>JAUBOD010000208.1:9315964-9326797 GCA_032353885.1 Nothura maculosa | reverse complement strand
TTCATTAACGCCATAGCTGCAGACCTTTTGTTCAGAGAAATTCTCTGATTAGAAAGTCAAATGAATTTGAAATAGATATGTTTTGTGTTTTGGTCTCTCAAGAGTTACAAAATAGGGAAAGAGAGATAGAGTAGGATTCAGCTGCATCTGCAAGCAACCCAGAGGGACACGGAAGACAGGGCATACCTCAAGTAAAGACTGCTGCTTTGTTGATTTGAGAAGACCATATCAGACTCTCAAGAAATAAACTGCTCCAGTAGTGCCTGTAGCATGATTAGCTAAGCACAAGATATCATATGCAGTCTTTTAAAAAATAAAATGTGCTCAGGAGGCCCTGTACATGATGTTTATTTAAAACATCAATAAATAGTACAATTTATTACTGCTTTAAGAGATTGGAAGGATCTTGCCAAACAAGAAATAAAAATTAGAGGAAACTCTTGAGAAAGAGAGAGAAAGAGAACTTAAGGGTTTTTTCCACATCTAGGAAGCCTAAGGATATTATTTCCTACTTTTTATGGTTGAAAAAGTGAATTTTCTTTCTCACTATATTGGGTAAATTAAGGGCACAAAAGATGTGGAAATGCTCATGCACACAGAAGATGAAAAAATTATGCATCCTTTGCCAGAATTCTTGAGAAACTTTGGGTTATATAAAGGAAAGCCTGCAGCTTAATGTCACTAGAGACAAAGACTTCATTTATAAAAACTCTTCTCAGAAAGGCGCTATTAATGGATTATCACTATTCCACCCACAGCCCCCTGAGTATATATATTTGTTACCATCCTACTTAATGCTGTGTATTTTTTTCACAAGCAGCATTTTAAACCACCCCTCTCCTTGGTCAATGTAGATCTCTTAAAAAGTTGGAGGCAATGTTTTCATTTTTTTGTATGTTGGATTTGGTTTACATACCTAGAGTTAGTATAGCTTCAGTGTAGCAAAATCTGTGAAAATTCCTCTTAAGGAATTCTGCAAGGGAGTAGAGGTGCAAAAGAAGTTAAGAATTGAACTGAGAAAGTCTGTTCTTTGATTGCTCTGTGCAAATTATAGTTTAGACTTCTTGCAGCCTAAGTATTGCAGAACCTTTTTTGGGGGGAGGATCATCTGGTCTTAGAACTCATACCAAAGACTTTCAGTCACTCAGAGCAATTGCTGCAGATAATTTAAGGTAAGCTCCTTGATTTTGCACTAAAATGCTCCAGTGTGGTTGCATGATCAGTAATAACTGGCTTAAAATGTATTACTTGACCTATACTGTACTATGCTGGCTGTCATCAGAAGTATGATTAACATTGAGGTAAATACAACAAAGTGTTTCTTTTGGCATAGAAGGTGTTTTTCTTTATTCTGCTTTTTCTTCAGTCTCATTTATATTGGCCATTGAAATAAAAATGACAATA
The DNA here is from genome assembly GCA_032353885.1 of Nothura maculosa. NCBI lineage: Eukaryota > Metazoa > Chordata > Aves > Tinamiformes > Tinamidae > Nothura > Nothura maculosa. The sequence goes on along the minus strand of JAUBOD010000208.1, from coordinate 9,325,393 downwards.
TGGCAGAAATAATGGGGCAGTTCAGTAGATTTTGAACAGTTTCAAGTCAACAGGATGAGTTTGTACCAATTCAGTGACAAACACTTTTTGGCCTCGGTGTTTTTGAGTAGATAAAAACACTATGTGTAATACTATTACTTATTAGCACTCAGTTATTAAATGAAATGTCCTAGACTTGAATTTATGGTTAGTTTGATGTTTTCTGTTCTGACAATAAATAAAAGAGATCAAAATCTTCTTGACTGGCAATGTAGGCCTCTGTCCTTCTGAGGGCTGCAGCATGGAGATGCCGTGGAGATAGCAGTGTGGGCCAACCAGGTTGTTTTTGCTCGAGGGCATACAAGGTACATTAGCTGTGCCTCTCGGCCATATCAACCTCAGCCCTGGCATCATGTCAACAGAGCCACCGGTGACTGCAAATTCATTACTTCCTGGTTCCCCAAAGTACTATGTTACAGCCCAGATTTCAGGAGATATAAAAGAGCATTCAAGTATCACTGCAGGCCACCGGGAGATGAGGAAGTGCAAGGGCTGGTTGGTTGAGTTGTTTATCATTTCATGTCTCCCCAAGCTGGACTAGGCAGTTTATCATATTTAGAAACTCTATAAAAACTCTGTCTCAAACACAACCTGGTCCAAATCTTTACAGAAAAATGCAGAAACAGCAGGTAGCAAGTGGGAAGCAAGAGACAACAGGAGAAATAAAATGGAGAATATTCAAAAAAAAAAGGAAATATTAAAAAAAAAGGTTGTGTAACTTGGTGAAGTCTTTACAGAATCACAGAATAGGTAGATCTCAGTAGCAATGGTTTAATTTTGTCTTTATCAGGATAGTTTTCTATCAGGATAGTCTTCAAATAGCTATGTTTATAGCTATTTGACCATATTGCAGTGGTTATTATGATTTTAATTGAATTTAAATATTTAAATATTTGAAAGAGCAATTAATGTTTTAGGTTTATATTACATAATTTTTTATTAAGTATGTATCTTGAATATCTTAAAATTCACATCAGACTTCAAAATCCTGCTTAGTAGTTTGAATTTTCAAAGATATTATTGCATGTTAAAGATATGAAAAATTAATTCAATTAATTAATTGGTAACATGGATGGAAATACAGAGTATTTTATTCTTTTTTTGTATATATATGGTTGCTTCCTATTTTGACTGGAAAAGTCTGAGGTTCATACGCCTTTACAAAAGTCTTAGCATTTGGATACTAATTTGAGTGCTTCATAATTAAAAATTCTTTCATCTTAGTGACTTGCTTCAATTTCCTAGGGCTTTTGTTATTCCGGTTGCTAGGTGCAACTATATAGAATTCTCAAATGTTATTTCTAGTTGGTGCATTCCACTTTTTAACTGATAGTCTGTGCTAAATTTCATCAAGCTCAGATCTATTATTTAGTGGCCATTAGAAAAATCTAAAAAAGAACACCCAGAAACCTATAAACAAGAACAGTTTTTCTTCTATACTTGAGACATACTATACTTAAGGATACTTTATGTACTCAAATTGCTATTGACATTTATTTTCTTTTCCATTCTTATTTCAATTAATCAATCTCAAACAAAGTACGCTAAGATCTTACCTATGTCTGGTGAGGAGCATTGGTACTTTAAAAGAAATTTTGTGTCTGATTTTATCTATGAGGGTTTTACTCTCAAAACTTCAAATATATTAAATTCCAGAATGCTAAGTAGAATTGGTTGAGAAAACCTTTGTGGTATTAAAATTGTATCTGACCATCCTATTTTTTTTCCTTGCTCTATTAACGATTGTCCTCTGAAAAGATCATATGCAGAACTTTCTAACTGGCAAGCACATCAGATTATTCAGGCTGTGTTCAACCTAGACCTTGCTAAAAATTTTTATTATAACTTTAAAGCTGTAACCCTAACGCAATGTTTAATTTGTCCAGCAGTATGGTGATTATATTTTTATTAGTGGTTTCTTACATTGGGCTGATGCATAATGTTAGTAAAGAGAGAGTCATTATATTTAGCTATTCTTAATTATGTTTCTTCTTTTTGGACTTACTCTAAAATTATGGTTGCTAATGAAATGTGTTTATTTGATACGCTAAGGTAAGTTTACAAAATTAGGTGCGGTGCCAAAAAACTGTTTCTCATACTGTCACAAATAACAGTTGCCAATGAATAGTAAAATAGCTCAGATTTACTCCAAACCATTTTCAAAAATATTTTCCTGTTTTGGAAAAAGGCTAACAGCGATTCTAAAAATGAAAGTTTATTTTGACTTTTAAACACTGGGATATGATGTGCACCCAAACAATGTGTATTACTGCTAGCTGGATTTACTGCTGGAGATTAGTGGATCGCATTACATAATATTAAGGCAATCTTGGATTTCTATCAATCAAATATATTCACATGTGTGCATAGCTTGTTCAGAAGATTAATTTTGTATGTTTTTGATACTAAGAGATGTTGAGCATCTGCAAGTTAACACTCAGTTCAACAACTGAAGTTTGCATAGAACGATCAAAATAATACAGTAAACATGGTGATGACTGTTTTAAATGCTCATCAAAGTAATTCATATAAAATCTATAGCTTTTGTTTTTACTGATAAATTACAATTTTCACTTCCCTAACAGTGTTAAATCAATGTTAAAACTACAAAACTTTCTTAATATATCAAAAGAATAGAGGACAACTCCATGCCTCTGGAAAGATTAAAATGCTCTTGGGGCATACCGACCCAGATCAGTATTAATGTAGATGACGGTTACCTGAGTTTGGGGAAAGATTCTTCTGTTTTAGTCATGAGATAGCAGATGGTAAAGACTGAGATCAAACAGGATTTGGTCTATAGAGAATATGGCAGCTGTAAATTCATGAACAGCATTGACACCAGTTGTGAAACCTGACATCACTCTTCTGCCAGACGGCTGAGATGCCCTTCAAACCTGGAGAGGCAGTTGCAGAGAATCAAAGGTAAGGCACCTGATGGCAGACATAGTTTTAAGAACTGTGCAGATTTAGCAGGTGCTATTTCAAGCTGGGTCCCTGCTCTGGGGAAAAGAAAAAGTAAAGCTGATAGAGTTGTCGTTTCCTGAGTTACAGGCACTTATCTATGCACAGATCTTCCATTACTCATCAGCAAAATGCTGAGTTTTGAAGGTGTTTTTATGATCATGCCGTACTAATTATTTGTCAATAGTGCACCTAGTAAGGCAAATTTTCCATGAAATAAAATTGATAGATTTTCGATAAAAGAAAACATCTAGTTTTTATGGAAGGTAATCAATTTATGACAGTATTTTTCCCCAAAGATATTTGAACTTCCTTGTAGTTCATTAGTATTCACTAATATTGAGGGATAATTTTATTGGATTCTTATCAATATTGTGTTAAAAAATGCATTATTATTTAAAAGTCATCATAATGTTTACTGAAAAATGTACTTTGGATAAAGCAAAACAAACACTACCTTCGTTCCAGGTTTGCTCTTTCTTCTTGAGATTTAGCACTCCTGGCACTTTGGGAAAGGATCTGATTCCTCATAACAATTAGACTGTATCATGTCTCCACTGTTGCTAGAGCACAGGTGTCTAACCTTTGCACTCAGTGGAATAATGTTCCCTCTAGGTCTTTCAAAACCACTGCATTTAAAGTATTGAAGTATCTGTATATTGACTACAATATACCATAATCAATATTACACTCTGTTCATACACAGCCTGGCAGTACCCGTCACAATGCCATTTTCTCTTTTTTTTTTATTGTTATGGATTTTTCCCTAGTTAAATTCCTAGTTAAATTCCTGTTACAAAGAACTTTTTTTTTCTTTGTCTTTGTAGCTACTGAGAACTTTATTCTCTTTTAGTTTTCTTTCTCTTACTCTCTTCTAACATTTTGTTGATGAAATCAGTGATGATGATAATAATTAACAATACTCAACTTTACTGAATTGCTCCATTTATTTCAATGGAGAGTCTTAATACATTGTGGCTTTCCTCAGATATTTTCTCTGCTCCTGCAATCTCTCTTTTCCAAAGAGAATAACAGAAGAAAAACAAAAATCTGTCATATCTTGGTCCAAAGCTAGTCTCTTATGCAATATTTGGATGTCAGCATATTTATAGCTTGGACAGAGAGTATATATTGCCCTTTAAAGTCCTTAATCAGTGGATGTCAGCAAGCTGAGCAAAGCTGGTCATCTGCCCAGACCTGAAGGAGTGTATGCGCATTGTATGTCTGATCTGATTTCTCTGGATGGGGTAATGTTCCTTTCCATTCTCTTTTTCTAAGGCAAAGTAGCAAGTAGAGAAAACCTTTGCTGTTTTATATTTTCTCTGCAAAAATGCAGACAATATATGCTTATCTGCATTTGCGTCTGCATTATTTTCAGATTATTACAAAAGCAGTTACATAAATGTATTGAAAGCAATATGAAATAGCTAAGAAACACAATGATCGATGAATTTGTTCATTATGTCCTCACTCCCACTGCATACTTAATTCCAAATGATTTTGCTGTTGTTATTGTGTTCAAGAGGCTCTGTTCACTAAGGTATGCAAAATAAAGTAGGTTTTGTTTTTCCTTCGATCAAGGTAGGGAATCCTAATTTTCCTGTCTGAAAAGCATTTAATTAAATGAGTTGATCTGACAAGAGCTGAATGAACTCTTTCAGCTCACTTGCCTTCACTGAAAATGAGCTCTTAAAAATTACTGTTGTTTTCTGTTTGTAAGTTTTTTAGGGTCTATATGATTATTCTTATTCCATGTGAATTAATTAATTATGTCACATATGACTTTGATTCATTGAGAGTTTTCTATTTCTTTATTGTTGCTGATACTACTGAGTATTAGGAAGTTGTGTGTACTTGGTATTCAGAATAATTGCATTCTATATGAAAATTTATTTCTCTAATAGGTGAACTTGTAAAGAGACCTCCTATTTCTCAGTTTGTATGGTCGTATTACAGAGTGCTAAATTACTCCCTAGTTTGATTGGTTACCTCATTATCTGAATCTCTAGCAGTATGTTCATGTTCTCCTATACAGCCAGGCAATGAACCCTATAAGGGGAATTGAGATTGGCCACAATTCGGTATCCCTGGCATCTGGTAAAGTTTGTTGCACGATGCATTTCTCATGAAAATCCAGTACAGGCCTTCAAAAATTAAGAGGACCCATAGGTTTTGTCAAGGAACAAGGCTTTTATGAGTGCAGCTTGAACACAGCTGTGTCTTTTCCAAGATGTGGCCAAAACACAAACATGAGATTTTTATACATTCCAAGGCCCATCAGCCATGAAAAATCAAATCTTTGTGGCTGCAAGTTTTTTAAAGAAAAAGAAAAAAATAAGAGAAAAAGGGGAAATGAAAGGAGAAGAAGAAGCAGGAGCAGAAGAAAAGGCAACAAAAGGGAAAAATACAGAGGAGAAAGAAAAACATAAATCCATTCTTTTGTTGTTCTTCCAGCAGCATCTGTGAGCAATTGTCACAGTTACTAGTCAAACTGTATTTGACTTGTTGCCAACATGAATTTTCCAAAAACCAAATGTAAACAAACTCTGCAAGTGCTTCCTCATTTGCCAAGCCAGTAATTATTTACTTTGTTTGGACCTAGCATTACTGTCAGTTCAGCTTTGCAGACTATAATATGTTTGCCAATGAAACTATGAGGTCTACAGCTATGTATTAACCTTGTCACCCTTCAATTCTGAGCTCAATAAAGTTGCACTATGGTTTTGTAAACTAGGGTTGAAGGATAGGCAAATGATTAATTATATTTTCTGCTTTCTTTTATCTAAGTAAATTGTTCATCTTTAAATTTGCCCTGCATTTTAGGTTAACTCACTGAATCTGCGGCTCTGGGAGATGTATCATTTAGGATGGCCATAATTACCATCTATATCAGAAAGCTGGCAAACGTGTAACATTGACTTGGTAAGTCAAAAAATGATTCCTAATAATAACTCAGAAAAAGTACAACAAGAATATTTAGTTTTAATGCTTATGTGCTACATTTTATCTTAGACCTGAAGTCTGTACACAGATTGCTGCACACAGGTTGTGCCTTATTGTTGGGTAGATTTTAGACCACAAGTCCACTAGTTCTGTAATGGGAAACAAATGTGGTATCAGGGAAGAAAACAACTTACTGTTTCAGTACTTATCACTTGGAACACAATTACCTTGACATAAACAAGTGTGGCTATGAAAAGCAGAAAAGAATCCTTTGTCTCATATGGCATAATCACTGGAATAGAACACAGCCAGTAGGTATGTGATGTGTGCAGAGATTTTATGACTCTGATTCAAACTCATTTTTGCACGTTTAGATTTTATAGCTACATGTTTTCTGCTGTATCCAATGCCAAAATAAAGCTACATAGCCTGTCTGACTTCGTATGCACTGCTTTTAACAGCCTGGTGATATTCTGACAGTAGTTGGAGGTTAGTGTGACATAATGTAAACTTGAGTGGACCTCTCTTCCTGGAAGGAATTTCATTAATCCTTGATGTTATGATAAGAAATTACTGGTGATAGGCACCAAATTCAGAAAGATTTCTTTGGTATGGATGATGCTAGTGGAGTTAGGTTATCCTTCCCAATTTTGCCTTAACAGATAAATTTGGTTGATTTTTGAAGATGAAATCTCCCATTGCTGCCTGTGTATTCCAAACCTAGGCAACATAAAAAGCTGTTAAGAAAATCTGAAACATAATTTTCAAGATGAATTTTAACTTCTTACCAGAATTGTTACACAGACACATAAAGCCTTTGCTAGTAGAAAACCATCTGATTTTGCTTAGGAATTTTTGCACACTAAAAGGAGTGGAGTAAACATGACTTCAAAGCTACAAGGATATCATGTGATTACAACCATGTGACCAAGCCAAAATAATGACTTGAAATGTATGTTATAATGAGGCTAAAGCCTAAACAAAATTCTTGTTTCAGTGATGGAATATGGTTGTGTAAAGCCAGGAAATTTGTTTTGTGGAATTCCTAAGGAATATCTTTTAAATGTGGATTTGCTGGAGTGTGAGACTCTTAAAGGTTAAAAGGACTAGAGAAAGTTTCTCAGTTTCCAGAAAGGTTTCTTCCAACAACAAGTGTCATAGAAACAGGAAGTATTTCTGTCCTAAGGACTACACAAATATTCTTAAAATGGCTGGCTTAGTTTAATCTTTCTTCCTTACAATTTCACTTGTCTAGAACCAAAGATTTTAGGCTATATTACCAATTCTGATGGATATTTAAATAATGTTGAAAAGCAAACATTGATCATCTGGAAAACTGCTGACTAGTTTTAAATCCTCGTAGTTTTTGATCTTGAATGAAGTAGCCTATAGCTCTACCTGACATTTTTCTCTCAGTCCTGCTCTTATTGCAAGGAAAATTGTTTCTCATTTGTGGACAAAGTAAACAAATTGTACTTGGTAAATTTCATTTAAAAAAAAAAGGTGTGTTTGGAGTATTTGGAGGGAAGGTTAATGTAAATGATTAGAAACTTTTATTTATTTATTTATTTTTGTCAGTGTCATAGGGTTTTGTCTCATGCCTTCCCAAGCATTTCATGGGCTTCTTTTGAAGATATTTTGGCACATAAACTAAAGTTTTTCACTTGAGTCATACAAAAAAATACTCCTCTGAAACACTACTGTACACAAATTGTTGGCAGAGGCTAAATTGTGGATAATTGGATTGAGCTATGAGCTTAAAGATGAAGGGGACAAAAGCATGTCCCAAAGCTGCATTTGATATTCTTAGAGTCTTATCTGGGGATGTTTTACACCAGGCTTGAAGACTGTATTTGTTCATAGTGATTTGTACAATCTACAGTGACATTGTATTTGAGCTGGAATCATACAGACAAACCATAACATGCATTTAGCTCTTTCTGTTTTGGTTTTTATGAGATATCACAGCAAAACCCTCTGTAGAAGGCTGCTTAACAGACATGGATTTAATGTATAATGTTGAGATGAGTATTGTAATAGCTGATGATAAGGGCCTGCAGTGAAATGCAATGTAAATTTTGTATCAGAGATAGCTTACAGAAGAGATCTGTTAAGAATTAGATATAGGCTACTGTAAGTAGAACTGTTAACTTGTGTCTTTATATAAAGTAAGATATAAAAATATCTTACCTTACTTTAGCCTGCATAATTTGTCAAACAAATTCATAAATTCCTTAGGGATATTTGATTATTTTTCAAAGCATATTTATTTGCAAATGAGAGAGCTGTAGAGTAAACATAGGTTTCTCCTAATTACTTGTAGTTAGTATTTTGAAAAGGAACAACATTGGAGATTGAGACACTCTCTTTTATAAATTGTTGTACTTTATTGACACAGTGAACAAAGTAGCATGGAAGAGAATTTCTCTCTGTGAACATTTACAGTAGTAAAATGCCTCTGAAGATTCCTTTTTCACAATATTTCTGTTAAATTCATCTGTAAAATAGTCAAACAAGATGGCTTATCCTTCAGATAAGCCAGTCTTCTCTTTCAAGTCAATATTACAAAATGTTATGAGGCAAAATTAGATCCCATGACTACTAAGTGCCTTGTGTCTATCGATCCACAAACTGTAGCATTTATGTGTTTTATCCTGTTTGCTTTATTTTTTTTTTCCCAACATAGCATTTTTGGAGGAAGTTGAAGCAAATGCTGTGATTAGTAGAAAGTTCTTTATATTAGCTATACTTCCTCAACCTAAGATGAATTTTATTGATATATTTTTGGATTCGAATCTCAATTACAAGGTAGATATGTACGTGATAAAATATACTCCTTAACATGATTTTATTTATTCTTGAATGATAAAAGGTTTAACTACATAAAATGACATTAAATTCTGAGGATCTTTACATGGTTCAGAGGGCATAAAATTCTTAAGTCTTGAAGTCTTAAAAAGTCTTAAATTAAGTGCAAAGTATTTAGCTGCGCTCACCAAGACTAACCAATGATACCAGATTAGCTAAAATTAAGCAAAACTAGACATTAAACTGAGAGGAGACTGTTTTCTGTAAGACAATGTCAACAACAGTTATTTATGAAATGAGAAATGTGAGAATATTTTAGTTGATGCTACAGTGAGCTTTTTGTAGTTTACTTTATAACTGTTCAAATGCTACATTACAAATCCAAGTGAAAATGCCTGTTTATCTTTAAGCTTTGAATGGAATCTCAAAGTGCTGCAGTTACTGTTCCAAACACAAATTATAATTAAAAACATGAGGATCCGCTGGTCAGATTCTCGCGGTGGCAAGAAGAGTTTAAAATATATAGCAAAAAGATAGCTCCTCTCTGAGAGATTTAGAGTCTAAGAAGTTGATGCTGACAAACAGCATCAACTGGGGCGAGGGGGCCTTGGTGACAGAGGATGCCGAGAAGGCAGAGTTGCTAAATGCCTTCTTTGCCTCTGTTTTTACTGCTAA
>JAUBOD010000208.1:9247912-9315864 GCA_032353885.1 Nothura maculosa | reverse complement strand
CGGGAAGGTTGGACTAGATGATCTCTAGAGGTCCCTTCCAACCTTGTAGATTCTGTGATTCTGTGATTCTGTGAAACAGGAAAAAGAGAGTAGTATGACTCACATAATAAAGATCTGAGGCATCTATGTTCAAAACACTGTAGTGAAAGTGATTGATGTGAAACATTTCAGTCACTGGGATAGCTGTCTGGGATACAGACTTGATTGTCAGGCATCTCTGTAATATTCCTGATAATATCCGGAAGTTCAAGTTAAACACTCAGAGCCCACTAATTGGTTTTGAAAATGTTGATTTTTGCAACTTTCCTGATTAAAAAAACATAGACAAACAAACAAACAAACAAAACCCACTGTGACAAAGCTCAGAACTGGTTCCTATTATTCCTTATTCTAAAATGACCATGACTTTATTCTCTGTGTTGATTCTCCCTAGTAAAAATTCTATATTATATTATATTATAATATAAATTCTATAAGAGAAGTCTGTATTGCTTTTAGTCTACATTATCAGTTGCACTTTTTCTTATTTGGAATTCAATAAATTTATGGACTAACATAATGTCATTTTGTAATATTTTTATCACTCTCTCACCAGTGTTAAAGCTTTTAAAAATGAAGTAGTGTCTTTTCCCTAGCTGGGCTGTGTACTGTATAACTGTGTGTGCATATTAAATGTGATTGTGGTTTAAATTGTATGTGTTTGAGAATGTGATCAGCATGGAAATAGGATTTTTGAATAATAATCCTTCTGCATGTTTTTAAATATCAGAGTCAAAAATGAAACAGAGTTTTTCCATATTTGTATAAAGAAGAACTTTTCTATTTATGACCTTATCAGACAGGAATGTGTACAGACTAGAAAAATTATTTTCATAGGAAGCTAGTTTTGGCAATAACACAAAAATTGCTGGATCATAGTGTTCAGTTGCAAGATTATGAAACATACTTTGATTTCTCATAAAATTCAGAAATGGAGGAAAATATGAACTGAGACATATTTAATATGTATTTTGAATTGAGAAACTGTATTGTGTCCACAGATGGGGCCTGTAATCACTACCCTTGAAGATACTAAGTTGCACTTATCTGCACCAAAATATAAGAAATGTATTTGTTTAAGAAGTAAGGTTTAATAGAAAAATGCACAGAGAGCATGGCCACTCAATAGCCATTCCAACTTACAGGTAAATAACTAAGATGTTAGAGAAATAGATTTTTAACGATGGCAAAATTTCGAAGTTTAAAAGCTTAAAACAGCATAAAAGAAGAGAGGATGTTTTTTATTAAATTCTAGCCTAATTCAACACTTGTTATGATCAGGGTTACTTGGATGACTTTCTGCATCATGTATTTTTTCAAGAATATTCACAGAATCACAGAATAGTTGAGGTCGGAGGGGACCTCTAGAGATCATCTAGGCCAATACTCCAATACCTGCTCAAAAAGCCACATCTAGAGCACATGCAACAGGATGACATCAGTGCAGGTTTTGAAGATCTCCAAAGAAGGAAACACCACATCCTCTCCGGGAAGACTGTTCCAGTGCTCTGTCACCCTTCATCATATGCAGATGAAACTTCCTGTTTTGCAATTTGTACCCTTTGTTATGCCCCTGCTAGCCCCACTCCCCCTGAGGCTCTAGGTTTCTTAACTCTAACCGTATCGCTAATCCTATCCCTAAGGTCACTAGCCCTAATGCTGGCTAACTGGCAAATAAGGTCCAAGTAACAGTCTGGATATAGCACTAGATTTCCTTTGGTCTGTCCTTTTTAGCCTCACTCGCCATTAATCTTTACATTTTATTTCTCTTAAACATAATTCTAACTCTAGCCACAAGCCTGAAGTAAAAAGGCCCAGTGCTGGCTAACTAACAAATAAGATCCTAGCACCAATCTGGATATAGTGCTGCATTACCTTTGGTTTAACCTTTCTAGCCCTGCTCCCCATGGAGCTCTAGGCTTTATCTCTCTCTTAACCCTAACCCTATCCTTAACCATAGCCCTAAACTCTTCATCCAATGTAAGTTCTTGATTCAAACGTAGAATGTTCTAGGAGTCAGTATTGTTTATGATAATGCCCATAAAAAAATAGATAAAAATAGAGGGAGTTTTATAGCATTATCACTAGTGGCACAAGGAAGTCTCAAACCAGTAGGCAAAGTGGTTTCTTTTGGCAATTATGACATTAAAAATATGAGAAAATACAGTGATGTATATCAGATGGATCGGGACTTTCTCTACAGGCTCACTGTAACTTGTACATAACATTTATATATATATAATATATATGTGTGTGTGTTTTGGAACATAACATTTGGAAATGATAGACTGGTTTACTCATCATTTGGGAGTATCCACAGTGGAACAGAGCTGTTGCAGAAAATTTATCTTATCTATATCTATATGGTATAAAGGCAACCAGCAAATAACAGTGGATAAACTGCATGGCATAAAGATAGTTAACTAGAGCTTTCTATCTTATGCTGAGACCTTTGAGGAAGCTCTTCCTGATGCATCTCCTTTGGGAATTGGGAGCTGCCCGGCCATGCTTCGTTGCTGACATAACCCATTCCAAAATAGCTGTTAGGGGCACCACAGTTTCAAGTTTTTCTTGGGCTTTGCTGATGCCAGCTGCTTGAAGGGACTGATGTCTCCTGGACTAAAATGTGCCACTTGCTGTTGTAGATACTTATTCACCTCAATCTGCTTGGAAACTGCTTTGATGCTATTTGCACCTTTGGAGTTCAGCCACAACTCTGGCTGGATTGGAAATACACACTGATTCAGCTGTGCGTGTGCTGCCTGAATCTGTTTCTGTATGATAGCTATTTGCAGGCAGCTCAGCTCATACAACCTAAGCTGCATCTGACATCCTACTTCGGGAAAGTAAGGCCTGTGCCATAAAATGACATGTGATACCTAGGCAAATGCCAGTTTCCCTGTGGAATTTATCACATGTTTTATTGAATGAAAAGTTTTAAATGAGAAATTTATTTTCACAAGGAAATGACTTCAGGAGCTTATTATATTTGTTTTTCATATTTGACAATTGTTTTTTTTTTCCAAAGAGTTTCAAGAGGTGTGCTTTTTTACATGTGTACTATAAACTAGCACATTTGCTCAGCTCTTGTTCTGAACTTAGAAAGAAAGGGGAAATTGTTCCTGATGTTTAGAGTCTGTTAGTTTTATGAAACATGAGGAATTTTCAGTACTTCTTTATTGTATACGGACTTTACTGGGTTAAGGTGACCCTAAAGAGCATGGAGAAACTTTTATACCAAGTGAAAAGTGATGTGCCCCTTGCATCTTTGGAATATTACTTGAACCTGAAGAGAAATGACAGGTGCTATAAAAATGCAGAAATACCTAAAAACATTCTCATAGTGAGTAGGACTTTTCTGAAATGTTAACTACAGGGTCTAAGTGCCTCCTGCTGAAGGCAGTAGTAGAGCTTTTTCCACTGATCTTCTTCCTAAGTTCAGAGTTCAGACCAACCATGTAGACATTGAAAACCTTTCTAGGGTTTCTTGCTGGCTAAAAAGAAGTCTGAAAGTCTCACAAGAGAGGCTGTTCTTCAGAGGTTTGCTGATCAGTATTACAGATCCAGAAGTCTTGAAAAAGTTCTTGTAAGCTAGAATTCAAATGTTTGGGAAATTGTTCAGTCTTTGAAGCTTTTGCATTTCTACCACCATTAGTTACAGAGTTCTTTCTACTGCATATATACATACAAATACTGTTCTGTTGAGTATAATTTGATTTGCTGCACATGAAAATTACTTACAGAATTACTTTTTAGCAAGTCTTTTTTCCTTTCATTTTTTTCTTTCTCTATAAAAGTTTATTCCTTTAGTAGACTGACTTTTGTATCTGTTATTAATTTCCTCTATTTCTTTCATATTCCAATTTGTGGCACAGTACACATAAACTTTTAAGAGGTCTGTTCCAGTTCTTGAAAACTGTTTGGAATGTATTCATTGTGTAAAAACACTTATACAGTGTAATCTGGATGCTGCTATATCTCTTTTTTTTAAATTATATATTGAGATAACTAGACACACGGGAAATTACTTGAACTTCTTCATTGCTTTGTTCTCTTATCTAGTTCCACAGCAGCCTTTTCATCCATGTGCCTAAACTTGTGCTAAATTAAACACCAGATCCAGTATATTCTTCTAGAAGGTATTCTGTTCCTCACAGGTCTCTTCCATTGATGTTTGTTATGTTTCCTTTCATGGAAATGGTGTCTAAAAGACAGTCGTCATCGTCTTGATCATCCTTCTGTTCCCTGCTGTATGGCAGAGAATGTTTCAGAAGAGAAAGAAAGAAAGAAATAGTGGCACAGAAATAGCTTCAGAAGCAAATACTTTATCTTTTGCCTTATTGACTCCAATCTGAATCTCTTCTTTTTCTGTGCATAGGCCTCAGAAAAGTCTCTATCCAGCCTCATGCTTTTCATAATCCATTTTATCTGTCCTAACTTGTCGCCACGTGCTAGATCTATCTGAAGGAAGGACCAGGGTACTAGTTGGATGGTCAGAACAATGAAAGGAGCATGAAGCTCCTTCAGGCTAACAGCTGAGTGAATAACCAGCTCTAAATAACTTTTCTGAATTACTTTTGGCTCGGTACATTGGTTGCTAAGGGCAGATCAAATAAACAGGCCCCTGACTCCAATTAGAATTGGTGATTTAAAGTTCCTGTACAATATCAAATCTGATTTCAAGAAAAAAACTCTGTCCAGCTATCTGAGTACAGAGTTCTCTGGAAAGCACATGGTTTTCATCTTTCTCTGAAGTTACATTCATTTTAATCCTTTGACTATTCTTTTCCTTTTTACAACTAAAGCTATACAAGCTGCATAAACCGGTTTTAGATGGGTCTATTACTAAGTGCCGTCCTCCGCAGTCCTGACTTTACATTACTCTCTTTTGCTCTCTGCTGCTTGTGTGGCCACTCAGCGGATGCAAATGAATTTAATAAAATAAGTGACCTAGTTTTGGCCAATCAGATCATTGACCAACACAAAGCTGGTGCGGAAGTGCTCATTTGAATTTATGAGGAGGTGAAGAATATTCTTTGGAGCCTTGAAAGGACTTAAGTGCTGCTGTGAAATTGCACCCTGTTTTTTGCTTAATAATATTTTTATTTTTATTTAGTAAAAAAGATTCAAGTTTCTTTTGATTTAAATCATTTGAAAGAAAACTTTACTACTGCTTTATCTCATTCAATAATGATTTTATTCCACTCTCTACTCACCTCCATTTTTCTTTTTATTGCACTAAGCGGTGTACTTTCATTGCTCCTAATGTCACCAGTGTATATCTTGCCAGTTAAAATAATCTTTTGTAGACTTGCACAACACTGAAGAAGCAGTTACAGTACAGCACATATAAGTAAAAATACATGCTGTACTTTGCAGCTTTATCCTTGTGTAAGATGGGTGCATCCTTAAATCTGTTAGATAGTTTGAATGTTTATATACAGATTGTTAAGGTAAAGATTTGGTTGTCATGGTGCCAAAACATGCCCTAGCGATTTAGGCTTACTGAAAGTAAGTTATATTGCATGTTTCAGCCCCCAAAATGAATTTGTGCCACAAAAAACAACATGGGACTTTTCTCCACATCCTCCTCTCAACCACATAATCTGGAAGAAAGCTAGTGCAAGCACTTCCATATGGGAAAAAGATAGCTGCAGCCAAAACAAGTTGTTCAGCTTATTAGAATCAGTATGAATAAGTTCATTGAAAACTTGGCATGCCTGAATGTTATTTTCTAAAGGAACGATTAAATGTTGATCATATTTCTCATTTAAATGATATTTTGAACAAATGACAAAATATTTTGTGCATAGGGGCAATAAATATTTTCACTATGTGAAAATCTAGATTGTTGTGATAATTTGCAACTTGGTGAATGGCAACATTCTAAAGCTAGTGAAAGCCAGAAGAAAAAAAAAGCAAAATACTCCAAACTCCAACTTAGAACATTACTTTGCAGAGAAAGATTTATGCAGTGGATAATTAAGTCTGCAGTTTACTGTCAAAGAACAAAAGATTCAACAGAGTTCTAGGATTTATACAGAAATTAGCTTCATATAAACTGTATGTTAGGCAACACAGTCTATACTCATGGCTGTCCTTAGTGCAAACCTGTTAGATACCTTCATTTCCCACATCCTGAAGGTACCTTACAGGACTGGCAGATGCAAACTGTGAAGCCGAGCAGGAGCTGTGCCATATATGAAGGAGATCCATATTTTAATCACAGTTAAATTACATTTGTGCCTTGGCCTTCCACCTCTGCACCAAGGACCTTGAACCTGGGAGCTGCAGATGGATTTACCTTTTTATGAATTCTCTATTAATTTTATGTCCCAATTCAGTCCTATGGAATGACAATGTCAGTTTGTAAAAGCATTATCCCATTCTCATCTAAGTGTTTTCCACATACAAAGGCAAGTGCAGAGATTTATTTATTTATATCAATCATCTCCTATTTCTTTGCAATCACTATGCCAAATGAATTCTTGATTTCTTAGCTTTAACTATTTAACTATTTTAGAAGTTACTGGTTACTAAGGTAACAGCCTAGGATCACATCCTTTGGTAATATAAAGCTATTTATGTCAAGGAACAGCACCAGTGCACACTAGCTGAAAAGCGAGACTCTGGCATGTGAAATGCTTCTGAATCTGAGTTTATTTATAATGAATATTAACCAGGGATTTATTTTGAAAACATTTATTATAAGTAAATCTTGGCCAGCAACAATCTACTATAAAATGGCAATGTTTGTGACTACCTGATTCTTATTCAAGTTACTTACTGCAGCTCTTCTATCGTGTCAGAACAGACTTTCCATTAGATGATCCAGGGCTTTCTGTCTGGCAAAGTCTATTTTAGTATGCTAGCAAAAAGTTACTGGCACAGGCAATATCAGTAAATGCACATTTTCTCTTTGCTCAACTTGTTTTTAGCTTAAGACTACCAGGCCCTCACTAACTGCCAGCTACCTGAACAACACTTCCACTCTGCCATTAAGGGTAATTATGGCAACCCTGCACAATACGACTAATTTTACTTGGCTATAAAGTGTTTTCATGGTATGCAATTTACGTGATATTTTGACAGCCCAGATTTATGTATTTATAAATATTTGTGGTTGCTAAGCTACCAAATATATTTATTTTCGACCTTGTACTGTGTCATTTTGAGGCGGAATAAGTTGCTTTTTAGACCTCATGGTGAGAGAGGTTTACAGATTAATGTATGCTTTTCTGTCTTTCCCAATGCAAGTCGTTCATGGAATATAGGATGCTGAGCAAATGTGGCTTATTTTCTTTGCGGTGTGTTCCCTCTCCTTTTTTCTACTTTCCCTAACACATGGTTTGTTTTATGTAATAGAATCAAATAGCCTATAATTTCTCATAGAGAACTAAATTGTGCAAGCTAAAAAATGAAACGCCTATGGTCTCATTTTAGCAAGTTACTGGGGAGAGGGTAACTAACTCTACTGGTGAGTTCTGGGAACTCTACTGGGGAGATGTTCCTGAAGGCCTCTATCCCTGCTCTGTTTAGCCATCAATGTATCACCTGGGCTCTCTGAGCTTTGCTGTTGTTGCTCTGCTGGGAGAGTCTTTGCTGCCAAGTGCTGAGGAATGGTCAGGGCAGGGCTGCAAAGAAAGTTTTGCTCTCAACACACTAGACAGTGGCTGACTGAGCCTCTTTTTTAATGAAGCAGACAGTAGACATGAACTCATTGCTTCTTCCTCTCTCCTTTTCAGCCTCTTTGCACTGCTCTGGCAGCCCAAGCGCTTATAAAAACTGCCAGTCTTCTCCAGCCAAGTAGTCTCTCAGTTTGGAACACGCTTTGGCATAGAATCAGCCCAACCAATTCCTACAGCATCAGCCAGAGGGTTGAAAAAGAGGCACCTCGCCACAGCCTCCTTCTGGCACCTCGCTGACCATCGTTGGGCCATAACCTCCTGGCATCATGATGCGCTACAACAGAGCTCACCTTAGTGAGCTATAGTCAAACTAGTGCGTGCACTCTGGGTCTGCATTATAAATGCTTGCAAGATCTTGCACAGAGAGAGGCCTCATTTGACTCCGTTCCCATTTACTCCATTTTAGGGTGTATTATGTATGCTAATAAGAGCTGCAGCATACCACATGGATTTGTTATCTCTGGCCACTATATAAGGAATTACTTTGAGACAAGAGGAATCACGATCTGGAAAAGTATTTTGTACACACTTTTCTGTACCATGACAGAAGCTAGTATCATGAAGTCCTTTCCTGTAACCACTGTTCTTAGGTATTATGGTACACAGATCATAAACAAAAAATGTTAGTAGCAGTTCAAGCCAGCACTTACCACATTAAAGATGATTTATACTTAATATCATCCTGGTAACTCTACCTCTTGCAACACTTAGAAAGGAGACAATCCTTTCCCCTTTTTCAAGCTGTCACACTCTCTTCTCCTCCCTTATCCCTAAGCCCTCAGGGAGTCCCAGGTGTTTTGGCTCCTGGGTCCATTGTCTGCCAGTGCTACAAGGTACTTTAAAGTAGAAAGAGTAAGACCTTTTGTTGCTCAAATGTGCCAGAATAGTGAACTGCACTTGGAAACACTTTGGCTGTGAATAAGGTAGCTTGCCAAGTGTGTCCTGACATAGCCTTTCCCTACCATTTTAGAGAATGGGTTTATGGATTCCTCCTACTTTTGTGCCTGTCCCTTGTAGTTTAAATAAGGAGAAATGGCATCTTCCTGTCCCCCTCAGCCTGTTATCTGAGTTAGGAGAGGATAAGATAGGATAGTATAGGAGGAGGATAAAGATAAATGCAGGCAGTAAAACATTTGGTCGTAGGCTTAGCTGGGGATTGGAGCAAGTCAGATGTTCCAAACACACAAGAGAAATAGGTTCTTGGCTGCATTAAAGCAGATAGTGAGAAATCCAACAGATCCTAGGGGCAAGCCGCATATCACATCTGGCTAAAATTCAGGAACTGGCAGGGTTTCACTGCTTTGGGAAATTTAAAGTGAATGTGAAGTTCAACTTCATCAACAATTTTAGTTACTGCTTGGGAAATGGAAATAGTACAGATGTCAAGCATTTACAGTCCTGTACCAAAACTTGTAAATCAAGAAGAAAAGCACTGCAAGTTTTCACTGAGTATTTGGTTTCATTGCCATCTATTTCTGGATCTCTTCAACTTTCTCCTAAAATAGTTTAGGAATAAGTAGTTTCTATAATATTAAATACGGAATATTCCTACATCAGATTCATCACAGTAGTGTTTTAAATTACATGTAAGATTGTGAGACTGGTAATTTAAATGTTACCTTAAAAAAAGTGAATTTATGTGAGTCTTTTTTTTTTTTTAATAAGCATCTAGCAAGAGAATATTTTATATTTGGAATTTTTGAAATTCTCACATAAAAAAAGAACTTTCTCAGCTTCATATTGCATAGTTTGATTTTTAATAATTTTTATAATATCATTCTGATGTTCAATCTGAAAAAAAAATCTTGTACTATGGAAACTCACTATAGCAAGTGTACAGCAATAAGCTTTGTCTTTCATGTCCTAACCAAGTGAAGATGATAATTCCTCTGGTGATCTACATCTGTAGCTACAAGGCAATTAGAAAACCTGACCCTGCTATAGAGCCCATCATTTCCAGTGAAGAGTGCCACAATCTTTATTTACTTTTCATTAAAAGCGAAAGGAGTGAGAATGCAGCTTGGGTTCATTTTACATAACTAGCTATTTTTCTCCATCCAAGTCAAGGAAGGAAAACTGAGGCACAGATATTACATGAAGTAATACTGGATGTTGATTTTTAGTAATGTTGCACTAAAATGAGGAACAGGTATCATTGGAGCAGAAAACCATGTATCAGTGACAGTGTTGGCTTTTGGGGCTTTTTATTAAAAAAATAAGTTGTCAGTGCAGCACCTTTTCAAAACTAATTACTTTGTATGTCATTCACTTATCTATTATGTGTTCAGATGACCTGCTCCTGCAGTTTCCCTTAATTCATATGGAATCTTCTATACTGGCATTCTTTAAAGTTTATTATTTGATTGAATACTGAAAAAATATTAACCAAAATAACTAGTGATATTTACCTATGTCAATGTTAAATTGTAAAGTCCTTGTACTGTGGAGTGACCCTACATCTTTAAAATGTATAGCGATATATATGTATGCAATTGTTCAGTTTCATCCAGAGATAAAATTCTGTTTTATTTAGATAGAATTCATAGGGATCCCCTGCATATCTCCTTGCTTGTTTTGATGTTGATATCATGGTGTAGGTGGTCCTCTGTCAATGACTTCAGCTGTTTCATGGAACATCTCTACATGCTTTCTTTTTTATCTTTTTTGATGGTGGTTTGAGTTCAGTATTTTTTGCTAAGACTAGGATGATCCTAATGGACTTAAATTTGGTGTCTTCAAACAATCATGTTTTATCTTTTTTTCTTTTTTTTTCTCCTTCCTATATTTTAAATTTTCTTTCTTAATGCACTAGAGCTGTACCTCTGAAGCATCTGTAGGGTTGTTCATGCCTCAAGCTATACTTGCCTCAGGTAATATATTACTTGAATTTGTGTTTTCTTTAGATTCCTTAAGATAGGGTCAGTCTTGGTAGTGAATCAAGTAGCCTTTATGTTTGTGAAAATCAAATGTACATTTTTTTTACATCTCAGTCTTACAGCAGCACAACTCGTAGGAAGCAGAAACCTTTGTCTATGGCCATTCATAGAGAATGAAAAGGTGAGTGTGATTCAATGTGCAGCGTTTGTACTTCAGCAAAGCTTCACAGGAGTCACGCAGCTCTGTCTTTTTCTGGGGTTGTCTAAAAAATCAGACAGAACCCATCAATATTAGTAAGTTTTACTGAATCAGAGAGAAAATATATAGTAGAGAAGGAGTAGCTTGCTTACAATATTCAGTTTACACATATAAATCGTTCAATTTGCGCATATGCACAAATATTCTTTCTTCTTTGCTAGCTTAGGTAATAACAGCTGGAATAAACTACAATTATACCTTGGTTTCAAATCTTTTTCCTGACTATTCAGGTTTAACCGATAATACTTTCTATTGGCCAGATACTGGTGTCCTGGAGTGCATGTATATTTTTGATTGACTGAGTATCAGCAAGTTTCTTTGATCAAACAAGCATTATCTTTCTGTATATCTGAGCAGATGATAAAACTCACAAACATTTCAGGGTGAAGATTCAATAGAATTTTTCAAGAAAAGTGATGTATAACACAATAGGAAAGCAATACAAATTCTGATCTGAGTTTTCTCCAAGATTTTCCACCAGTAATATTGTGGAAGACCATTTCCAAGAGTCTCAGTGATCCTCACTGCTAAAGGTAAAAGTTTTATGAAAATGATATTTTCTGTAAAAAATAGCTAATGCTGTGATGTCTATTTCTGAGAGATCTCTTAAAACTTCTCTTAGTTTTGACTCTACTATGAAACAGAAGTGATAGCCACTGAGCAGACAGGGAAGTTGTCACAGTGTACGCTTATGAGAGAAGTGCACTTTTAACAGTGTAAGATATATGCTTGTACATCTAAGAAGTATCCTCTTGTGGTAACAGATCAGGACACAAGTTTGAATCTATATCTGATTAACTTTTAGAACTTAAACCATGTTTGTTGGAATGTGGCTCTGTATCCTGATGACATATCCTATCTTCTTGAAAGTAAATTCTCAAAGAAAAATGATATCCTTATTTCCAAGTATGATAGTCAAGAATGGCACTTTTGAGTAAATTTGAAGGGTTAAAACTATTTTTAGAGCTAAATAGGAGAACTCCTAAAATGTAAGTAACTGAGATACAGCAACAGAGTATTAAAATCAGGATTCCACCAGCAAACATGCTGTTTCTTTATGAGCATAGTAAAGGCTATAGATATTTTAATAACCAAAAAGGATTCCTTAAGTGTATTCCTGGAATTAATAGAGAATTTTCTTTTCAGTAGAAGTATCCTGAAATGTTTGATTAGAGCTAAACTTTTTAGGAAATCTATATAAATGAACAGAGATGATCAAATGTGCATTCCATTAGAAATATACCATATGGCTAGGCATCTACTCTGCTACAAAATGAGAAACTGAAGGGGAGAGGGCCTGTATTTCCCTCAATGCTTATGTGCAACTCCCATTAAAATTAATGATTAGCATACCCTATGAACAGATAGCATTTCATGTTTGGGACTGTATCCTGGTTTTGTACTCTTTAGAGATAGTTCATTTAAAGAGTAACAAATAATGCCTCAGCACTGTGTTACTTCCCAAAGTCTGTTAGCAGAGTTAAGGAGTTTTTTCCCCTCAGAATTTGCAAATTAGTTTAGTTCTAAGAATATCACAGTTAAGGTAACTGTGCATTCCTGTCTGCCTCAGTTTGTTTCCATTTGTCAGATCTGGCCACAGCATGCTTTGCTTTAATTGGCAAGTTACCAGTAGTAAATTACTTGTGTCATTTGTTAAATTAAGGGTTTTATAAGAGACCTTGCTTTATTTTATCACTGAAATCTTTCTTAGTCATTGAGTCCAATGTCAGGTCCCATCCCCATGTTGTCCCTACAAACCAGAGGCACTCATACTCCCTATAGGAAAGTAGAAATATATATATATATATAAAAATATACACACACTATTTTAATATTACTGAGAGTGGTTCTGGTTCAATGAGACCTCTAAGTATATCTGTATGTTTAGACGTGAAAATTATGCATGCCTTCACTGAGCAGGGCTGCGCCGCCTATCTTGTCCTGGAAATCCTCAGAATGTGGAGGAGACAGATTGTGATGGAAAATAATTAGAATTAATGATTAAAAAAAAATAATCCTGTTCCTTTTTTGTGCTTCCATGACACTACCAATGAACTCCTGTTAGGATGCATACCATGCCCTGAATGCACTGAATTGCAGTACTGAAGGCCTTTGACAACAGAAGGCTCTAAGATAAGGAAGTAAAGGCCTGCACACCGTGCACATCTTTTCATCGGCATGTAGTGAAAAATGTCAGATAAGATGCAGTCATGAGAGAGCTGATTAAGGAAAGGAAAATATGGGCATTCTTCCAATTTTATGCACAAACTATACTCTGTCCTTTATATGATTCTAAAAGGCCTTGTCCTGAAAAGACTTACCTATGTGGAAAACTTTTCTCTTTTGATTATTCTCATTCCAGTCAACTGAACTATTTACCTGTGTGTATTTTTCATGAGCTGAAGCAATTTTCACAAGCAGCAAGTAGCTGCCATAATGTTGATGATCTTGTGAATAAATGAAGAGCTGTACAGGGGACAAACATGTTCAGTATCATAGGAGTAGCTGTCAATTTTTCATGTATGCTATGCATATGCAGAGTATGAAATAGACTTTTTTTTTTAAAAAAAAGCGCTCTGAAACAAAGTGTCAATGAATCTCAGCTGTCGGAGTGTGAAACATTTTGTGACTAATGCACTTCCTTGAGTTGTATTATACATGTTTTCATGAGTTGAACCAAATTGCCATGAACAGAAACTAAACCTGGGAAACAACCTGCTGCTGTAATGTGGAGACAAATGAGAATAAAAATAAAAATATATTTTTAGAAAGATACTAGGTCTGCCGAGGGAAGGAGCGGATTTCAACAATTACATGTGGCAAGGGCACCCATAGCTGTGATCCTCCAGCATAACTTGTTTTTAAATCTCATTTTTATATCCAGTGTTCCTGTTGGCAGAATTTCTCAAATTTCAAATGTTATCAAACATTTGTGCAGTTAATTTGACTTAACTGATTGCTTAGTGTGTCAGAGGAAAACACTTAAAATTAGAAAGCTAGAGAATTTCAAAGTGTTTCAACATCTGTGTGTCAATAAGCATTGAGTGCAAAGAGTGTATCACTTTTCTTCATTTGGGAGGAAAGGAAGGAAAGGGTAATGCTTACAATATCCTGCTGAAATAACAGTATTTTTGAAATAGAAGCTTTGTGATTAATTAAAGCAAGATCAAAGAAAAAATATACTTAAATTGCTCTGAAATCTGAAGTGTTTTGTCATTCATCTGTTTTCTTATTATACCAACTAATCTGGAAATACTTTATTTTTATTACAGTATCATTTGAGGGAGCAAAGGGAAGATCCTCTTTCTTCATTTAGCTTTTCAAAGCCATCTCCTAAAGATTTGATGCTTTACATAACATCAGTAATAAAACTTCTCTTTAGAATTCTGAGCTTTCAAACATATCTTAAATGCTTGATTGGGTCTGTATATAAAGGTAAACGTGATTATTATCTGTATACCTTGGGCTTTGGTGTCAGATGGTATTTTAGTTTTTCACAGCTATCATTACAGAGATCAGATTATACATAAAATTATAGGAAACTATTAGCAAACACTTGAAGTAGAAAGACATTACCTATTTTGGATAGAAATTGGCAGAGCCTAAAGTATTACCGCTTTAGGTAACTGTGATGTTAAAAATAACTGAAGGTGATCTGAATGTACATCTGAATAAACACCTTTTGAGATGAAAACACTAGTCCTTTTTCACACAAGTTTCAGTCAAGTGAGATCAAGAAGTTTCATCAAAGTGGGGTATGTGTGGAGACAATATTCAGATTCAGGCTAAATTGTCCATTGAAATGGAAAGGTCTCTGGCCACAGATAGATGCTTAATGATACAGTCTTGATCCATGTCACTAGATCAAGAACAGAACAATGACAGAGTCCCGTAATAATCTAGGTTAGAAGAGACCTTTCTCAGCCCAGCGACCCTTGCCCTTTCCGAAGGAGGTCCAACTTCAAAGTTAGATCCAACTTTAAAGTTAGGGCATAGCCTCAGGAACATATCTAGCTAAGTCTCAAACATCTTTAAGGACACAGATTTCAGAGCCTCTCTGGGCAAGCTTTGTTTAACCACAGAAATTGTGAAATCTTTTTCCCATTATCTAATCCAAAGTTTCTTTGTTGCAGCTTGTGGCTGTTGCCTACTGTCATTTGCACCTCGAGGAAGAGACTGGTCTGGCTTCTCTGTAACCTCCCATTAAGTAACCTTTCCACTCTCTTTTTTTCTCTAACACTGGACAGGCCCAGGCCTTAGCCTTTTCTCATACATCATATTATATCTATATTTGGTTCATCTCATTTACCATTTTATATGACATTTAATATTTTAATATACATCCAACTTTCTTTTATAAATTACTAGCATGTTAGTCACCAGACTCAGCATATTCCTGATTGTAAAGTCCCATAAATCTTAAGGATTTTTTATGTAATATTTGCTGATCAAGACATATATAACTACTGGTGTGGCACAGACTTTGGATATACTTTTTTATTTATTTAGGATAGAACTATGTGCTTTGCTGTTCCAGTTGCGTATTTTATAGTCTGAGCAGAATATCATGATGAGCTACAAGGAAAATCCAGTAGTTTGACTTGCAGTGCAGCTGCATACTTTGTTGACTGGATTAAATGCCACTCAAGCTGTGAACTTAGAAGACTGAAATTTCATATCCTCCTTTAATCATGCAGCATTCTTTGTTGATGGAGCAATAGAATTTAGCTGTAGAGAATATTTTAAATGATCTGCAAAAGAATGTACTTTTGTTGCCAAATATATTTCAGAAAACAAATTAGTATGACAAAAATGTTTGCCAGACATGACATACAGGGGATATTAGCAGACAATATATATAAGAATAATAAGGAAGCTCATTCTTCTTTCAGCTACTCTAGAGAAAAATCTAGACAACCTCTGGGATTCAGCAGCTTAGCTAAAACATTTAAAATTAAACATTCATTTAGCAAAATAATTTCTACCTCTGCCTTGTAATACAGCAAAACAGGAACAATTTTTTTCAAGGGAATAAGGAAGAAAAGAACTGCAGGTTAAAAGCCGAATGCTACCAGATATGCCTGTCAATAGTGGCATATTACTCTTTGAATGAAAACTGCAGCATAAGCATACTACTGACACGTATCAAATTTTTAAAAGACCAAAATGGATGCAAGTAATACAGTATCAAAAACTATAGCAATGCTGTATTGTAAACTCACACCCTGCGGCAAGAGATAATATAGTAGAATGATATCCCAGCCTTTTAATCCAGGTATTTCTCTGGAATACTTCGTAATTATTAGCCCGAATAAGGAGATGGTAAGATTGGCAGGTAGTATGCATGTCTCTGTAGTTTTTGTCAGAGTGCTGATATGTGTACATTCATGCTGATAAGAGTGGTGACAGAAATAGAAAATCCCCAACTGCTTCAGAGAATGAAAAAGAGGGCTGGAGAGCAAAGCTCCCTCCCCCTGCCCTTCTCCACACAATATACACCACATCAAAAGGCAGAAAGAGCCTCTCTGTTCTCTTCACAGTTAGCCAGAATTCCTTTGCTCGCGTCTCAGAGAAATGACCCATCAAACAGGCTGGCAACTTTAGTCTCTCTAAAGCAGAAATGAGGCCTCCACAGCTTCATCAACATGTAAAAATTTTTTATTTATTTATTTTTTTTTTGCATATCAGAAATCCTCAATGGTGGACTTGCAGGATATATTTTCCATGTAACAGCTGTGTTTATGGTATATGTCTCACTATCTGCTTGGAAGCTAACACTTAGAAACATTCATATGGGTATTACGCAGCAAGAGATTTATCCTGTCAAACATCACATAACCAGTCTGAAAATGAACATTGTTGGACATATAATACGTGCTTTGACACTGGTCTGCAGTACATCCTGGTATTCTGGATGGACATTCAGGCTTGTTAATAAGAAGATAGATATACAATTCAACTATTAAACATATTTTTTTCTCCAAAAATCTGGATTTAAACGTGCTGGAGCTTGATCATTTTGATTTGACCTTTAGTGGATACTCACTTTTCAAGTACAAATGTGGAAATATGTTCCATTCATTTGTCTACAGAGAAGCACATATACAAGCAGTGCAATATAGCCCTTTAGTTTCTATGACTATAAAAGGGGCTGTAGCTGAAACAAGTGAAATTAAGGCCTTTGCAATAGTTGAAGCATCTGCATAAAAAGAGATGAAAGATCAATAGTTGAAGGAAAAAATCTGGGCCTGTTTTGGATATTGTCCTGACTCATCCACCACCAATAATAAAAAAAAAATCTCCAAACAAATAACCAAACAAACTCCCATTCAATCTGTAATATGATTCAGGGTTAAAAGCTTTAAAGCTGTCCAAACATTTATAAATTTGGTCTGAAATGGATTTAACGGGACTGTTTTCCATACTAGACTACGTTTGCATAGGTTCAGTTGATCTGAATTTAAAAAAAGATCTGGGTTCAGACTCCCTCTTCAGCCTGGGCTCAGATTTCATAGGCAAAATTTAAACTGCCTTGCCTGTGGACTAACAGATGGAATTAATCTACTACTGTAGGGAACTGCATGCAAAACATATAGACAAGACAGCATCCATGCCCTTTTCTGTGTATGAAACTACTACATGCATCAGCATAGAGGAAACTTTTACCTATGAAAATTAGCAATAGTATTCATGTAACCAAAAGGGTTCCTATCAACAGAATTATATGAAAGTACTAATAGCACTTCATTAAAATAAAGCTATGTTTGCTTTCAATTACAGAAACATTTAATACGATCCAAGGCAGTATTTTCTAAACTGTTTCTGAAGATATTCCAAAAAGACAAAATAGTTACCTGCTGTCAATTGTGGAAGCATTCTTTGCTTTAAAAACAAACATATCCAAAACAGAATGCAGAATAAAGAAATGCATACATGATTTATGTTTTTGTTCTGCAGTCTTCTTTATCTTTTATTTCCTTGCTTTAAACAGAATTCCATTTCGGTCAACAACCTAAGATAACATTTTATGTCATTATAAAGAATAATTGTAAAACAGAGTTAAAGTTTTTCTTTTTAACAAAAGCAAGAAGAAAGCAAGCTAATGCTTAATTTCTCTTTGGCATCTTGGTATGAAATTAATAAGGATTTTGAGACACCATTTTTGCTTTCCATGTCCCAGCCATGCGAAAACTGAGAAGTGTGTCTTCCAAACTCTACCTGTACTGCTCCATCTTCCTGCAGTTTCACAAATCCACTGTTGGATTCCTTCAGGCAGTGTAGGCTAGATAAGAAGAGCATCCCCTGTTTTTTTTCTTTCCAAAACCATATGCTTTGGGAGTATGTGTGAATAATGTGGTAAAGGTGCACTGAGGCTTGGAGAATTCAGTACATATTGTTTTCAGTTCTGATTAATAGCTTAGCTGTATCTCATTGTCTTTTGAATATTATCTTCTCTTGCTATTTTTTTCATAGAAAATATAAATAACATGTGAAGAACAAAAAAAAAACATGAAAAGGAGAAACATACGTTTGAAGGGCTATATTAGTTCAGAAAGCCAAGTTAGGAACTGCTAAATTGGTGGTTGCCTATGTACTTTTAAATCTCTCCCATGTGTTTCTGTCCTGTGTACTGAATGAGGCAGGGGTCCTGTGGGAAAACAAGATGAGAGCATGTAATTAAAGACTCTATCATAATGCATATGCATATAACACTACATCGCACACACAATGTGTGGTTCATTTTCCTTCTCATCCTGTCCCTGCAGAGAAGATGAGAGGGAAAATGAAATACACATGACAGATGTTAGTCACATCAGTTAATGCACTTCTGGAAGGCAGTCAGATACTAAAGTTGTTTAAAGGATGTTGTAAGGATAGAGTGGAATAGGAAAGGAAAAGATAGGATAAAGGACAGTATAAAACATGATAACATAGAACAGGTCAATGGACCAAAATTCATTCTAAGTATTTTAAAGAAGTTCTAAAATAACACCAATAACAATACCTGACTCTCTGATCACATGAAATTGCCAGACGCTGTGGGCTTCCTCAGTGCTGGAAAAAATATAATACATATGGAAAAATGAAATCCTATGGATAGCATAGTTCTTTTAATGAACACAATCTTTTTCTAGGATTATCCTTTCATGGTTCACTACTTAAACTGTAATATTAAATGAATATTACAGAAGATAAGTAAAATCTGCTATATGTAGTTTAGAAGAACCTGAGGCTATCACAGGATATGCAGAAGAAGTTGTTGCACCCATTAGCCCATATCTGTACATGTATTTTGATAAATCTCAAGAAAAGTCACTAATTTGTTACAATTTGCAAAGGCACAAAAGATCATAGTATTCAGCTCACCCTACTGTCCCGTTTCTCTGTATTTTTTCCAGTGCTACCATGCTTTACTATGGACTCCGAATTCTTCAGCTCAGGAAATTATAGTCATTCATCTCTCATTCTTTTTATTTTCTTATTTTCCATCTGTACTCTTCCTCCCTCTTCTTTTGCAACTTTTTTTTGTAGTATACTTTTCAATAATTATAAATATTCATTGTCAGTTGGGTAATGAATGCATACTGGAAGATAATTAAATTTACCAAATATATCATACAGCATTGATCCAGTTCTGGAATACTCTGCATTCTTCACATTTGCCCAGGGGAAGCATCCCGATCTGTCTACTCTTCCTTCAAGTGGGAATCTCCAAGGAAGGCTTCCTATAGCCTACTAGGACAATCATTTGAAACATTGCTTTGTATACAGTCCATCAGATTGGAGTTAGGGTAACAGAGAAGAAAGGCAGTTTTACTGTAATTTTTTTCTTGTATGGAAGCTCTAGCATTAGATACTGTGGTGTGCTTCTCCATGTGGTGTACATATTCTTTGTACTTCCATAAGGCTGGATTCACCTTATCTTATCATATCTTATAGCAGATATTTATGCTCAAATGATTAGTGTGATTGCAGTGCTTCAGTTTTCTTCTAAAATGCTTAATAATCATGAGTGTGTCCATTTGTAGAATATCAGGCCTCTTTAAGTCTTGGCATACAAGTAGAGGTACCTGAAGATATTTTCTTCTAAATCTATTTTGTTTACAGTCTACCTTTTTTGCATGTGCTGGAAATGTTTCTACCTGCAATTAGACATGAATTTGATGGATGCTTTCTAAATATAAATAAATCCAAGTTTAACAGAGAGCTTATTCTTGACGTTTATACTGAATGGTTGAAATAATCACAATATCGGACAAGACTAATGAAAAAGAAAAGCTTATATGTCACTGGAGATGTTTTTGATGTTGATTGAGAAATTTAGATACTAATATGGTCTACAATAAATGTCCATTTAAGTGTATACTCCATGAATCTACTCTATCTTAAATTATGTACATATAAATTTATCTTAAATAGTACGTATGATTTAAATAAGATCAGGATTCTGGAGCTGGAAGTTAGTTAGTTAGACAAAATCTAAAGACCACTGGAATTTGATCTAAAGACTCCCAGTGACTTAGATGGATTACAGATCAAGTGCAGTCAAACTGGAGGACGTCTTACAATGGAGTGGGCTGAGAAGGACATGAGATTTTTTAACTGTGCAACTGGAAATTTTTGCAGGATTTTAAAGAATGCCACTTCAATAAAGATAAACAGGCAAAGATGGGTGTTCCCAGCTGTTAAAGAAAATAATTCAAGGCAAACATTTAGTTTGAGATATTCATTATGCAACAGGATGAAAAAGATTTCAACTTGTAGTGTTTGAATAACATATAGACTTAAAGAATAATTATTTAAACCTTAGAGCTGCATGAGGTACTAAAATATTTGATTCTCTTTCACAATTATATAATTCTTCTCTAAATGGAGCCTGACTTGGCATTCTGGTTGTGCATTTTATAGTTTTCCAATGAATTTTAAAAGCTCGCCTTTTCAGAGCAAAGAATCTAACCACCACACCAGGGAATCCATGCCTGCCAGCCTCTCCATATGTTCCTTACACTCATAAGCCCTCTTGCAGTATTACTCGCATAACAAATGTAAATATAGTTCTGGACCAAGATTTCTCTCAGAAGAAAACACATCAAAGACTGTGTCAGTGAAGAGACTTTTCCTTCATCTATTGCTAGCCAGCTTTGAACATTGTCTTCTATTTCTTCATTTAAATTTTACAATAGTGACTGCATAAGATTAAAATGCAGATGCTACTTAAGGGCAAAAATTTGCCCCTCTACACATTTTGGCTACTACCGTACTCTCCGAGTGATCCTTTTAGGTCAAAGCAACAGTGTTCACTTTCTTCTATCAAGTAATACTTTGACACCAATGGAAATGCTACAGAATAATAGATGGATATATAAACGTGGACATTACTTAGTGTATTTCAATCATAGGAATATCCAGACAGAGCAACTGCAAGTGCTTTATACTGATGATCAGATACTCAGATGAGGTTTCCACTGAAAGCAGAGGCTGTTCATACAAGTAACTCCTCCTCAGTTTTACTCAGGTAATCCTGAAATGATTCAGAGATAAGTAAAAAAAAAAAAAAAAAAGCTCTGATGCTGAAGGACTAGAAAGCAGAATGTAGCTTATTCATGTTTTTTTAAATGCTATATGAATGATCCAGAGAGTTGCAGATGAATAAACCTTACAACTGTCTGGTAAAACTATTGAAATTACACTTAAAAATAGAATAATAAAACACCTGATATATCATCTAATAAGAAAGGTTAAGCCAGTATGGTTTCTAACAATGGAAAAATCAATCCATTCTGTGCTTTTGCATCTGCAAATAAATGAGAGAGAAAGGATAAATCACTTGAAATTATCTATCTAGTGTTTCCAGAAACGTCTGACAAGGTCTGTTACTATAGGCTACTAAAACAAAATAGTTGCGATGAGAGATGTAAATATTATGTTAACTGGCTGAGAGACCAAGGGGGAAAAAAAAGATAGAAGCAAAAGACAATTTTAATAAAGAAGCAGGTTTTGTTGTGTATATATATATAATGCATATATTAACTGATGTAAATTAGAAGTGATAACAGAAAGTACAGCAAGCACAGAGGGGATACACAGCAATTGCTTAAAGAATTAATTATATGAGTTCAAGAAATGGACCTCAACATCACCGTAAGCAACTCAAGGAAGATTTCAGTTCTTCAGTGCTTTTCAGAAAGCAAATAAAATATTGGAAGCATGAGAGAAGAGATACAGAACAAGGTAAAAGTATATAATACCTATATATACATTATGTTCTGTTCATATATAAAATATTATCCATATTATAGGACAAAAGATTTCTAAGAATGTAGATAATTTAGAGAAATTCAAAAGGAAAAAAGTATGAAAGAATAAAATTTTTTATTTTTGAAAAAAATGGATATAATCAGATTATAGATCTTGGTAAAGAGCACAGACAAGATAGACTGGAGGTGTTCTCCTTATAACAACAGAACTCAACATTCTTCAATAATGGGAAGAAGCAACTAAAAACTTTTGATCCAAAATACTTCTTTTTTTTCATTCAACACATACTTGAGGCCAACTCTAATGTTACTTGAGGCCAAAAAACCTGAGACTGAAAAATTGCCTGAAGTCAAAATAAAGAACAGGTATAAAAAAAAACAGATATAAAAGCTAATAGGTTCCTATGAACTAAGATTACTTCTCAGTACTTAATCCAGACTCCAAAGGTTAGCTATGCAGGAAGTTTACCCTGTCTCTGATTATTGCTGAGCATTATCCTTCCCAGATGTCAGTCAGGCTGCTGAGGAGAAAGCTCAGGTGGCTGGGAGACCTGCAGGCTGGAACCCAATGGTGAGCTTCAAAGGACCACTAAAAAGAGAATCACCATTTCCTGCTCAATATCGAATAGCATGGTGGAAAACAAGGCGGCTCCTCTTTGCGAGGAGATCTGGGTTGCAATGCCTTTCCACAGAGCCCAATTTCCAGAGGTCTCTGATTTCAGAGATACTGCAGTAGAAGGAAAGTCTGCAAGACGGTCTTTCATTCCAGACTGTCTACTTGATAAAACACTCCTGGCGATGTCTGACGTCTGAGTATATAGATGTGCATGGCCAAGTTTTGTCCTTTTTCCTCTAAAAGGAAGGCTTTTTGAGTTAAAAACTTCCCTTTGAAAGCAGGCCAGGGTCACAGAAAGGAGGTTACAGTGCTGAGAGCTGAAACAAAGACTATACAAGACTAAACAAGACTACACTCCCTTCATCTTCCCATCATATTATAGAAACCAAAAAAATTCTGCCACCTTAAAACTTGTGGTGTGTCCTTATGCCCAGTCTGGACTGATGGGCCACTGGAGGGAACTGGTGGCCCAAAGGCACGCTCACATTACTGGCGCGATGGGAGCCCTGCTACCCTCAGCCACAAAAACAGAGCAAATGCCTTGCAGGCTCCACCATTAAAAGAGGCATTACTCTCCACTGGGAAGCGGTTACCAGCAGTGGCCACCTCTGAAAATGGTCACAGTCTGTGATCGGTCTTCTAAAGAAACTGGATACAAGCCAAAAAAAAAAAATTTGCCATAAAAATCCCCCGGGAAAGTAAACAATGAGTGGATGTGAGCATTTCTTCTCTTCTATACTCATGAAAATATTTCAGGAAAAAATAAAAAAAAAGGAAATCTGGAAAATTTTGGGTTTTGTGGTCTGCTCTGAAATCTGAACAGAATTCTCCCAGACAAGCTGAGAATAAGCCATTATCTGTAATTATCTCTCTTTTAATGAGACATTTCCAGAAAAGGTGGAGTTGCTACCAATTTTGTACAATTTTCAGAATAGGGAACAGTCTTGCAAGGAAAGGAATCAGTGGCAACTTGGAGGCTTAGACAAGTTTCCCTGGGGTTTGATCTGCCTAAATGTAGAGGCCAGAGCAAACAATAGCAGCACCCAAGGAATTTGCTGCTGACAGACATGCTGGCAGCCAAACAAACAATGCGCTGCACCCAATAACCACCTTCAAATCAAATAAAAAAATATAATTTTCAAGATTGTTTCCTCAGTAAATGTCTAGACGGTGGTTGGAGAAGGCTAAATAGAAAATGGTGTCAGATTTTCAATACTCATCCTAAAATCTCAGTGTGAATTTGCATAGGAAAATCCTTACTCAATGAGTAATGGAGTATCTACTCTGGATCTCCATGTAGCCACGGGTAACATGAATAGTTGGAAATTTATGCTCCTGTGCTGTATTTATTTTAAAGGATATATATTAATACAACCAACTTTTACACCAATAAACCGACCAACTTTTGACACACTAAAAACTTCCAGACCAAAAAAAAAATACATAAACATAAATTTGAAATAAACTATTTTAAGCAAAATGTTACTGTTTTTTGCCTTTGCCTTCACTTTCTAGAGATTCAGGAGTATTTCTACATATGCAGAGAGATGGAATTGAAATATACTGCAAACAGATCAAGCTCAAGCCACCTTCCATCCAAAATAGCAGTGCAACTCCAGTACATTAGTACAGCATGTAAAAGACACTCGATAGATTGAAATTAGCTTTATATCATCTTTTTCTAATTAATTTAGCTTCGGTTACAATTGCCTTTTAAATGTACAACAGCAGTCTATATTAGTTGATTCATTTAAATAGGTGATTTTTAATTCAATACATTTTTATAAGGCATATACAAACCACAGATTCAACAATATGATATCATACTTGTGCTCATGGTTCCAAGCTGCTTTTTGTCTGGAGCCTGGTGCCAAAGCACTGTCTTTTTGCATTTTCACTCATGATCATATAAAACCTTTCAAGATGTTTTTCCAGCTCCCTTGTTACCTTCTTGTACATATGGCTACTTTCTGTTTCATTTCTGCTTCCACAACTCCATTAAATGATATATGAGCTCTTATTTGTATTAGAAAGTGCAAAGAATTGTCTTAAACACCTATTCTGGCTTTGCTTCTGAGTTCTACTATTGTTTCTGGTATTTGCTCCATAAAGGAGATTAGCTGCTGTTGTTTGCATTGTTGCAGAGGATCACTTTTAAGCCAGGCTGTAGTGAAACTCACCATGCAGCACATCCGTGGTCAACACAAAATGCTTTTTGCCCTTTTTTTTTGTGTGTGTGTGTGTGTGTGTGGAGAGAAGAATCAGAGAAAATTTAGAGACATTTTTTCAGCTAAACAAAAGAAGTGTTGCACACCACTTAGTGTTCATAGTTGGAGGAAATCTTATGGGTGGTCAGGAAGTTCCTCTGCATGACTTGTGACCACTAAGCTGGAGTTCAGCAGCAAGAGCCTCAAACAGATAGTACAATTCCAATTTGTAAGTGTCAAGAATCTTTTGCTGTATGAAGCTGACCTGCCTTTCTTAAAGTTCAAGTAACTTATAATCAGCAAGTGAACCTCATAAGGGTTCATTATATTTTCAGATGTTAATCCTGGCATCTGACCATTTAAGAGTTATTAAATTTTCCTACATAGTGGCTTCAGCTGTAGCTGAAGATTTTCCAATCTGACTGTAATCTGAAAGTCTAGTAATATTACTTCTGTCAAATTTGAACAGAATTGCTTGATGGTTTTATCAGCGAAGCAAGCTGTGTGTCAGAACACATTAATGATCAACATCTTTTTGAGAAGATTAGAGAAATCAATTGTTTGTTTGAAAAATGTGAGACTGCATGGGCAGTTATCCTAATTTGCATCAATGGATTTCCTAGCAAAGATTTTTTCTTTTAGAAGTCTTATGGCACCAGATCAAATATATTCAGTATTATTGAGTCAAATTTTATGTATGTAGCTGACCTTTGGAGGACTATCTATAGTGACACAAGGATATGAAAAATATAAAGTTACTTTAAAGTAAATATAATTTCATTTATCTGAAGAATGCTATAAACAAGAGGAAAAGCAAACTAGTATGTCCAAGATAACTGAGGAAGAAATAAAGCTGCCACAGCATCATCTCTGTGGAATGCTAGGTATTCTGCAGCAGCCGTCAAAGTGGACACAGTGAATCGTCCTGAAACCTTCTTTTCCTTTTTTCCTTTGTGTTTTTTTTTCTTTTGTTTCTAGTGTTGTAACTATATTTGGTTGCTAAGAGAAGAATCACTTTTTTAAAAGATTGTCTTTTAATAGTACTAAGTGCCTAAGAATTTAGAGAATAGGCAAAATATTCTAATATCTTTTTCAGAATAAGGAAAATGGTAAAAAAAAAAACAGAAAAGCTCTGCTCTGAAAACAAATCTTGTACTTGGGGCTTAGAAACATTGTCTTGCTAGAGCTAGAGGCAGATATTTTCAAAAGCCGAAATTATAGTTAGGTGCCTAACTCTCATTTTTGCCTTAGAAAAACACCCCCATAGCCCTTTTCTGAGGCAGCAGCTGTTTTTCTCTCATATGTTCAAAGCCACATGCCTGCTCTTTTTATATCAGAATGAAAAAAACTGCAGGCACAAAGCTTATGCTGTTACGGCCTTTTCCAGCTCTCATTGATTTCACTAGAAGCCGGATGAGACCCCTTGAGCACAGCTAAGACAGAAATACAGGATGAAATAACTTATATTTTCCCAAAAAATGATCTTATTCTTACACTGGCCAATCTTATAATCACTTCCAGAACTTCAAGTTCCTCAGTTATATGAGTGACCGAGAGTATCACTAAGAAATAATTAACCATACAGCAGTGGAAAACAAAATTATTTCATCTGATGTTTGACCTAATATTTTCTCAAATATGTAAATTGCATAGCTTGCATTTTCAGTACTTTCAGTACTTCAGAGGATTCTGCCTTGCTTTGACTGACATTTGTCATGTAGATACAGTAGAGAAAGATTATTTATCTTGACAGCAGGCTGATGACAAAACATCTATACTATGATTAAGCTCATTTCTAGATTAGAAGGATCACGCTAACACTTTCTACAGCTGATGTCACTGTGACAGTTGTAGTTATCTTAGTCCCCATTTGAGTATTTTGCATCTTTCCCATGAAATGCCAAAAGAGTTTCGATTTTAGAATACTCTTTATTTTTACATAAAATACAAAGCAGAGAGCAAAAAGAATATGACTTGCATCTTCTTTTATGAAAATATCCTGACATTGACATTTATTTGGTTTTGACGGAAATATCATTTAGACCATGGTCTTGAAATAGAGGACATGTTTATGAGATATGACTAATCTTTGTCTTTTCATTTCCTAATTCTAAAATATTTGAACACCTAAACCTTGACCTTCCTTTAAAAGCCAGACTTTAATTTCTTCTAGTTTTTACGGTACTTTGGCAGGTGAAGGAGATGGTCAGCGTAACAAAGCATGTTGTCAAACAAGAAATGTGTAGCTCTACTGTTTTTTGCCAAAGACTTGATTCTGGGTAGAGAATATGCCATAAGACATATATAGGTGAAATGTAGATATCCAGCTTTAAAGCTGTGA
Source organism: Nothura maculosa (assembly GCA_032353885.1). NCBI lineage: Eukaryota > Metazoa > Chordata > Aves > Tinamiformes > Tinamidae > Nothura > Nothura maculosa. Next base: position 9,288,580 of record JAUBOD010000208.1, on the reverse strand, counting down.
TTCTTAGGATACCTACCCAACTGCCACTGGCTTTGGAGATATGGCAATGCTGTCTCACAGTTCTCACAGATATTAGATATTCTGAGGAGCTCATTCTTAGAATTTTCTCAGCTTTTAAAGAATTAAAATTTCATAAACATTCCATGTAAAAACCTGTCAAGAGCTAACTGCACCTCTGCCAGCTTTCATTCATGAGCTAACCTGAAAATCATTCCCAGAACATGTTACTGAACCCGACTCTGCATAAAATGCAGTGGTAGCTTTCTTTTAAAAAGGTAACTTCTTCCATCTAGATCAGTAGTACAAATTGTTCAGCACTATATAGTAAACCTCTTTTTAAAAATCTTTTTTCCTGTGATTGTTTAAATGTGCACAGCTGCTTCTTGCATAAATGAATTAAAGATTCAGTAAGTTGAAACTGAAACTCCAGCCTAACAGTCAGATAGTTATGGACTATGTAGTCCCCAATAAAATACAGTTTATGTATTTATATTAAATTATTTAGAAAAAAATATATGTTTAGATTTCAGCATCTGGACTATCATTATAAATACTCTGAATCTTAGCAAATTATGAATCTGAGACAAACTTTTGAGGTATTTAAATGCTTCCAAAAAGAGATAGTTCATGACCTAAAACTCATTAGGTTCAGGTAAAAGCAGACATGTACTCAGAGTCCCTTTGGGCTTTGAATCTAAAGCCTATCTGCAAAAGCAGATAAAAGAAGCTCAATTGACACAAATAAATGGATTTCTTGGGGAAAAAAAGATGTCAGGCTGTCTTGGCATGCTACTATATGGACTTGCAAAAGATACAGTTCTTAGGAATGTCCATTATAAAATGAAAAAGTCAGGAAAATGGAATTTAAGGACTAAAATTATACCCCAAAAAAGAGAACATTAGAGTTAAGGCCTTGCACATGATCTCTATTTTCCAGAGAGGCTAAGATCAAAGAGAAATTATTAGGATAATTGAACAGGAGCCTTCTTCAGCAGGAATTAGTAATCATGTTAGTGCTTTAGAGAGCTTACTAAGCAGATCATATAGCAGTATAGAAACAGCTTAAGTGTCATTCAGAGTCAGTACATGTGGTCAAGTAAAACCTAAGTAAAATGGTATATGGAAATGCACCTTGGCATGAAGGAGAGAGAGTAGCTTTAGCAGCCTAGATCTAATGCATTAAGACTAGTTTCTACTCCTTCCAGTAACAGAGCTTGAAATAGGAGATAAAAGTGTCCTACAACTGCCTGGGTTACCTGCTGTATAGTATTTGCACTAAGGAGTCTATATAAACTAAGCAACCCATCTTCCCAAAAGAGCTGGTTCACAAAGATAAGGTACTATTCATGTACCTGTCGTGTCTTATGTTACTAACAGATGATTTATCAACTCAGTTACTGTTATTTTAGTGTTTTTGTTCTAGCTTCAGTTTTGTGCAATGACATCCTAATGCAATATACTTGAGGCAGTGCTCTGTTTAATAAGGGAGTCATGCTCCCCCACGCCTCTTGTTAGAGAATCTTTTATTCTTAGCCCATAAAAAATTCAATGGATCAGTCCAGAACTGCAGGCCACAGTATTCAGAGGACTATTCATGCACAGACAATTGTTTTCCTTCATATATTAGAAGAAAATTCACATTTAAACATTTCACCCAGGCAATAAATCTTACAGTAGCTTACTTTTCCAGGGAATGATGCCTTACACGCCACCTGTGTGGCCCAGAAAGGAAAAGGGAAAGAAAGTTTAAACTGTCACTATTTTCATACTTTCCTAAAGAAAAATGATTTGGAGTGAAATAAGGTTTTTACAGGCCTCTGATGTGACTTAAAGTGGAAGGTATTCAGCTGTATAAAATATGAATAGGTGAACAATCCAACAAGCAATGCCTTGGAGCATCAGAGCCCTCACAAATCACAATTTCAAAAATATGTTGAAGCATCCATTTAGCAATCAGAGGCATGTTCAACAACTCTTCTCGAGTAACCATAGCAAATAGAAGTTATTTAATTTTATAACTATAATATGGCAAATAAATAACACTTCTTTGCTTTCTTGTGTTGCAACAGGTTCAAAAGTTCAGCTTCAGTCAATACACAGACTCATCATCATGTACAGATTACTCCTGGAAAATGCTGTTAAATATAATGTTTTTAATGCAAATATTAAGTAGCATGTGAAAAATCCAGGAAAGAAGAATCACAGTATGTCTGTATGCTGTTGACTCTTTTATACTAGGCTTTAGCCATTTTTTTGTACTACTTCATTTATGCAATAGATAATTAATACACATAGAAACACTGACCATTGGCCTCTTGTAAGTGCAATTAGAAAAAAAAGTATACTTCTTCAGTTTAATAACATGGGGTAGTCTGCAGCCCTGAACACAATGTCTGGATTAATTTGGACTATTTTGTGTACTTTAAGCAGCCCTTGATTTAACTGTTGTTTAAAAGAGAAAGACCTTTCTATTATAATCTTCTGTTGTGTTTCATTTTTACCCCCATAAGAAGTAGCTATAAAGGAGTAAAGTGAGCAAGGAACTTTAATTTGGTAGCATATTACACTTGCACAAATGTTAATGAATACAAAAGACACAAGCAATGAAGTGAGAGCCTCAAATACTATAAATCCGGAAAAATTATCCAATATATCCATCTCCATCACTCTTCACATCTTCTTTTTTTTTCTCAGTGGCTCACCAGACGGTAATGTTCTCAGATCAAATATTCTCTATAAATTGGGAGAACATTTAGCTGATTTATGAGGCTTTTAGCTATTACATACTTACCTACTCAATAAAAGTACTTACATCATATGACACACAAGCTACCTTCACAATCCAAGAATCAGTCTTAAAGTGACACATACATCAACGTGTAATGTGATTTCCTGTACCTAATATATCACTTAAGGGCAAATAAGAGGCATTCCATAGTAGATATTTTTTATTCCTTCATTAATTGTTCTTCATTTTCTCAGACACACTTTTTTACTCTTATGGCTTTCTCCTAGACATAAGTATTTTCTTTAACAATAAAAAAGTGATAGAGAGAAGATGGACAGGCAGACAGAGACAAGTGCTGGGAGTGAGAAGAACACAGAGGTTGTGATTTTCTTAAGATGGCTTTTTGTTTTCAAATGCATAATTAAGTAGCAGTTGATGCTCATGTGTAATAAGGATAAATGGATGAGTTGAAATTGATTTTGATGAAAAGATACATCTGCTTGCACAATAGACTGACTGGTTTATGCCATGACTACTAGTTTTAGAGTAAAGGAGCATTAGAATAAAAAATATTTTTTCTTTTTAATCAAATATTTGATGAAAAATAATGATGCTTGCTCTAGCCCACATAATATGAACTCTATTAAGTACGTATCTCATTGCATTACCAGAATTCCAGCTTTTTAGGCTTATTTCTCATTTGTACTGTAGGGCACGGTTACCAGGATCATTTTCATTCTGGAATAAAAAGAAAATGGAATCAGGAAAAGGGATGAAGATAAGATTGCGTTCATTTTGCATGTAAACACAGGTCAAAGCCTGAGGAAATCTATTCATTTTTAAGAACATTATTGAGAGTCTATATAGGGATTTTGAACACCCCCAAAAATATATTTGAGTGTCTCTAGACACCATTCTAGAAGAGATATTTCCTACCTTAACTCCACTTGCAGCTTAAGTATTTGAGTAGTTTATCCTGGAGCTGCCCTTTTTCAACTGTCTCTTGTTATCTTTTCTCCTTACAATCACCAGATTACCTTACAGTCATCAGATTACCAGGATCTCTCTGTCTTGCTAGTATTCAGCTTCCTCTTCAGTTTCTCAAATGATTTCTCAAGCAGCAAAGACACATTCTTTGCAGACTTTTACAAATGTAATTTTTGTTAGGTAGCTGAGAACTGGCCTACCTATATGGACATGATTTGCTCATTGCAAAAGTAGAGAAAAACAGCATAGCATATAATAATTTGAATATCTCTTTATTCCCATAGTTTCCAAAGAGCTCCAGAGCTGCTCGTGTCCTTCTGCTGTTTGCCTGATTACTCGCACCTGAACTCAGCAATCTGGTAGCCACCAACAAGAAGAGATGAGGCAAAGCCAGGATGCTTTTGTAGGAGCAATTCCAAACAACTATTGTAAGGCTGCAGATAATCTCAGTGTAAAAGAACTGGATTTACCAGTTTTTTTACTACCAGATTTGGACAGAAAGGGGCTAAGCAGTGGACCTGATGGATCAGAACTCTAAACGGGGCTTGGCACAGGTGGTAGAGTTGTTGTGAGTGCAGTGTGGAGAACCCAAGGGGATGGTGCAGATAAAAGATGGCCCAAGGAGAAGGATTTCTATTATTAAGATAAATGTATATTTTTTCTTTCTCATTCTCCCTGACCTAGCTCCATGCTAACTAGCATCTCCCACTTACTGTCAACATGTTGTCACCTGCTTCCGTGTAACCTGCTGTTCAGAACTTCATTTCTCATTTAGCTAAATTTTAAGTAGGCACCTTCCATCTTTCCCTTTTACCACTTGAAAAGAGTATTAAAGTAACATCTGTGACATTATTTTATTACCGACTTTTAAACTTCTTAAAACTCTAATTTACTATGATGTCTAAAAATATTTGGGCCGAAGGGAAGCTGCTGCTGTTACTATGATTAACTATTGAACCACCACTGCCACCATTCCTGTTTGTTAGCACTCCCCTTACTGTTTAGACTTGGACTGCAAGCTCAGTGGGGCAGGAACCTTTTCTCTTTGCTATGATTCCTCACCTCACCTGTGTTCTGGCACCAGGTCCTGCATGCTCTAGGACGAATACCAATATCTGAAATATGGAGACCCAATATGAGCTATTTAGGTAATGACTAGTTTGTAGGCACCGATGACTGATGATTTTCCTATGTTCCTGCAAAAGGCAGGATCAGCAGCAGTGAGAAAAATTCCTTCTTTGCGCTGAGGACATATGTGCCTTTCTTATAGAAAGATTGTGGTAAGCCAGAAAGCTGAATAATTTTGTGGTGAATGGTTGATAATGTTGAAACAGAGCAAGTGCTTTTGTGCTCAGTAATCTGCCAAGGAGAATTTACAAACTGTGATGACAATGGTATGCGCTGATTCCTCCTGTGAGGAAAAACATTGTCGCATAGCTAATGAGTCCTGTGTGCTAAGTCTAAACTGATGGAAACGAAGGCTGTTCTCTTGCAACATGCTGCAGTGTGTGCCGGCACTTTTAGGGGCGTCTATCTCGCAGTCCGTCTGTATTAGTGATTGTTTTGCTCACCAGGTGTGTTCTTGTTGAAGTTCATAAAAGCTGCATTAATCTTAGCTGCATGAAATATTAAGATAGCTGTAAAGGTGACTTTCAAGGTCATATATCTTGACAAAATATTGTAGAAGTGACAAAAATATTTGGCAGTCTGTTCTGTAGAATAAGAGTTTAATAAGAACCTAATGGTTAATCATGAAGTTAACACATACAGTCATTGCCTGCTCTGCCCTCACCTTGTTTCATATTAAGTCAACATCACACCACGACAGTAGAGCAGATTGTCATCACTTCATGGCATTATACATAAAAGGTGTTGTTATAAACATTGCATCAAATCAAGATGTAGAATATAAAACTAGAGTGGCATGTGTGGGGAAAAGTGATACCTTATCTCTCTCTGAATTTTGTTCCTGAATTTAAACACCACAGAGGAGATTTCTGCAAAATCTGCTTATCATTATTCAGGACTCTAAAGGAGATACATTAGAGAAATGAAACTTTCTTTCAAAATTAGGAAGCCTTGCAAAGACTTTAAGTATATTGAAGCTAGTATAGTACATTACATACTCAAGTATTCTAGGTTGTGAACTAGAATACCCAAATTTTCAATAAGCCAAGGAGGAACCACTTAGTTTGCTACTGGGAATTTTTACAAATTCGAGGGTAGGATCTGAATTAGAGAATGTAAATAAAAGAAGCCAAAATTTTCTTTAAATCTCAATCCTGAAAAAAAAAAGTTTTTGAATTTTCAAAATGAGATATTCTAATTCATTTGAAATCCTTCAATGCTACTGAGATTTGTTTGTTCAAGTTTAAAGTGACATGGTATAAATGGAAAATTATTTGAAAACATGAGATCAAATTATTCCATTTTAAAAAGACATTCTCTTTATCAGCTTTCAATTTTATTGTTTAAAATTAACAGCCCACACATTTTGTCTTTTCAATTTTCCAGAATGGAAATATTCAACTAGAACAAGCTGTAGTCAAAATATACCTCCAGTATAGGCATTTGGTAGGCTATATTCAATGTTCTGGGATGAGTTTGCAGGGTGACCTGGAGCAAGTTACCTTGTATCTCTGAATCTGTTTCCTATTTTTCTCTGTTTAACTGAATCTTTTGAGATCTGAGGATGAAATAGATTCAGTAATTGCTAGATACTATTAGCCACAAATGTTGAAAATATAGATGCCCCTTCCACAATATAGAAATTTTGATCTGTGTCCATTTCAGCAAAAGTTTAAAGTTTTCCAAAAATAAACAAGTTATAAAATATAATTTAAATAAATATAAGGAAACTATTATTCAAAGCTACTATAAAGTCTCAAAATAACAGCAAATGGCATGCCTCTGGCATAACTTGGATGCCCCAAAGGATGTCTGTAACACAAAAGACCAGGAACTAGAAATAAAAGATGATCATACCTTCAGTATTACAGTAAATACTTCTGTGCTTTATTCATTTTGGCTCTCAAAAGTCCCAGACTTTAACCATTTCCCTTGAGAAACTATTCCATAAAGAAAGCAAGGCAAGAAGTCTTTTCTGATATTCAGCATAAATTTATCCTTTCTATAATTTGTCATATTTTTCTCATATAGCCTTTTAATCCCATAAATATTTTTTCTATCCCAAACACTAATAATCTTTGCAAATGGAAAGATAATTATCATGCCATCACTTCATCCTCATTCTGGCTAATACATTTTTCCCATCGAGATTTTCTTAAATTGAGGTCAGAGCTCTCAATAGTACTTATATTTCTTTAGCCTGCTCTGCACCCATTTTATTTGTCAATATTTTGGAGCACAGAAGGGATTAGAGCAGAATGCACAAGGGATTGTCTTATCAAAGCCATATAGATAATATGCTCACCTCTTTTCCTGATGATCTGATGTCTCTGAAAAATCTTTTTCACTTGATCAAAAAAGGATCAATGTAAAATGCTGTGTTACATGAGCTATTTTTCTTGTTATCTGAAAGAGAAAGGGCTGACTCATCATGCCCACTAATTACCAGATGTACATTGATTTCACTGACTGTACTTGAGTGGACGAATTGGAGATTGGTGTTATTATGAGTTAATGAGAGCTACACTTAGAACAGTTATATGGTGAACTCCAGGGATCATATTTTTCTTGGAAAAATAGACTGGCAATATCACTGGTTCATATTAAAATCCACTGTTTACCAAGGCCAATGCAGACTGATTCAGTTTACAGGCATGAAAGAATGGGGAACTAAGTTGAAGACCTTCTCTAGAAAAATATGAAAAGTGAGGGCTTCCTATTCTTTGTGGAGAGAAATCTCTTCCTCTGTAGGGGAATTGGTAGGTTACTTGTTTCTCCTGCAGAAGTGGGTGAGCATGTACTGACTATTCTATCAACCAAAAAATTGCACTGCTGGATAATCTGCTTGGTATTCCCCATAACATCTGTCCTGAGCCAAAAGATGCTTCTTATATGGGGATAGCAGAACACTGCTCTAATTAGCAAACTGCTGATCATTTCTCTCAGCCCTCCCACTGCTCTGTCCTTTTGACCCAAATGCAAATACTAGCAGTGCTACCAAAGTGTAATCTTGCTCTGGCCAAGAGCTAGCAAGATGACCTGCAGCTTTGCAGTGGCATTTCTCTGGAGTCTGAAACAGCTACAAATGTTGGGGCAGCAACCCCTGCCACAGCCACTGAATTGCTGTTGGAAAGGAGGCAGCTGCGTCAAAATGCACATTGGCATTTTTCTTTCTAGCCCACAGGTTCCACCTTTCATCAAGGCTATATAAAAAAAATAAAATAAAAATAATAATAAAAAAGGTAATTATTTTTTTCCTACTGATAGGATTCTTTCTGGTTTAATGTACTAACTTAATACATCTTTCCTGTTTTCCTGTACAGTACTGGCTAGAACAGTTTTGCTGGGCATCTGGAATGCACAGATCCTCCAGCTCTTTATAACTGCATGGGCCTGGATGCTTCTTGAGTACCCCTATGAAGGCTAAGTCCTTTGATGAGAATTAGTACACATAAATCAGAGAAGAATCAATCCTGATAAATCTTTCTATATGTCATGCATTTGTTGCTCTTTATATGGTTCAACCTTATGGGTTAGAGAAGCCGAGAAAGGAGAACTGAGGTGCAATGAAGACAGAAGTTCTTTATACAAGCTGTGCTTGACAAATGACAGCCTTGAGTAAGGGAGGAGCACCCTAACTTGTTGCCTACATTATAAATATTTTTGTTAAGGTCAGAGCTGAAATGCAATGGAAATAAAACACCTAACAGTTACTTCTTCTTGAGAGATGTTTTCAGTAACAGTTACTAGTCTTCGTGAAACAAGGTAGCTGGAAAAGTGATGTCTTCTGTTCTAAAAAAAGCCATATTTTATAATTCCAAGCATGACCTATATGAATGTTAGATCCCAGTAAGTGTTTCTGCCTTTTTGCTAAAGAAAGAGAATAGGAATGATAGAGCATGATAGGAGGTGTAGAGAAAGCACCGTGCACAAAAGACGCTGCTTTTCTCTGAAGACCGTGTCTACAAAAAGCATCCAAAATACTAAAAGGAGAGAAGAAGGAGCACCTTGGGAAATAGTGCTGTAAGCGAGAGCCTATCGCCTGCTGTGATCCTGTGGTGGGCAGGGGGCTGAAGATGTGCTTAGTCATTACCAGCAAACAGGGTTATACTGAGAATCTGATTTCTTTTGTTGGTAACAACTCAGAATGTTTGCTGGATATTCAGGTACAAAAGCAGAAAACTTGCCATAAAACATCAGCTCACAGGTCCTGAGTTCACAATTTCCTTACAGAGCCTATTTTTTCCTTTTCTGGGTGATGTCCAGAAAGATTGTCAGAGAAAGTTAGGGGTTGTATTAACATTTCACCGTGCATTTTTATGAACAGTCGGGCTTCCAAGACTGTTCAATAAACAGATAAATCAAGGGAAGGCATGGATAGACATATCAACAGTGGGATATTTAGTATAACTTACAACTTCCTCTCTTCACACAAACAAGCTGTTAATAGCATTCGATTCTTCTACTGCAAAATTATACATTAATTTTTAAAAGATATGTCTAGACAAATAAAAAAAATGGCAACATATATTTCCAATTATTTATTTTTTAATTGTTTTCCCAGTTATAGGAGGAGAGGAGAGGCTGGCTGTTTCATATTTTAATAAATTTATAAATCAAATTAGCAGGAGTCATATGAAACTAAATTGCATTTTGAACAGGAGAATTCAAAATGACAAAAATTGGCTGGGTTGTTGCTTGTATTTTTTTGTAAAGCTCACCTTTACAAAATGACCATATGTTATATCTTCATTTCTTGGCAACTGTAGGAGTTACATGCAGATACAGTCCTTCTGTTGATACTCTCTTTTCATTGTAGTGCTTCTGTCTAAAGGCGTCATTTTGTGAACAGCTGTAATGGTGTTATTAAAAGCAATACTTATATTTTAAAACAAAATACTAGACATATGTGCCTACTATCAATGCAGGCAAGTCTATCTAAATGTCATGTCGAGTGTTGCAATGGCTGGAAAACAAAGCTGCTTTCTCCCATTAACATTTCTGAAGTCAATTTTGTGCAGGCTTACAATCTGTCTGTTGTAAGAAAACCTATTCCGGGAGATGCTCAGGTATGAACTTGGCACAAACAACTAGAGATACAGAACTTGATTCATCACTGCCTTGCTCCCTTTGTAACCATTTACCCCTGTGGAAAATAGGTAGAAAACACAAATGTTCATTTTCAGTAGCACAACACACTCATATTTCGTAAGTGACGACACAAGTTGCAACCAGTCTAAATAATGAAGAGTTCCTATTTGATGTTTTTATTAAAAGCTTTAGGCTATTCTAGGTTCTGATTGCCCAAGACCTCCATGTCAATGTGATTTCTCATAGTCAAAGCCAAGTACCGTAAGGTTATGATCTCTTGTACTTCATTTTGAAACTTATAAACAAATATTTTTTTCAAATCACATTATAATTTTGGATATTTTATTTATGACTATCTAAAAAATCTTTTTCTAGACAAGCATAGTTTTTCTAATTAGGTAGTAAAATACCTGATTATGGTTTTACACTGTTGCGCTAATGACATCTATGGACTTATTATATATTTATGCTGCAATAGATATTTTTTGTCTTACAAACCTAACTAATGAAGTCAAATGTTGGTTGCATGTGCAAAATCAACATTCTGGCAGCTGGAGTGTACTATGAGAGTACATCTGGATTGTAGATTCATAAACAGTACCGTACAGAAATGAAAAAGGCATTTAATGGACTTTCTCTCGGGTCACTGTGTATTTAGTATCTTCAAAAGCTAATGAAGGTTGCAGAACTATAGATTCTAAGTAATTTTATGTTTTTTGCTAATACCAGACACAGCTTAAGAATTCTCCTTCCAGAAGACCTGACAAAGCTGCTTCTTCACATCCCCACACAAGAGGCTGGCATGTTCAAATGTGCAGCTGGAAGAGCTTGGCTTCTTTACAGGCAAACCTAATAAAATCTTACGATGAGTGTTTCTAGACTAAATGTTCTTCCTCTGAGGATCCTCAAGAATGCAGTGGCTTCTGTGTTACAGTATTCTTAGTGGTGGTTCCCTGGCAAAAAGAAAGCTATGGATGAAGAAATCCATAAAAGGGGAGACTAAAAAAAAAACGGAGCATTTTAAGACACCATAATCCTTATGTTTTTGTCTTTTAAAATTCTCAAATTTCAGTTTAATAGCATTTATTTTTTCCTTTTAGTGCATGTTAAGTTCATTAGATCTCCTCCCATGTATAAATCTGGCATATCAAACCACAATTTGCACTGTCAGCTCCTATGAGTGAAATCTATTGCAGCTACAGAGCTGTCCCGCTTTTGCCTTTGTAGCAACTTTCAGACCACAATAACCATCATCAGTTTAAAGCAGGCAGATCCATTACATTTCCTCTGTTCCTACAACCCCACATTAAGCTAATATTATCTATTTCCCAAGTGAAAAAACCCTTCCATTCCTATCAATTATTAATTCCTTGCTTGCAGCTAATGTTTTGTTTGAATTATTTAAATGCATCTTCATTTATCAATAAACATAAAATGTTAAACAAAGAATACTGATGAAGGGCATTATTTAAGCCATAACATTTTATGAGATTATTTCAAGCGCCTTTTTTGATTTATTAACACAATATATTTTATAATTATTTTTCCATTTCTAAAAAAAAAGAAAAACAAAACAAAACGAGAAACACCATGTTTCTGGGTATCATCAAGAGAGTTGGAGGTTTACCGCGTGCTTTCAGGAATGCTACATTTTGGCTCCTTTCCTCAAAAGAACATATAATGTAATATATAGCAAATTCCCAATCCATTTGCTGAGAAAATTCAAGGCATGGTTAAGATATAAGATGTCTGTGATTTATTATTAGAATAACAGTCACTGAAGTTCAGTTTGATCTACATTTCTTTTTTTTTTCTCTTTCTGCCATTGTATTAGAAACTGCCTGAAAACCATGGCTATTGTTAGGAGACTTAAGCTTACAGCAGCTGAGCAAAAAGAACAAAATATAGTTCATGCTTTTCATTATCTTGGTATGCCTAGTGTGGCTCTGAAAGAACTAGGGGAATAATCAAGTAACAGAAATTAAATTAATATTATAATATTAAGACTGTAATTATAATAAATGCTGTCTATTTAAATAAACTTTGTTTCATGTAGGGCATTTTCTTAAAAAATATTTTTTCTTAAGGTTTGTAATAGAATAAATTAAAATATTTTGAAATTAATATCAAACATAAGGTGCAGTTCCATGAAGTTACAAGAAAGCTTTTAACCCTACAACCTAATATTACCACATGTTCATTTGTCTCTACCTTTAGTATTCTACCTACTTTTAGTGTTATACATGTGCATCATTTTCTCTTTTGCTAAAGGCACACTCAGGAGCTTCTGGGAAACAGCAATACAGTGATTATTTTCAGAGAACTTTTTGATGATGCACCACAATTTTTAAACAAAAATATTTTCAAAAACACTGTAACACTGTTCCTTTTCTATTGCTGAGAATATTGTGGTTTTTTTCAGGGTTGGAAATCTATTTGGGTAACAATAGATAGATTTTGCCTGTTGTCTTAACATGAATGTTTATTTTTCCAGTGTATCACAGTTCCTATATATTAAAAACAATCATTTGAAATGACTGCTGCTGATAATTGATGCCGTAGCATCTCCATAAAGGCTTGAGCAATAATCTAAGCCCTAATCTAAGACTACTTTTCAAAAATTGGCTTTCCCCAGGGATGCCAGTGCCCTAGCAAGGGACACCAAACATGAACATCAGAGATCATTATCCACCTACTTTAGTGATAAGTGAGTCCCGCACACACTGAATAGTTTTGTTGATTAAATGTATAGGGGATTCTGCATTCAAAAATGCAGAATTTTCTCAGAGAATTCTCAGATTCACTCCCACTTACCCAAGTGGACCAATGTGTACTAATACTCCGAGTGGAGTAACAATCTGTCAGGAACAAACTTGTCAGGAACAATTATACTTAATATATTTGTTTACAGAATATTTCAGTTTAAAATCCAGAAAAAAATTACTTTGTTGTAGACAGCAAATATTAATATCCTGAAGGGAAACTAGCTCAGCGTTGGTGCTCTATATGTGTGTGCATTTTCTCCTTATGTAAGTACAACTCCAGAACCAACGTGACAATGTGTCCTGCTAAAATACAGGTATCACTGCCACAATGAAAATTGCTCACTCATAGGAAGCATAAATACTGGATATTTATATTTTAAAAAAATCTTTTAAGCTTCTGAGCATAGTTACAATCATAAATTATTTCTAACAATGAGATGTTTTGATAATGCATCTCTCTGCAAAATAAAATTTATTAAAGCCAGACATCGAAATAAAGAGTGGAGCAATAGGGCATTTTCAATACAATGAATCCTTTTTTTTAACAAGGAAAAAGAATAATTACATAGGTAATATGCAGGTAACATTCCACAGGGAAAAAGGGTATCATTTTCTACTTGTAATTTAACTCATAAAAACCTGAAAGTATTGGCTGAAAGGAACTACTGGAGGTTGTTTTGTCTAACTTGCTGTTCTAAGTGGGATTATCACCACTGTCTTCAAGAGTTTTACATCACCGTGTAGAATATAAGTGTTACAGAAGTGGCTGATTTTCCATTTTCTCTTTCATATTCTCAAGTTGTAGTTTTCCCTCCCCTCCAACTGGCTGCTCTCTCTTAGGCCTGGTGCTCAGCACTGATGACAGTCTCAGCTGTGGGCTGCAATACCTCCTCAACTTCAATTCTTCTTGAATAGGGGAGGACTCTATAAGGGGAACACCTTTTACTGTTGAATAATGCAGTTCCCCTTGCATAACTATGTCTGCATTCAACAGCTGATCAAATAGCCTGTGCCTCATTTGAGTTATTATCCAACACCTTCTATTCAGTACTTCTTTTCTGACTGTCTCTTTTTTTTCTTTTTTTTTTTTGACATCACTTTTATTCTGGGAGGGAAACTTCTCCCACCAGCATCAGTTCTCAGCATAGCAAGCAGCACTGTATTGTCCATGAAAAATAAAAATGCTATGATCTGGCCTGCTATACACAACTGCAAAGACTCTCTGCAGCCAAGAATCATTACTCTAAGCCACACAGTTACAGAGCAGATGCAAACAAAGCATGATATGCCACCCAAGGCAAGATCATGGCAGAGGGCAGTGTGAAGGTACCTGTGGATAGGAGATTTGTGAAGCAGTCTGGTCCCTTGATAGGTGAGGATGTTCAGAACAGTAAGTGTACACAACAGTCCCAAACTTCTCTTACATACCAACAGGCATCATCACAGCTTCGATTCCCTTCCCAGAACTACTAATCTCCTACATCAATACTTCCTGGAATAGGACCGCAACATTGAAAAGCTGACTGGCTTTTGCTGTAGGCAATAAATCATGGAAAAAGCAAAGTGGCATGTTAGCATACCTGGTCAGGGGAGTGGGATGTGGGCACTCTCCCGTCTCCACCAAAAGGTAGCATGTCAGTCGATTCATTCCTACCCAGATTCAAAAGCTTTTCAGCATTATTTATCAATTTGTGTCACACTTTAAAACCCTGGTACATTAGTTAATTCCTATATTACAGCGAAATTCCTATGGAAGTACATATTACAGTCACATTAATATCACATTAGCTCATCATGATTAATGTTATTGCAATGAATGAATTAATAATGATTTGCCTCTTTACCAAGGTTTTTTTTTTACCTTGACGTGAAGAGGATCCATGGCATTGATTATCACAAATATAATGGATTGATTCATCATTTATGGGAAAAGAGGCTGCTCTTCCCATAAAGCTCATTCTTTTATTGCTCTTTTTTTCTCTCCTTTCCTCAGTAGATGTATTATCTTTGGCAGGAACTCAAACCATCCTATAGATCATTCATAGGAGTCAACTCCAAGCTTCAAATACTGTGACTTGAATGCAGTCTGGGAGACAATGAATGAGACTCAGGCAAATGAGTTTTCACATGTAAGTAGTGTCAGGAAAGGATATAGTTATCCTGGATAATAAAGGTTAGACGTTAATGACTGCCCTCTGTACAGTGAGATTAGGTGTTATTGTAGCTATTTAATTGTGGGTAAAGGTGATCTACTGCTTTAGTAATAAGAACACAGTACTGACCAAGAGTTTAATTGAAATAACTTCCTATTTCAGTGAAGACACTAGCTTCACCCTTCTGCTGAGGAGAAGCAGCAGCCTTTAATATCCACTACTCACAGTCAGTGCTGGGTTCCTATTTCCAGAGCATGTTCAGTAGATATATTTGCACATTATGTTCATGATTAGATGCTAAGGATATACTTGCTGGGAAGCACTTGAACTCGCTTTTCATCATAATATTTTCTGCTTGTTATTATTTTAATTTCTTTTCCAGTCTTCCAGTTTTTAAAGACCTTAAAAGTTGTAAAGGTACAATGGTGCACAAAAAAATGACGAAACTGTAACACTATATAACAATGTGGGATTATCCATAAATAAAAACTATTTATATTTATAAACAGTTATATAAATATTATATATTTCACTTAGAGCACACTTTCCCAAGTACTGTCCTTATGATGCGGATAAGATCATTCACTCTACAAGTTTTTTCTAAGGTGGCAAAGCAACTGTTCTGCTCTCAGATATCATCCCAACAGATGCATTTTGAAGCCACCAGGTGTGGCTAGAAATGTAGGAAAAGGATTCACAGTGTAATTCAACTGTTCACTCCTAACATGTTACCATATGTCTTACTTTTGTAAGTGTGTACGGTAGATGGGCAATTTTTTCACACTGATGTCAGTTGTGACATTAGGATTTTATCAACAGTGTACTTAAGATACACATTTAAATGATTGGCATCTGTTTAATCTTTTACTTTTCTCTCTTATGTGATTTAAATCTTACTTCTTCCTCAAATTGCTTATGAAAATTTAATGCTTTAATAACAGACAATACTTTATTTGGAAAAATATCTAAATGAGAAAAAGTTGTAAATATACTAAGGTTTACATTAAAAAAATATAGATTCAGCAAAAGTAATACAGCCTTCCAAAGTACTGACTTTGGATGATGTGAAGTTCTTTTGATGTTTCTTTAGATTTTCTGTTCTGAAGTCCACCATATGCTGATAAACATTCTTAAAATGATCTATCAATAGATGTTATATAGGTTTTGATGTTATACTTTGAATTTAAAACATAGTTCTTTCTACCTTTTTCATTCCTTATGATTTATATAGGGAATTGTTTTAGATACTTTACAGCCACACAAAAGAGAAATATAGGCAGCCTCATAAATTTGTAAGGGGGACAGCCTGTGAGATTTCCACATCCCTGAACTTGGAAAATTAAAATAAAATATGGCTGGAGAAAGTTTGGTTTTCCATATTGTTTCCAAAAGTTAAAAAACCATATGTTTGACCACACTGCAAATGAGCATTTTTCTGATGGAGAGGGTCATATAAAGGTCACTTTCACTTCGAGCTGAGAGTTAAGGAATCCATTGAAAACCCACATATTAAGAGCCAAACAAGCTACGTGAGTTTTCTTTGAAAGTCCAGTCTGACCTGGAAGCTCTGAATCTTGAAATTATTTGCACTTATATTCTGCACTGTTAGAGTTTTAAGTACCTGATCACCTATAGATGAAAATTTAATGTTCTGTCCTGATGACTGTTAAGAAATGTTTTGATGACTGTTAAAAAAAATTTCAGAAAAACTTCAGTGTAACATCACATATTATTTTACTCTGCAGCTGAATTCTCCTCATACACTGGGGAGTAAAACAATAGATTTGTTTTTTTCAGAGTTTCTTTAAACCCTGGTTTATTTAATCATGGACTGAAGAAAGAGGATCATGTAGAATTTTTAGTTATGTCCATGTAAGTGCAGATTGACACCCGTGAAGACACCAGTTGCAGTGGATGCACATTGACATAAATTAGAATGACACTAGGAGATTCTGTTCTGCTAAGTATTCACCTACTCCTAACCTCTTCTTGTCCACAATTATTATTCAAGTCTTCATGTTTGCTTACTAGTTTATATGCTGAGTTTCAGGACAAATACCCAAATGAATTAAACATATGCAAGGTGTCAGGAAGGAGAAATATTTAAGTTTTATGTGTCATCTCTCCCACAAATCTTATACTGCACAAGTAACAGCAAAACAATTGCCTCTACTGAAACTTTTGTTTATTGTGGGCTTTTGTTTTAAAGGGAAGAAAAGAGAAAGTGGTAGCAACATCTTGGTCTTTTGAGTGAGACTCATTAGCCTTACCTCCAATGAAGAGGCACTGACAATCTTACAAATGTCTCATGGTTCTGTTGAGAGCAGCAACCTCCATTACTCCCTGGCCTGTGAGCAACACGGCTAAGAAAGAAATATGCTGAAATTGCGCTTCGCTTTACCTGTCAAGCTAGAAAAGATTTCATGAGGCTGTTAGCAACATCACAGGAGCAATTTTTTTTCCCTCTATAAACTTTGGCTATGAATACCTTTTTATTAAGAGGGTACTTACCATTAACAATCTTTATGTAAGAGCCAAACATTATTTCTTCTTGTCTAGAGGCTCATCAACCATCACAATCCATTAAAGTAATTAAAACATCTTAGGCTTATCCTTAATTTGGTAATATCTTAGCTACTGTTACATTTCACAAATATGTTCAGTTGGATTGTTTAGTCTCCTAGGCTGGAAGGAGACAGAGAGAACCATCTTTTCTAAAAAAATATTATACAATGTGAGGAGTTTTTGTTTTCCTCCTGTGTATTTTTCTAAGTTCTAGAAATAGCAATGCCACCAAAATATATGTCAGCTTATTTTATGTATCAGCCTACTGTAACAAGTTTGTATTAAACCCTTTTCCAATGTCTTTCAATAGCGGTGGACTGCAAATATACATCGAATTTGGGATTCCAGACAACCCCAATGAGTATTTACCTTTTTCTATCAGCCACAAAATAGATGGGCACTTTATCAGTGAATTAGAATGGGTTAGCTATATTAATTGTATTAGCTGCAGAATCTGCTCCACAAATGTCTAGGAACAAATTCTGGCCTCTTTCTGGGATAAAATAGGTGAAATAAATGGCCTCCAAAATCTGAGGAAAATTGGCTTCAAATCAAGAAAGAATACAGGATTAATGTATCTTTGCAGCAGGCTGTCTGAAAGGCCATGCTATCAGAGAATGAATGTGAAGCAGGGACCCATCAGTCAAAGGATTGGTATCTGGTCAGACTGGAACAGGAGCCATGTTTGTACCTCTTCACCTCACTTTGTCAAAATCCTGTGAGCTGATTCCTCATGAGAAGCAACATAACCACTGGCCTCTTGCAGGTGTATTGTCTGTCATTTTACCAGAATGCTCAAAGGCAAAAACAGAGAAAAGATTGTAGGCCGTATTCTAGGCCTGTCTAAGACATCAGATCTCTTTGCAGAAGAGAGGACCTCTTTGAAACATTTTTATCCCTCAAAACTAAACAACTAAACATCCCAAAAAACTAAACAAAGCCAAACAGCAATATTTTTATGTTCCTCTGCCTTTATTCCTTTAAGAAGTCATCCAAACTAAATACATTTTCTCCAGGTTTCTTTTCAGGCTCATTCTCTTATTTTTCACATCAGTTCACTTCCTTGCATGTAATAGATATTTTACGCTATATATAAACCATACTTTTTCTGTATTTTGATTGATCGATTTCTTAATTATTCAGGATAAGAATTTTAAAAGAAAACCTTTATCTGTGCTTTTATTTATTATAGAAACCTGGCAACCTATTTTGGGAAATACCAACAAATCTGGATTTTTGAATCATATTCCTCCACATATGGTATTAATATATCTTTGTCTTGCCTTCATGCAACACAGCAACAGATGTTCAACATTTCTGCTTTTTAATAGGTCTGTGATCTTCAGAAGGTCCTTCTCAAGAATAGGCAGCAATATGTGTTTAAGCTACAGCTCATTTACAAGATTTTCTCTGATGAAGCTTGCTTTGCTAACAAAATCATCTACTTTTCAGATAGTAGTTTGACTTTATATCAAGATTAACATTGAATTTGCACTGGGAACAATACTTATTGTAGTGTTACCCTCTTGGTGGACTAAAATAAACATAGAATTAGAGTGCTGATCTATATTCATAAGACTCTAATTGCTGCAGTGTAATTTGTCTTTTTACAGATGTACTATTGAAATGTCTAACCTTTTCTAGCTATCTTCACTAATATTAACTTACTTATCTATTTTTTGATTTTTAAAGTAAATATTTAATAAATTTGTTGAAAGCTTAGTTTTTCTTATAAATTTGGAGCAATTTCAGAGGAGGTATTTGCCAGGTTTCATCAATATACATAGACTGATTTGTGTGGTGTCACCAAGCCAATACAGCTGGTTTGTATTGGTCAGAGCACTAGAAAGCAGCTGGAATTTATTTGTGAATCTGACCTATCATTTATTAATAATTTATGTAGTGCAAAGCACATATTACGTGGATGCATTGCAGTAGATAGATGCGTGCGCACAAACTTACACACAGGTGTTACACAGATCATCTGTAATGTGGACAGAGAAATGAGAGATGCACTGTGTGCTTCTCAGTTAGCTTGAATCAACTAAGCTCAGGAAAAAAAAGCCTAGGAGAACTTTATTGCATGCCTTTTCTTAAGAATAAGTTGAGGAAAATTGTTTTATCTCCACTAAACAGATGGATTTTGTGCATCATACAAACATATATAGGTAGCAAGAGTCAGCTTTTATTTGAGACTTTCCTTTTCACATATGTCTGTGCAAAGTGTGCATAAAAAGTTCCATACCGAGAAAAGTTCATTAATTATAAAAAACTTTGAATTTATTTTGCAGGATAGGGAAAATCATTTTTCACATAATTATTAAAATGTTATTAAACTATGCTGCTCTACTGACAGTGCTTTAGATGGTAAGATGTTCATTGGAGACTCTGAAACAGATTCTCCAGTTCTTCATATCTTCTTCTTCTATAGTGATTTACACCCCTGAATAGGGACTAAAAAAATGGTCATAAAATGTTCTAACTAGGATAACGTAACGTAACGTAACGTAACGTAACGCAACGTAGCAAAAAATAGTCCCAAAGAAACAACAGTACAAAGAAACAAAAAAATCGTGACTTACTGGACTATTTTAAAGTTTAAAACTGGAAAACTAAAATTAAGCCTATCAAAGTGCTGAAGTAAGACACTTCATCACTTTTTCATTCTTTGGTGAATTTTTGAATTTATGGATATTGCGTTTTCTTTCAGTTTCACCACTTTTTCCATTGAAGCTCCACTGGAGTTACTGAGTAGATTCTGTAGCTACAATCACAGGCAAATGTCATATATAGAGCTATCTAATAAGATTCATTACAAAAATTGGAATTTTGCAATATTTCTCCTTTTGTCCTATAATCACAGTCATCTTTTGACTTTAGTTTTACATTCTATCCCACAAAGAAAGGTAACAAAAAGGAGGTAAAGTATGGGGAAGAAAAATAAATTAAAAATAAATAATAATTAATAATAAATAGAAATGACAATTTACCAGGCTTAATTGAAAAGATAATGTTTCAAAATTAAAATGTTTCAAAATTAAAATATTAAATTATTTCAAAAATAAAATAATTTAAACTTTAAAATATTTTTCAAATATTTTTTCAAAGATTTGCATGAATCTGTTTTTGTACTTTGGAAAATGCTCTTCCTACTGTAATCTGACCAAAACATTTCCTTTTAGGCTTGCTAGCAATGTTGATCAATTAAGGGAAAATATCTTCCTAAATTAATCTGAAAGGCAAAATCAGTCTTAAAACTAGGCCTAACCTTTCAGAAGATCCTTGATCAGGATCTCTTTAAGTACTGTGGAAACAATTATTCACTAGGGCAATAAATTCAAATCTAGGAGAAAAGAAGAAAACTTTTTGTTACTGCTATATGCACAGTGAATCTTCTATAGAAGCATATGCAGGAGACAGAGAGCTAGGACCTGTTAGGTTAGTTAGGACCTTGCTCTAATTCTTAGGCTTCCCATACATTAAAAAGTCTTAACAGAGAATTAAATAATACTCAAGTGATAATTATAACGACCTACTTTACCTTCCTGCAGAAAGCAATAAAAGAGAATCTATACTTACAAAGTTTCTACAGTGGTGTGTAAAATCTTATTTGCCTTTATTAACAACTGCTTAAGGCTAATTTCTCAGCAGAGATCATAATTTTATCCATTCTTCATGCCGTGCTTTCATCAGGTTACATTTAGAGCTTGGAAAACCTCATCGATGGAAGGGGCACGAGGTCGCTGCTTTGATTGTTTTTGATAGAATGCCTCAATTAGGTCACCCAAAAAAAAAGTGTGTTTTAATAACCTGTGTCATTACTGAACAAGAGGGATTTAAATTCTGCTATAAAGAGGCTTTTCCAACATCAGACATCTGTTCTAAAACTTAGTGTAGCAATATATTCACTGAATTGCATGTGCAAATTTGATTAGTTGAACCTTCCAGGAATGATTTTTAGCTGATTAACCCAGGGACCTTATGTTCAAATATTGGTGTTGTATAAATTGACCAAATTCCTACCTACTGTCAGATATTAGAGCCTGTAATTGCAAAGTATATAGAAGATGAAAGAATCTTAATCTAATGACAAACATAAGATAGTATTTCTGGTGTTGCCTTCTGAGCTGAACCTGACCAATTAATTCTTGTTATGATATCCTCAGGAAATGAGTCTGAATTTCTTTAACTTCCTCTCCTCAAACTTCTATCCTATGACACTTCTGCATTGCATTTTATTAACTTTCTGAGCTTTTTATTCTGTTTCTTAAAGTGAAAAGGTGACCTTAGTGCTAATTACTGTTAATGATGCGGTATGTTGTTGTTTTTTAATTGCCAAAGAAACATAAATAGCAAAATATGTGGCATTTTAATGCATCCCTTTGCAATCCAGAACAATAGGGCCCTAATGTGCCATACAAATTTAAAGAAAGATCACTGGGTAATGTGGTGCATATGTTGATCCTAAAAGAAAAGTTTACTATGGAGAGTAATTAAAAAGACCTTTTAAAAATTATTTTTGCTGCTTAGGTATTAATTTTAGATGCAAATAGGGATTTACTTTTTCTTACCAGATGTATTGTCATTTTAGAGTCAGCTAATTTGTGTTTTGGGAGGCTATCATTAAAATATGTCTTACTTCAGAGAGGTAACCTCAGTTTTAATAGGGTTGTCCCATCCATATCTGCACCGTCTTCCTCTGTGGGAAAGATCTGTGGCAGAAAATGCAAGGTAATTAGCTGCATATCTTCTGTAGGGCTTTGAGAATAAATGGATACTAAAGTGACCTTATTTTACTGTCTGAATTGATACTAACTTCTGAATGACCTCACTGCAGTTCAGGCAATTTAAGGTCAGAGTCACCTTTTGCAATTACCAGTCCCTTTGATTGTCTATAACAGTGTCCTACGTTTTTAACTGAAGTCATTACATTGACATTTAAAATGAGTGAATTTAGGCCTCACTGCTTCCATTGTTTGATCTATTAGTGATAACCTAAGATATAGAGGTGTATGATGCTTAATTAATGCATAGGATGTATAGTAATTTGTATGAAAAAGTGTGAGAAATTACTATTCATATTTATGATTACTGAGACAACTGCTCATATCACACTGTGGGACAAGGAAATTATTTTATTCTGGACCAAAACTAATAACATTTTTACTGCTAAAAATGATGTGGAGTTTCCAGGATTCAGACGTTGGGAATGACCTTTTCAACCTAAAACAGGATAAACCCTCCAAGTTCAGACCTTCTTTAACATGTCAAATGTTTCTGATTGTGTGAAAAATCACAGCTTGCAGGAATGAAAACCTTCAGCTCTTTATTTTCCTTTATATTTTTTCTGCCTTGTTGTTCTTGTTGAACAAAAAGTTCAGAGGACCAGAGAGGGAAGTACAGAAATGTGGCTTTTTTTCCATGTGGAAAAGCCACATGGAGTTAGAAATGGGGTTGCTTTTTAGCACCAGCAGAAGGACTGAATAGAGAGCCAGAAAAAAAGTCATTTTCTTTTCTCAAGAAGGATGCTGCTTCTTTCATATTCCTAGAGGTTTAATAGCAGCAGAAGTCCTATGTTGGTTAGTTTATCCTATACTCAGTGAAAGGTGACAGCACCTTGCAGAGGTCCACTACATTTAGATTAAAATTGAATGGCCCTCGGTTCTCAGTAAGATATAAGTAAACTTTTCTTATAAAAGCATATCTGAATCAAAAATCAGTGCAGCCATGCACTACTTTAAATCCACAGATGAGAGGCATTTTATGTATTTTATCAATAAACAAAAGCTTTAATGAGAACAACTCATCCTCATTTAATTCTGAAATAATCTTGACCACAAAAAGATCTGCATGGCCGCACAATCTCATAAGGATGCAAACCTGCCTACAAGGCTTCTTATTTCCAAGCCTGGGCTGAATTATTCCCCCACCACATGCCCATTTTCACAACATAGATGAATCAAAGTCTTTTTTTTTCTTTTTTTTTTATTCTGGTGGAGTGAGAGAGGACAAAGCTAGACTTTCAGAAAGAAAATCCTTTCCTGAATAGTGATGTCAAGAGATAGCTCACAGATTAATTTGTAATGTGGAGTATAGATTACAGTCTTTTTCCTTTCTTTCTTCTGGTGTGAGTTCACTAGATTTTTCTAAGAGATTGTTTTTTCTCTTTATTTTACTGAAAACAAGCTCCGCTGTCATGGAAGTAGCTAAATAGCTATTAAATAGCTATTTCTTAGCTCTTTAATGTTAAATAGCTATGTTTTAACTAAGTTTTATGATACAGTGGATATCCTTCAATACCTTCAAAACAAATATTAGGACTATCCAAAGTATTGAACAAGCATTTAATCTGTAATGTGCACTTTTAATAGACAAGTAAAAATGTTTCAAAAAACCCCAAGCTTCATAAAGTAGATGAACAGATGAACATTTGTTGGAACTGATTTTCAAGAGATCTCCTGTTCTTGAACTTTATCAAAGTGAGGAGCAAAATCTCACACTAATTAAAACAATTGAGGTTTTTGTCTTTCATTTTGCCTTTCCTCTCAAATATTTTTTTGATTTGTTACTGGCCTTTTTATTACAAAAAAACAAAAGACTAACTCTATTTCTTCCTGATGAGTACAATCTTTAATTTATTATCCTTTAGATTTAATTCTTTTCTGGAATTGTCATCATATTCAGGAGTTGAAGAGAACACCACTTGCACTTAATACCCCATCATAAACTCACTTTCTAAAGTAAATACTACTGACATATTATTATGCATTATGTTCTTTACAGCTGCTAGCTGGCCAAGAATTTTTACAGCTGCATTATCTGTTTGGCAAAGAAACAGAAATTGCATTTCACCTTGGATTAATATTTCATTTTTCTCTCCGAGTCCTGCCATACCATCCTCTCTGCTTAGCTAAGAGTGATGATGACCTGTTTGTGGTTTTTTGTTTTAGGTACTGGTCTTGCAGAACCCTGTGATGATATGTGTTCAAATAATATGTACCAACCATCTTCCTTCTTTTCTATTTTACCAGGTGAAACATATTAAGACACATGCACTGCACACAAACTTGTACACTCATAGTGTCTGGACTGCTTTTATGGCTAGTTAAAATAATATTGTTCCAAATCCAGAAAATCAAAATGATATTTTTGAATATTTTCTCCATTCCTGTGATAAATTAGGAGCTGTAGATTTTTCTTTCAATCCTAGTATTCATGGAACACTATTAAATAGAGGATTGCAAAAGTGTGTCATCATTCTCTATTCACAATATTTTTTTTTCTGTGTTCTCTAAGCTGGTGAAAATAAGGTTTTAAGGCCCACCCAAAAGATATATATCTTTTCATGGCTGAGAAGAAAGCAAGTTTCCTAAAAGAAAAAAATAAGACTAAAGCTCTGAGGCTGCTGGAAGATGACAACTCTGTGGGAGGTTTACCATTGATTTAAGAAAGCTCAAGGAATGTAAGCTTTTTAGATACTAATGTATTATTTTCAGAAATCATATGGTTAGGACAAGACATCAAAAGATTAGTACTCAAAAATACAAGTAGTATTAGGCTGAAAATGAATTTTTAAAAATTTTCCAAATGTCATGTTCATTGCTAAGTAAATGTGCTTCCCTTGCTCTCCAAGTTTATTTTGATTACAGTGTTAACAAATTGTTAATCGGAGGAAATGTTCAGTCCCTCACAGTATAAGAATTGCAAAAGCAGCACTTCTAAGTCAGCTGAGAAAGCTGGAGAAAGGAAAACTGCATAGATGAGCTAACTAGGGCTAGAAAATCTGGGAACGCTTCCTAGCTGCAGAGTCCAGACGAATTCCCTCCCTAATTTAAATCAGGGAAAAGGTTAGTGGGAGCTGTTTCTTGCTTTGAACCAAAAAGAAGCGCAGTAGAGGGAAGGTTAAACTGTATGGAGTAAGTAAGCAGAAATGGGTAACCAGAAGTCAGTTTGTGAGGTGGCTATACGTGTATTGACTATATGTCTTATGTCTCTGACATGAGACATGTAAAATGCAGTGGTGTACACATAATATTTAATTAGGACTATAAAGAAGTAGCTGTAATTTCTGACTGTGATATTTCTGCTTTTAGTAATCACTATGAGATTCCATTAATTCAGCAATTTATTTATGACTCCATGCAGAGATAATGCAATCTTACCTATAGATGACAATAGCAAAAACTTAGCAAGTCAGATGATGGTTAAATAACCTTTGCTTAAATTACACCTTATTAAATAACGAGCAGCATATCCCTTAAATGCAAAAGTAAGATTCCACAACACAGGAATAAGCCATATACTGCCTTGCTGCACTGCATAACATGGAGCTTCTCCAAGGTGAGAGCAGTGGAGCAATTTTGGCACACATATGGCACACACACCTTCACGACCGTATTTTCTGCTGCCTGTACTGGCACTGTGGGACATGCAAAGAATGTTTACAGAATGCAATTGGAATAGGAAAGAACATACAACTGAATATTTTCTTTTCTATATAAGCCAGTGAATTTAGAATTGTTTGGTTTGTTCAGTTATGATAATGTATTCAGGAGATTAGCAGCAAAGCTGAAATCAGAAAGATGTCTGTGTGTGCTTAATCAGTATTAAACTGGATAGATCAGACACTGGATATAAGATAGAAGCAAAAAAAAATGTGCAGTGCAAAAATATTTTGGAGAATTTGTATCAATGTTAGAAAAAGTGTGTATGGGGAATTTGCATCTATTGGGTGCTTAGAGCTTTCTGACCCATCGGAACAGGTAAATAAGGATTTATGTCTTCAGTAATGGCTCCAATTCACAGTGGTTTGGGAGTTTTTTCTGCTGGCCAGATGCCATGGCATAATATTAGAAAATGTATAGGAGAGCAGAACACTTCTAAGCTTGTAAACTTACAAAACTTGTAGAAATAATAAGCTTCATGGTGAGGCTAGCACATAGTTCCTGTGTAACGTATAGAAAGCTGGCGTCTGTCCCCACAAGGTAACCCGCCCTACCTGTTAACAGCAAGATCCTCGTGAGAGTTCACATGCGCCTGCCTGCAGACTGGCCCAACTCGCACTATTGCATGCGAGCTGGTCACTTCCACACAAACTTGGACTTGGACACAGCCAAATACCACGACTCTGATTATTAAATTATATTTCACCTCAGAATTCAATGCCATTTAAGATGATGTCCTGCCTTACTCAGCAGCAGACATTGGGACAAAATCTGACAGGGCTGCAGCTAACCATGGGATTTCTCTTTCCTACACTGAAGTACTGGTTTGGTGATCAGAGTTTCACCTGACAGGAGAGCTGCTATTCTTAATTTATTAGCCTTTTTATGGTTGAGACAGAGGAATATCATGGGGAGTACAACACATGTCATCATTGTCAGGCGTTACGCAGGAGCTGTCAGAACTTGGACTGATGTACAAGCACTGCCTGCTTGTGTTTGCCCTTCCAAGCTGCTGAGTGCATGCAGGTAAGACAGTTTGTTGGTAATTTTTGTTTAATGTTGCCAGCACTGGTAGCTGCTCTTCTTGAAAGTCTCAACAAGGAGGGGCTCTGCTCAATGAAATTCCCAGGGTTTCCACCACTCACACGAGGTTTTTCCCAGGAACAAAACACTCTTCCCATTCTTTTCCTGCTCTCCTGTTAACTCAGAGGTAGCTCTTTAGGTTTTAATTTATTTTATTTAAGCTCCTGTGAAAAGCTGTCAGTAAAGAAACAAAACCAAGGAAATTAATGGTGCAAATGTCATTGCACTTAACCAGTGAGTTTCTCTTTCTCTTTTCAACAGAGTTTTTCCGACACAGATATGTCTGAAATCTTGCTTTACCTCCAAAAGCACATCCTTTTTGGAAGACTCCTATGTGAGAATAACTGCAACTATGTGCTCAGAAAGCTGTGACCATGGCACTGTACCTGTCTCATGGTACATGGTCAGAATTCAGATATCAACAATTGTTTGGTGTGGAAAAGGCACTCATTTTACTGTAAAAATTCAGATTAAACTTTAGACATAAACTATGAAGTGGAAAGATCTATTTTTAAGTGCAAGGTAGAATGAAGGAAAAAAAAGAATGCTTTCTGAAGAAAATAAATGATGGCTGTCCAGTTTGAGTTTTGAGATGTAATGCATTTATTATGGTGAATGCACAGATTATTCTCCTGAATGCTGAAGGAAAATATATTAAAATTTTAGAAAGTTATTTCAGGCACCAAATATTACAGAAAGATTTCACCTTATTGCTTCAAGTCTATTTCATCATTATTGTCAACCTTAAAAATCTTGAATCTTAGGGGAACCATTGTTTCATCCATTTCTTCTAAAGATTTTAAAATAATTTTCCATAACTATAGGATATAATTAGGAACAGAAATTTATTTTTCCTTTTTTTTCTTACCTGCTACCATGAATGTTTTCTTTCTATTCCCCTCAGCATCTAGTTCAAACCTTAGGTTATCAGAGCAAATGAGCTGCAGTGTTGACTGTTCTTTTTCCTATCAAAAGTTATAAAAGTTAGTGTTGTGCTGAATACATTTCATTTATTTTCTTGTAAGTAATTTGAAAATTAGTTTCTAAGATGCTTTAGCAGTGAATGTTGTTGGTCTTTTTTGTATTTATTTTTTACTACAGTGTTGATTATATTATTCTGAGACCACACTAGCCTCACTGACAGTCACTTTTCTCTCAAAGGTTCTGCTGCATCTCTGCATCTCTTCAAGGAGTCATGCCAGCCTTGTGGTTTCTATGAGCTCTGGTGTTCTCAGGTTGATATCACCTGTGAAAATGAAGCATTCACATGAACTGGAGCTTTCTGGCAACCCTGCAGATAGCAAGTTTGCATCTTTGAAACACAGGTAGGAAACTAAGTGGTGAAAAATGCAGGCATTTGTACACCAGGCATATGCAGCTCTATTGAAAAATTCGTCCAGTCTCTGTGTTGTTTCTAATAACAATAGAGAATGAAAATATAAGTGGAAGCATTCATAGAAATTATTAACAAGAGAAGAGAATAAATTAAGTCAAAGTTCCTATTCAGGGAACTGGTTGAATCAGGCACCACAGCAAAGTTAAAAAGTCCAAACTTTATCCAGAGTTACAGATTTCACAGTACAAAATGGAATTTTTTATGCCATCTCCATAATTTTAACTCAGTCTTAATTTATTAGTATTTACTTAGCATTTTAAGTTTCCTTCCTTCAGATATATAAAAAAAGCAAAGCATTGGTATTATACTTTCCAGGGCATGATTTGGTCTTGAAATGTGTCATTCTTTCCCTACAGAAACAATGTTGTCTTTCATTCTTAAGAGCTCGTTAATGCACTGATTTTAATCTTTCATTATGGTTGACAGTATCTTGGCCTAACATGGTTCCATGAAAGTACCTAAGCAAACCATTTTACCAAAGGAAATGTAACATAAGGATATGTTTGAAGTTAAGCACAAGTTAAACACTTTGCTGGAAAAGGATGAATCTACATGTATGCCCAAGTGCTTTGGTGAATATAGCCAACATAATGAATACATGTAAAGGTAACAGAAACTAAGGAAAAATCCTAGTCATGCTGAAGTGACATTCCTAAGGAGAGCATAGCTTTACTGCAGAACTCAGGGTGCAACTTTCAAGCCTAAGGACAGAAAATCTAAGTGAGATTTATGTAATCATGCCTCTGTTTTTTTCCCTTTTTCCTTTTAATGACTCTATAGGTGTAAGCTACTATGTATAGAAGTTCATCTGAGTTGAAATTTAGTGTTTCATATCTTTAAGGACATCGGAGTAGGGAAAAAAAATGTCTTAATCCTACAGAATCTTTTCAAATGATATTTTATTAACAATGATAACAAATGCAACAAATTTAGATGGAAAACTCACATATTTCAAAATCCATTTTCACATTGAAGCAAAGATTAAAAACTTACCCTTAGGCCTTACTTTCATTAAATGCATTTTTTGTAATATTCATAGGAGATGCTGACAGCCTATATCTTTAGACCAAAATAGTCTGAATGCAGCACAAGTGTGCTACTGTTAGTCTGACCTCAGTTTCCTGTATCTGTCTCAAATGTAGTTGAATTTTAGTTTTTGTTGGTTGAACCTTTGTTTTATGGTTCAGTCACTTTCTACACCCATTTTTACAGAGAACATCTCATCAGGTTCACATTTCAAGCCTTCAGGTTAGCCTTGTGTTCAATTTTGCTACTTTCTGTTTCTCTAGATTTGAAAAAAAGGAAATACATTGTTCCTTCCAGTACCTTCATGCCAGAAATGACTTTTAAATAATACCAATATAAACTATATCTACTACATTATCAGTAAGTATACTATTAATTTATTAGTTCCTGTGATAGCATGATGAGATCAAACAAAACATTCAATCATACTAATTACTAAGAAGAGACTGAACAAAAAGAATTAATCCATACTCATATATAAAAAAAGGAATTAGTATCAGGAAAGCGAAGTGCCAATATATAGGACATAGGAATTATTTCTGGCATGTTGGTGTAAGGCAAGGTACTGCCTCTTTGAGCCAGTTGGCTGCTCTCTGATCTATCTGTTGTGTGAACAATGCAGCATTGGCAGGAGCTGCGATTTTTTTATGTTTAAGAAATGCTCAGTTGTAAGAAGAGGTTAACATATGTTATTTACTTGGCTTTAAGAATATGATGTTGGATATATAGAGGACTTATACATTGGATTCATGAACATTCCCTGACCTTTGAATGTTTAGTATGTGTATGTGTGTCTGAGGCTAATAGACTGATACTGTATATCCTAGCAATCAAGTTTCATTAGAGACATAAGCTTAGTCTGTTTGCAGGTTTGAATACCCAAATCACACATTATTCCTGGTTAGCACTCAAATGTAGAAATGCAGAAGTTTCTTTCTGTCCACAGATGCAGAGATGTAGATCCTCTACTGCAGCATATCACCCAAGCATTTTATATGGATATTTATCAGTTTATGGGGTGCAAAGATACTCTAATTGTCTTGACTTAAAAAGATTTGAGTTTAAAATGATACTTACAGATGAAATCTGGCTAGAATATAATTAAATTTTCATTCTATATGGAATATACGCATATAGATGATGATACTATGATGACTAGAAATGTTCATTTCCATGGGAAGAAATATCTGATTAGGATCTTTTGGGTAATGCTCAATCTAATTACTGTATATTGTCTCATCAAGATAGCAATTTTTTCAATTTATCACTTTATGTTTGTTATATTATTTGCATGCAGTTTCAGTTGCTATTTAAGTTTCTCTTGTTTGCTTTCCAGAGCGATTTATATCAGATATGAGTTATAATCAGGAAATGTGTGAACTTTTTCGCTTTTAGTAGTGCGTTATTACTTGACCATCAACACTGGCTGATTAGTACAAATGGTGGACCTGCATTCCACAAAATGAATGGATTATGTCTATAGTAAGTAAGTCAGACAATGGATCTGCATTAGACATGAAAATATTATCACTTAAAATTGTTATGAGATAGATTTTCTCACTGCTTTGAAAATTTTGCATCATCTCCTGAAGACAGATATTTTCTTTAGACTTATTTATAGCTTGAAAGATCAGATCTTTTATCATTTCCTGACTTCACTTTTAAGTGAGCAGAGATTCTCTGACAGAAAAATTGACCCAATATACTAGATTTTCGGAACAAAGCAAATAAGAAGAAACAAAACCTAGAAAATTTAATGAGTCCATGAAGATTTTGAACAGCAAATTTCGAAATCCACTGCATTTATTATTTAATGAATAAGTATAAAAAATGATAGCTGAAAATTTACATAGAAATTGCATTGGTAAAATATTAATCACTGCAAAACAGCTAAAAAGATATACAAAGACTTTTAAGGGAATCTACACCAAGGAAGGCTATAATGATAGTTATCTTTTTACAAAAAAAATATAAAAAATAGTTTCCTTCTACTCTGGGACAGAGATTTAAAAGTCCTACATTTCAGCCTAAAATCTGTGCCAAATATTAAGGCAATTAAATATAGTAACTTTACTATGTTCTAGTAACCTCCTGACCTTTACTAGTTTTAAACCTCCATATTGTTAGATATGACTGGAGTCACCTAATAGATTCATGGAAATGGGACTGAGAAGGGATCACAGGAGGCCATTTGGAGCACCTCTTGCTTAAAATGTAACTATTGCCAACTGCAGCCTGCGTAAATTTTTGGCTACTTCTTACATAATCTGCACTCCAGAAACTAGCCAGAGCGGTACCTCGGCTAAGCCATGGGCTCAGGCAGCTCAAGCTGCTTTATACACATCAGCACTGAAGTCAGCTTAAAACACACCAATCATTTTCACTCCAAAGCTTAAAATTAGGGTTCATTCAAGAAAAGAAATGCAATATTTTTTACCTTTCTGAACTTGTTGAATTCAAAACCCACACTTGATGATTACTAAATCAATACCCTTTTTTCTTTATTTAAGTTCAATAGCTTCCTATGCAAAAATCATACACAAGCAAAGAACTAGCGTGTAGGATATTGTTTTTTGGCTGTTAGTGTTAAAGCTAATTTAGTCTATGGCTAAATTCAACATAAAACAATAAAGAATTGCCTAATTACAGATAAATAAGATGTCATCATTCTTAATATCCATTGTCTCTACTGAATAAAAAAGGACCATAGCCAATGGCAAGCATCAAAACAGAATTCCTCCATCACACAATTATTATTAAGTGATTTATTGTATCAGATTTTCTTTTAAATATATGAGTTGAAAAATAGACAGTTTAAGTCTTTGATGTTGTTGAAATAAAACTGCAGAACTACATTGAAATGTTCCTTGGAAAAAAAGTATTTCTTATCCAAATTTTCTTTTCATAACACAAGATAAACAATGATAAATATTTTCTGTGGGAATTTTATTTTGGCCATACTTAAATGTTAGCTGATACCTGATAGACGCAGGAGAGGCTGCCCCTCTGGCACAGCACTGGTCCTCAGTCTATGAGTAAAAGATGGCTTAAAGAAAAATTCAACTGGTCTGGCGAAGTGCTCCAGGAAAGCTGAAAGTACGGACAACCTGACTGTACTGACTGAAATCCACTTGACCATGATGATTTGAAATCCTTTCTAAAATGACAAGTTTGTCTTGATTTGGGCTCAAATGTTAGCAATGGCTTCCAAGGTTTCTTGCAGTTATATTTGCTTCCAAAATGGGAAATGGACTTGATGCTCAGGGCAGAGGCCTTTAAAATAAATGTCTAGGAACAGGAGACAGGAATAGGAAAAAAATCTCTTCTGTTTGATTATTTGATTGATTGTTCTGCCAAAATGAATAGTTTCCATTTATAAACTCGCTTGAAAACCTTTAGGTTTAGATATACCTTGTTTGTGTAGTGCCAAATAAACTTATCTGATGGACATAGAACTCAAGAAAACTGCTTTTAACACAATGATTAACCCAGTTAGGATGCTTGTTCACATGCTTGTTTGTTACAATACTAAAAATTCTCAAATGAAAGCAGAGGAATATTATGTTATGTGGCAAAATCAGCATATCTTGTCTAGAAATGTTGGCAAAGAACTCAGTCATTGACCTTGAAAAGTGCCAAGTTCTTATTTCCAGCACGGTGCGATGTGGTATCTTATTAAATTCTTATTTCAGCACCAAGACAAACCCCGAAGTTTTAAGGCAGATTTCCTATGTGCTAGTGCACAAAGCCCTTTTTCTGACTATCCACGGCAATTTATGTTACTGCTGGTAAGCTTATCTGAAGATCAAAATGGGAGTTTTAATGGAGTAAGGAATAAAAAAGGAATAAATCTAGGAAAGGCCTTGCATGTGTACTCGTCTTTACCTGTCATTTATGAAGTGCATCTTCATAAATGGGGCACATTCACATCAGTTGAAAGATCTGTTCTACTTATTTTTTCCTTTAATATATGAGTGTACTGTAGCCACTGTAGGGAAAAAATCCTGCTATTTTTAGTGCATTTAACTTTCTCTCTGAGCCTCTTGCTGCCTTCCACAATATTTATAGATTATTGGCTCTTTTTCTTTTAAAATAAATTGTCAGCTCAGATCTTTGTTCTAAAACAGCAGCTGGTGTGCTGGTCATGATTTTTGCATATCAGTACTGTCCTGTATTGATGGTATTTAAAAAAATTCCTATTGGTATATGTTGATTGGATGAATCTGATTCTTTTCCAAGAATCTATAGTAGCAGCAAGCACTGCCAGGAATGCCATAGGCAAGAGAGCAGCAGAGCTAGGAACTTCTGAGGAGACTGTATTAAGGCAATTCTCTTCCATTTGCACCATGAAACTAAAATTAAGAGAAGGGCATCTAAAATAATCAAAGGAATGAGAAATGAGATCTGTAAGCAATGTTAAGTGAGATAAACATGCATGCTCTTCAGAAAAGCCAGTTGAGTGGGAGGACAGGGAACATGAAAGCATTTTACATTGAAACAGTGCATATAAATAGATATTCTAAGAAGAAAGATCTTGATTTCATTAACTGTAGCTAACAACAAAGGAAATAAGAGACCAAAGTCTACAGAGCTACTCAGGTGGTTCTATTAAAAGTAGAATTTTATTCAATGCAAGCAGTATAGAAAAGAATCATAACATGTAAGATAAAACACTAATAATTATTTTATGTATATTTGTACATGTATACATCTAAAAAAAATCTATATACATATACATTTTGAATTCCTAGGATTGCATTTTATTATATTTTTAGCATTGCATGAAATATATTTATTGCAGAAAAACCAATTTTTTCTATCTCTCCATGTAACTTATTTAAAAATTTCTCATTCCTTGTCAATATTTCAAGGAATTCTTGTTTTTATTTTGCTAATCTTACCCATCAAAAATAATTTGTTGATGCTCGTAAATTGTTTTGCGATGTGAATGGAATAAGCATAATAAGTATTTGATAATATTATTAATGTAGATTGGTAAAGCCTATATAGCTTAATCCTAGAGTTTATGCATTTTGGTATCATTTTCGCCATTACATTTGGTGCAGTTTGATGTCATCTTAATATGTCAGATTAATTTTTCACCACCAACTTCTTCTCAATGTATTCAGATTTTATTAAAAGAGGAAAAGATAAATCTTAAATATACAATTTTGATATGGTAGGTTGGCTTTTACAATGTTTTATGATATTTATAATTTAAACAGCAGAATAATCTACTAGTTACAATTTTGAATTTTTAGTTTGTTTTCTTTAAATAGCAATGATTTGATTGCAATTCATATGTATCTATGTATCTTCTATGTATCTCATTTCTCAGATTTCAACATTGATTGAATGTGTATGATAACTTATGTTATGATGCAATGAATAAAAGTTTCATTGTCTCAACTGCAGCCATAATCTTTGCTCTCTATGAACATCTCCAAATGTTGTCTGAAATGAAGCTTTTACTTCTCATCTTCATCAATGAGTAAAATTGACATATTCTAATAAATATCTGATAGGTGGTCCTGGAATATACGTGGAGTCCTTTCGGATCCCAAGTGACAACCAACAATCTAAACTGCACATACAAGAATTAGAAATATGAACGAGTTACATATGAGAAAGAAATTCAGTATTTTATGTGAGTGAAACCATAACAATCACTTTAAGAATACATGTAGAATTTTTGTAGATGTTTTCTTGGTCAGCTTCCAGTATTTTAGCTGATGCTGCTTAAAAGGATTTCCACTGGTTTAGACAAAAATACCCAGAGTTGGTTCTTTATGTAAATTTTCCTATTGGAAGAGAGCACTGACAGCATTGTTTGTCAATGTCCTCCAGTGATTGTTAGCAATGCATTCTTGCACATATTGTTTCAGACAAAAAATTAGTATTTTGCATTAGCAGAGGATAATTAGGCAATAAGATACAAAAGAGAGTAGGGTTATCATGAGATAAACACACACATGGGGTGTTATGAGGCACAGCCAAGTATCTGCAATCCCTCCAGGGTATGATTATCTCGTGATAACCGCACACCCTGGAGTTGCCTTATTGCTATTATAAAATATCTTTATTATAGGAAGAAATGCGCATTTTTGTGCGGAAAAAAAGACGAAGGTGGCAATTTAGAATGCTGAGCAGCAGTTTCAGCTGAGCTGTGTGGTTTACATAGATTAATCTATCCCATTGGAATGTTTCCTCCGCCAAAAAAATGTTCCCTAAATCCAAGCAGTCATAATCTGTAGTGATGTGCAGCTATTTGGAGTATTTGAGAAATTCCCTCCTCAGTTCTTAGGCTGTTCGTTTGACTGCAAGGTATGCACACAGCCATATGAAGAGATGGAGAAGTGTTATGAGGATGGTGAACATTCTGAGTGTTTGATAATATTTCTAAAATCTAGGTTCCTCCTTTTTTCTTTTATGCAAAGCCTATGTAAACTCTGGAAGACCTGAGAGAGTTGAATAATGCATCTAAAGCTAACTGAAAAATATCAGGAGAGAGAAGTTGCAAAGTACAAACAATGTCAATAGCACTTTAAAAGGTGGGAAAGTGATGAGCCATAGAAAAGGGAGAAGTCCATTCCAAGCAGCACGGTTGCTTTTCTACCAAGCATGGAGAGGTGATATAGTAAAGACTGAAGGCAGCTGGATAAACAGAGATAGGCCTCTTTGTACTGAACTGGATCCTTGTCACTGTCTTCTCTGAATCAAGATTTTTATGAAGAGGATACTTAGCATCAGTCCTACACTTATTCCCGTAATAGCTGTATCCTCACTAAGGCCCCTCTGAGTTGACAGTCTTGCTGTGTCTCTTCGGGGACATCTTATGAGAACCAAAACAATTTGTTCACAGTAGAGGAAAACTTTTTAGAGAAATGAACAAATATTGTCTTTGAAAACACACCTGGAAATGCTTTTTTAATTTTTTTTAAATCCTACGTTATCCATCCATAATTATTTTTAAAGATCTCTTCATTCTACTATTCCTTTAAGGAAACTGTTTTCATATTCCAGAAGGAAATTCAGGCAATATTCAGTTTCTGTAAGTTTCTATTATTACTGAACAAATCTTAGGAAGAAATCAACATTGAAATAGCTTATAAATTATGTGTTAAAATATAATCAATATTTGTATTCATGTTTGGGCATAAAAACCCACAAAGAAAGCTTAGCAGAATTTATTTCTGCTTGGAAACTTGTACCGTGGCCTTCAAAATGTGTCAGCTTTAATTTAAGATTGGTGTTTAATATGGAATATGGAGATCAATGCAATTGATTTGATTGAATAAAAAAGTCCTTGTAAGGATATATGGAGCACATTTTTAAATGCAACAAGCCCAATAATTGGTTTAAATGTAAAAATAAATTGTGTCTAGAGATATCTATCCCAGCCAGAGGTGATACTTTATTGGTTTTTGCATTTCACTAACTGATGTGCTTTCATGTAAAATCAATATTGTGCAGTCAAATATATTTTGCTTTGTTATGTAGTAGGTTCGGTTAGGTAAAAAATAATCTTAAACCTAAGAAACCCAATCTTTATTTTACAATAAGACTGCAATGAAAAAAATGAAAGGAAAATTTAGAGAGACACTTTTAGCTTCCTAAATATTCTATAGAGTCCTTTGCATAATGTATAGATTTTTCATGTGCTTCTCCAGCATTTTAGTTTGCTAACTCTCAGCCTTTTAATTAAGTCCCTAGCCATTCCTCTGGAAATAATTGCCATCTGTGGAATATTAGACACCATTTTAAGTGATGCATACATACCTGCTTAGCAGAGCTATATAAAACTACACAGAACACTTCTACCTATACTGATGTCTTCACTTTTCTTCCATTACCATGAGGAAGAAATTTATTTTTCCATTTGGTTACTTTTAGTGCTTTTAATACAAATGAAAGGCTGGAAAAAGCACACTTTTATTTTCTTAGGATTATATCTTTCTCACAATGGAATTTGGCATATCTAAATGGTTATCTAAATGGTCAGGGAAACTCAGTCACTACAGAATATTTCAGTAGAGACAAATACTGAACAAAAGAATTCAAATAGATATAATCAATTCAAAAGGGTACAGTCAATATGACTAGGTTAAAATGGCAGGAAATATTGGCTATTTTCTGAAAATTTGTACATATATAATCAATAATTAGAACAGATTATTGAAAAAGCTATTTTATATCCACCAAGGAACTTTTATTTCAAAGAATTATTTCCATGTTCTTTCATGATGTACAGTTGAAGAAGTCCATGAAGAAAAGGCATTCTTGCATGTGCTTATATGTGCCAGAGAAACAGACTTCTAATATCATTTTGTCCTCCAAACCCCAAATTACAGTGTTCTCTTTTGTTCTTATTTTCCTTACTTCAGGATGCTGACTACTTCTCTCTGTGGTCTTGAGGAAGTAGATACAATTTGGTGGTGCACTTTGCAAAGCTGTAATTATTGTTGAAATTGTACATTTTCATTTTCAGTAGTTTCTATTCTATAAAGTTTGCATGCAGAAAAATTTTGTTTCCAAATACTTCTGTGGACTCTACAATTCTGAAACACTCAAAAGGTTAAAAAATAATAGATATAGAAAGTAAATATACATACAATTTATTGAATTCAACAGAGCAGAGAATTTTTCTGGACTAGTGATTTCATTGACCAGTTTTACACTTTTTAGTCATGCCTTAAAACAATTGAGCACATGCCATAAACATCGAGTCACTGGAAAATGAAGTCTGGTGAACCGTTCAAAACCTAACTGAACTAATATGTTAGAATATTACAGCTTCAGAATGTGTGCAGTGAATTCTAAGGCATCTTGAATGCCATTTTAGTCAGGAAGGTTTTGAAAGATATTTGCATAAAGGTACAGATTTTTTTCAAACAAAAGATTACTAGGACACAGAATTCTATTTTCAGAAATATTTTTGCTAAGGAAAAAGATGTCAGTTGAAATAGGATCTGTTTGAATTAAACCCTTGACAGTGCTTAGGACTATTTGGATAAGGATGCATTATTTGACCATTTATATGATGGTTGAGATGTACAATTAATTTTCTTTTTATGTGGAAAATTGTATTCTTAGTCAAGTGACTATTTTCCCTCCTATTTTAGTTTGCAGGTAACAAACTCAGACACTAAGTAGAAGACTTAATGTGAACAACAGTAACTAGACATAAGAATATTTGAATAGATGCTACAAGAAAAAGAAATTGCCAATTAAAGGCTAGCTCTAAAAGATAAACTTTTTCAAAACATTATAGAATACCATTCAAGGAGATTTCCCCAGAGAATTGATATTTCTGGAGCAGCTTCTTAAAACCAGTAAAGCAATGAAAACTGTAGGACTCTATGGAAAAACTAATAACTGAGAGAA
This sequence comes from Nothura maculosa, assembly GCA_032353885.1. Taxonomy (NCBI): domain Eukaryota; kingdom Metazoa; phylum Chordata; class Aves; order Tinamiformes; family Tinamidae; genus Nothura; species Nothura maculosa. Next base: position 9,249,830 of record JAUBOD010000208.1, on the reverse strand, counting down.
AGAGCAATGAACCTATGAGGGAATTTTAAAAGTCATTTTCTTTTGTCTTTTGTATTCCTTTATTCAGCTGGCTTCCCTTTGTTTGAGGTCCATTAAGTTACATGCTTATACGGTGCCTCCTGGAATGGGCATTACTCCAGAGGGAGGATGGGGAAAGTTAAGGCACAACTATAGCATAAATAATAATTTTAATAATTTATTTGAAGTGAAGCCCATGCTGCATATTTTTCATATATCATAATGTCATTATTGTAAAACCACACACACAAAAAAGCTTTCCAGATGGAATTCCATGGAGATTGTTTAACTATCACGCCCAGCAAGGGCAAAAGGCCGCCACAGAGGAATGCTGCATTAAGGAGTACCTCTTATCACCCACATATGACATCAGTTGCTGGTACCAGCAGCCTCTACATCTCCCTCAGCAATTGCATTCCACAGAAAACAGCTCGAGAAATACATTGCCTGTAACATACAGATTTTATTCATGCTTTAACATGAAATGATGGCACTTTTAGCAATGACCTATTGGTTTTCTTTGTTCACTGCTTTGTGCACTTACAATGTAAGAAGAAATTAAACTAACATTAAAAGAGCTATCAGGACGAAAAGATCATATTTAATGTGTCGTAGAGTTGTCTGGCCCTATACTAGTGTAGATGGTCCATCATTAAGCTCCTCAATAGAAATATAATAAGTTTCCTAAGAACAGCCTGCCCTGTTCTCCCGTTGGAAGACAGTTCCAGAACTTCACATTGCTGACAGATAGAAACCTTCCTCTATTTTCTAGTCTATAAGGATTTTAGCATCAGCACCTATTCTTGCATGAGCATTGGCTCTCTTAATGGTTCTTTTACCTCATTAATATGTATGCCTCAACATATTTGTAGGCAGCAATCATATTCCTCAAAAGTCATGCTGAAAAGTGCTCTCCTGAGACAGGCATTCTATTTTCCTGATCATCCTTGTATTTTCTTCAGCTTGACAAATATCTTACAGCACAAGATTATACGCTACATTTTCTAGGAGATGAGGCCTACTGCATTCTCTTTGTCTAGAACATAAGGGAGCTTTTTAGATTATCCTAACAGAATCTAGCTTTGATAAATCCATGCTGTGTTTTAAATTACTTTTTATTTCCCCATTTTTATCTTTTTCTTCAAAAATTTTTCACAGAATCTTTCTGATTACAGAAGTCAGATGTTAAAGTTTTAAATTGCTTCTGTCTTTTTCTCATTCTTAAACATAATCACTTTTTCTATTTTCCATCAAGTGTTATTTTCCAGCAAGTTTCCATCAAGTGATATTTTATTTATTAAATTTATTTTAAAATATTAGACTTGTAGCTGCACCCACAGTTCTCTATGAACTCTGAGGCAGAGGTGATCTTCTCAGCAACAAGAATATATGAAATTCTGAGGAGAGAAATCTTTAAACTTATCAGAGCAAAGATTGTGTCTTACTGAGTAGACCTACAGCACATTGCAAAAAGATGACTAAGTAAAGTTATGGCATCCGGTCAGTACTTCAATATTAACGGTGATGTATTTTTCCACCAGGAGAATACACTGGTGATATTCATGATGGATGCTACCAATATGCTTTCATAGATATAAGTTGTACAGAAGGAATGATGGTAGGCAGAGATAAATATTTTGTTAGGCATGAAGGCAAAATGGGTACCTGACAACCCCCACAAAAAGAAGTCACTACATTGAACTAATCAGATGAGCATATTTCAGAAACTGTTCAGAAAATAAGGTAATTCATCAGCTTACCAAATTTTAGTGAGAAGGAATTATGGTAAATATAAAATAATTGCTGGCCGATAACATCAAGCGGGGTGGAGTGGCCGACACTCCAGAGGGCTGTGCTGCCATCCAGAGGGACCTGGACAGGCTGGAGAGTTGGGCAGAGA
>JAUBOD010000208.1:9182800-9241884 GCA_032353885.1 Nothura maculosa | reverse complement strand
ACAGTGAGGAAATGCTTCCTTAAGTTCCTGTGGAACTTCCGATGCTTCAGTTTGAAGCCATTTCCTCTAGTCCTAAACTCATGGTTAACTTGGTGTCATCCAGGACTCTCAGGTTCCTCTCCATGGAGCTGCTTTCCAGCAGGTCGACCCCTAATCTGTACTGGTGTCTGGGGTTATTCCTCCCCAGGTGCAGGACCCTGCACCTGTCCTTATTGAACCTCATGAGGTTCCTCTCTGCCCAACTCACCAGCCTGTCATCCTATCATAATATCATAATACATGATACGCTAGAACATGGGGTCCCTATGTATAGCAGAGTACAAAGAAGAACATTTCTTTGTTCTGGAAAATGGTTCTTACTACAAAATCATTCGGGAGTTGTTGAATTAGACAGAAACCTCAGTAAGTAAATCTTTGGAAAAAAAAAATCAACCCTTCAATAAGCAATAATAACTCAAAAAGCAATTGCCATCCATGTTAGACCCAATAATATATTTTATGACAATTTTTTTCTGATTAAAAATATTTCAATAAAACCAAGATTTTTTCAGGATTTTCATTACATTTCATGTTTATTTTTTTAAAAAAAGTTAATAAGATAGAATGTTTGTATTTGGGAATTATGTAAATGAAACATATTTTTCTTTCTTTAAATATATGATTTAGACAAGTCAGTTTCATCAACACAAACATTTTTAAATCAAGTTGAAAAGAATTTTTAAAAATAATTATTTAATAAAACTTTAGTTGGAAATAACAGATAATTAATAAAAAAACAGAATTAGGAGAGTTTTCAAAATAACCACATTTCTTCTCAAAAAGAACTCTTTATTTTAACTGACTTTTGATTGCATTTTGAAGCTCACAGAATTGTCCAGCAGGAGTTAATGTGAGTCATCAGTGACTTTGAGCATTCCCCACATGCCTTAATTAAATGAAATATGAGTATTCAAACAAAGATCTTTGAGCAAACTTGATGAACCTTGATAAAAAAAAAAAAAGATGAAGCAAATAGGTACATTAGTTTACCAAGTCAATATTTGACACAGAAAATCATCCTTTTTGTGTGTTTATGGGGGGTTAGAGGAGTTGTGTTTTTTTTTTCTTTTCTGTGTCCTGGATAAAATTTGGAGGGAAAAGAAATAAGGAAAAAATAACTCAGGACTCAATCTCCTCCTACCTCTCGAATCCTTTGTCTTTTGACCTGTCTATTGATTTTTAACGCATTCAATTCCTTTTCAAGATCAAAAAGGATAGAGAAATGAAGGAAACTAGGAAAAATAATTCTGGAATGCAACTAAAAAATCTGATATATTGCTAATGTTCATGACCTTGACAGAGGTCTCTTCTATGATTAGGCACTAGGATTTCTGATATTAATTTGTATATAACATTTTAAGAGACATTTTCAAACTTAAGCCTTAACATTTTCTCATTCTCATTCCTTTGTACTATGACTTATGACTTTTTCCTTAACTTTTTATAGACTTAATCTAGAAGCTCTTTAAAGCGAATCCAAAGACTACTTTACTTTGACATGTGGTTTTCATGTTTTTTGTGTAATTTCCAATGCATTTCCGATTTTTCTGATGAATACTTTGCCAAAAAACATTTTTGGAAAGTACTATGGGCATTTGTAAGGAATCCATATATTTTTAAAGAATTGTTATCAGAGATTAGATAGCCATGAAACACAGGTAACTTTTATTATCTAGCATATAAATTTTCTTTGGTTGATTTTTCACTGCTTTCACATCCCTATTCCAAATGTTTATACAATATCATCTGAAATTATGGTTTCCGTTTACATTCAAGTTGCCAATCAAACATGATTCCACAGACAACAGTAATTAGCTGTGTTACCCAATTAGAAAGGAGTAGAAAATATCTTGTTGGCACTCACAGTAAGTAATACTTGACAGGCAGCTTTAATATAACATGTATTTTGAAGGGTTTTTGTTTAAAAAAACCCAATAACTAAAGCAAGTTCTGGAGACAAATCAGCTTTTTTAAAAAATTTCAGAATTAGGAAAAAAATGAGTTAACCTATTCACTGGGAATAGTTCTCTATACACTGTAATATATCAGAGTAGATTCTTATAATTATATTACAAATAAATAATCATTCTTGGACATATGAGACATTACAATAATGGAGAAACCTCTCCACACATCACAATAAGCTTTTGAAAAAATGAAATTTTGTGACTTCTTAAATATTGCATGAAGTTTGATACAAATAGATAACCAACCACAGCCAATTAATATGCTAATCTTCAGAACTCTATGTTAACACCAGAAATCTACCAGATACATTGGAAGCATCAAAACTTGCTTTCATTTGAAAATTTTGTATGTAATAGAAAGTGAGAGAAAATTACTTTTCATTAATACAGTTGTAAGGTCTTCAGAAGCTGAGTGTACCACCATACCTTTTCCTCTAACTTGAATTTAATTTGTTGAGTATTTGTAAAATTTATTGTTCTGTGACTTGTAGTCACAAGTAAAACAAATATAAGCCATTTGTGAAATGAATTTTTTTTTTGTTTTGAAGGAAGCTTCAAAAAGATGATGGTTCTATGATGGTTAGACATAATAGAGAAAACCTTTCAACTATAATTGGAAGGCTGAAAAACTAAAAGGCTTCAATGTTATTACTTTTAAAATATCATACTTATTAACCATTTAAGGAAGGTTTTAGAGAGGGCAGGGACTCTCACTGCAGAAAGTCTGGAGTCAGCAATATTGAGTTTTACTGGTATTTGCCCAGTTTTACCTCCTACTTTGTGCACTAGAAAGGGGCTATCAGTCTCTTACATTTCAGTGTGTATCTTGTGCATGCCTTTACCCCACCACATCCTCGTTAGGTCTATTCTAGTCACACCACTTGAAATTCATATATACATGTGCTTAGTGCTAAGGGAAACAGTAAGAATATGAGATATGTTCAAATACATTTGCTATTTTAACACAGAGGGCTGCTGAAAAGTTCCTTCATATTATCAACAGAGGGAGGTTTATTTGTAAATATATTTACAAAAATATGTCTTTAGTTAAGCAATATTATAAAAAAATGTGTTTTATCTTAATTAAAGCTGTCTATGTAAAGTCATGATGACAAAGGTATTTGTTCTTATACTGGAAGGATAGCATGGAGAGAAAAAGGTGTGTCTACTATCACGTATTATAATGTTGGAAGACGATAAGTATTGCTTCATATTAAAGATATTGGACAGGAAGTAAGTCTCTGAAAAACAAAATTTTGTGGAAATCTTATTTTGTGTCTTATGCACTGGTAATCACTTGGGGGTCTCATATGCCAAATGGGGTCAATTTTAGCATCAGCAGCTTACTGAAGGATTCATGAAGGGACCGCATCCTTAACATTACATTTATCTTTAATTGCTGTATATCTTACTGTTTTTTCTCTTGTATTTACCTAACTCTTCCTTTTTATTTTGAGCATTCCACTAAGCTCCTCTTAGGCTCATTGAAATCTAGATGCATACTTAAATATGTTCCTCATTTTAAACATATAGAATAGATAGACAGCTGCATAGAAGTGAAATAGTTTTTTGTTTTTTTTTTTCTCCTGATATAGAGTTATTTCTAATGTAATGTGTTAACTTTAGGTATATATACGCAAAGACTCACAAAAGCTTAACTGAATTATCTATATATGTGAATGTCAGTCTCTTCAGTTAAAGTGCATTCAAGCCCTGCACAGAAGCAGTGCTGTTATTGCTGAAAAGCTACAAAAGTATTTTGATTTTCAGTGAGAGCATTCACGTAGAACCGTAAAGTACTTTACATAACATGCTTTACATTCACACCTTTCAGCTATTTTGGTTTAACTTTCCCAAGTTCCCCAGGTTGACATGCCCCAAATTCATGTATCCTTGTGCAAGGTGTGAGTTTGTTGCTGGCTTTACAATGTGATCTGACAAACCATGAAGAGAACAAAGCTCCCTTACCAGATTTTTTGAATTCCCATTTAAAACTCCCATTCAAAACAGAAATCCAAGCATAACCAAGGCACCAACATCTTGATTTTCTTACTATTTCCTTATTAGAAGTATCTTTATTCTTTTTATTACTATAATTAGAAGCAAGATTGTATTCTTTCTCAGAGGAAGAGCTACTGTAATGTTTTACTTATTGCCTGGACAATGCACTATTAATTCCAATGGATTCATTTTGACATTAAAATGGATTTGCACTGAAGGGCAAACACCACCTCCATATGCATCCAGACTGCATTACAATCTAATCCATCACATTATACATTTATAGGTGTCTACCATTGCTGGATTGCTAAAAGAGTCAGCCATAAAAGAAAAAAAAAAAAAAAAGGTCCATATGAAAAGCTGGTTTAAATTTCATGCATTTTTACTTACAAAGTGTCTGGTTAGATGAGCATGAGCTTCTGCGACAGAAATCCTTTTGGATCATGAATATGTAAAAAGCTATGAAAATGACATGAACAGCAGTTTCTCCATTACCTTCTCTGCTACGTTGGTTTTAGACTCAAGTAATTTGCAAACAGCATTAAAATTCCTTTAAAAGTTTTCTGGTGTTGCATATTAGTAAATAAAATTGCTATCTTATTACTTAATGGAAAAAAATATGTTCCTAGCTGATTTCCTAGCTGAGGACAATGAGGGTTCGGTGGACAAAACCACATCAGCTGTGAGATTACTATACCTATAAGAGCTATGATACAGTTTTAAAAGCAGTGTGAATACATGCATGCCCACAGTTTCAATAATTTGTTAATGGCATTTCTGTCTCCGACTTATGCTTTAGAAAATTGACCTTAATTGTCTATTATAAAAATCTGTTTTGTTTATTTATCAACTAATATGAAGAGCAACAAGTTTTATGTTGAAGTACTTAACGAGTGATAGAAAATGATCCTGAACTTGGTTTCTCAGCCTTTGCAACTATTTAGCGGCTATATTCCATGTGCTATAATTAGAATTCATGCTCGTTCTTCATATGAAAATAAACTAAAAGAACAAGAATTCATACCCTGCTACAGTATCATATAGAAAGGATATGAAAAAATATGTTAGTTTAAGTAATAACTTATATAGGCTTCTGGATTAACACTTATTATAATATGACCTATGTATAAAATAATATATTCCAGTTTTAAAATAATAATAATATATTTTCTAAAATATAATAATATATTCCAGTTTTAAAAGTGATATTTGTAAAGGATCATCCAAATGTAGATCTTACCTTAATTATTTCCTACAGTAAGACATTAGAAAAACACATTAAATACACTATTATTATTTCTTATGGAAAATGGGACATGTTGCTAAGTTTCACTAAATGTATTTTATTAATTCAAGGAGATCTTTTCTCTGCAATTTCTTTGTCAATGATAGATAATATCATGATAAAATAAATGATAATATGCTCATATAGTGATTTTATCTTGTAAGTGCTATCTAGACATTATTTGTTAATAGGATAAAAAAGGGTAGATTTAATAGAGCATTAATATGGACATCACTGAATGCTTAGGTCATCCACAAAAAAAAGATATGAAAGCTTCAGGTGCTGTGGTGATTCCAAAGATAGTTTCCACTGGTGGAAAAGTAACTTTTCTCTGTTCTGCTGATCATCTTTCCCTTTTTTTTTTTTTTTTCTTATTTTTTCCTCCCATAGAAATCAAGGGGTTTAAACCACAAAGCTAGCTGAGATCTGTGCTCCTGTAAAAGTGTGCACATAGATCTCTGTGCTGGCATCCTGCCACTGTGCTTTTTAGGTTGCTAGTCCTCCATTTTCAGAGAATTAACATCTTTTTTGATATGAAGGAAAATCCAAGCCATATAAAAAGGTGGATGAATCAGTTAACTCTTCTCCTACCTCTGGTTTAATGGCAAAAAATTATGGGACAGGCTAGCTAGTTCTCCCAAATATCTTCTCTTTCACCTTTATACTTCCCCCACCATGGCCAAACCTTGCTCTGAAAGGAGTGGAAAGGCCACAGAGTGCATCTGGTTACACGCAGTTTTCATTCTTTACCCATCAATACTGTGGGAAAAGGCATCCAGAATTTTAGTGTATGATAACTCCAAAGAATTTAATTGTTAATTATAAAGGTACAATAAGGAAGAGAAATAAAATGTCAAAACAATAGTTTAACATTTAAATTAGAATCAGCAGTTACATATTTGAATTTGTGTATTTGGGCTTCTGGTTTCCAGATATTTCTAATATGCCTAAGATCTTAGGGGCTTGTCACATACCTGGCATTTTAGCAAGCATGTATCAGGACCAGTCTGTATATTTTTCAGAAGATTTCAAATAATGTCTTTATTAAGATATTGCTAATGTATTTAACTCTAGAGTTCTGAGTATATTAAAGAAGAAGCCTATTCACCCTAAACAGCTGGGACCAGCTCTCCACATAGCAAAGCAGCCCATATCTCAGACATTCATTAGAAAATGTCACTAGGTTAACTGGGAGCTTTTCATGGATACTAGAGGACAGAACACTATCCTCGTATCATAGAATCATAGAATGCTTAAGGTTGGAAGGGACCTCAGAGGTCATCTAGTCCAACCCCCCTGCACACGCAAGGTCACCTAGAGCACATGGCACAGGGCTGCATCCAAGTGGGTTTTAAAGATCTCCAAAGGAGACTCCACAACCTCTCTGGGCAGCCTCTCCCCAAACATGTGCCTGAACAGCTGGAAAACCCAAGACACTGGTAGAACAAACTCAGTGCAAACACTTCCTTGTCTGATGCAGAAAGGGCTGTTTGCTTTAAAAACTTAAGAGTGAGCTCTTATCCAGAGAGAGCTCATAATACTGATCCACTGAGCTGAATTTACCAATCCTTGTGGTATTTGATACTTAAAAGCAGAAATCTTAAAGGATACATTTTGCACAATAATATATTTGTTCCAGGTCCGTTATTGCCTGGACAAAACAAATCATAAAACTCCTAGTTAATTTATTAGGACATCAGTGTGCCCACACTTTCTGCTTACAATTCTTGTGCAGCTAGGGAAGCAAGTGTAGCTCTGCCAGATGGGAAAGATGGGTTAAGAGACCATTTGTTTTTTGTTACTCCCTGTCTTCTAATTCTGCCTTTTCTCCCTCCTGTCTCTCCCTGTATTTCCAAGCCTCTCTGTGCTGCACATACTCTTCTGCTCCTCCACACCCCTCTCTTGTCTCTGCCATGTGATGGGACATGAGAAGGCGTGAACATCTCCAACCCTTTTGAAACAGACAATCAGAGTCAGAGCTGAGGGGCTGTTGAAGTAGAATTTCATCACCACAGATTTTGGTCTCTTCCACACTCTATAAGGACACATAGGTGGGTCTGAAAATTCTGCATGCTATCTTACTAAGCTACATCAGTATTGCCTTTTGCTTTGAGTGTAGCTATTGTGGTGGAAATGGCAGGGTAAACAAATAAAGCTAATGTTTACATTTCTGCAAGTTTTCCCTGAAATGAGATATCACCATGCAGATCCTTTGCAATAGGAATCTATGCAAAGCACTATCTTGAGCTAATGACTGAAAGAGGAATTAGTACATCTTTAGTCTGATGAATTCTTATTTTCTCTGAAACCAAAGCTAGAAACATCTCAGACAATTCCTTAGACATGTTTCTTCCAGTTTATCTGAAAAAAAAACAGATTTCTCTGCATTAAAATCACATTCTAATCATTGCAAGATGATCACTTTTATTAGTGAGAACGAAACAAACAAAAAAGGACTTTTAGCTGTGTTTTGAACAAAAGTTATTAAACATCCAGTAGCTGAAGTCACAAATTGCTGCAAACTGTTGAGTTTCTGTAACCAAGAAGCTTTTTGATAGCCTCCAGTGTATATTGGTTTTCATTTGTAATGTAACCCAGCATAACCTGGTAGTAAATTTGTTTTTAAAAGCCAGTTTGGAGAATACTAGAGAACAGTATAACTTTAGGCATTACCGAGCAGAGCAAGAATTTCCAGGGACTGTAGACATATAGCTCTAAATGTACATCTTGGAACACATTAAAACATATAAACTTGTACAGAGCGGAAAGAATTCTGCTCAGCTCAGCCAGCCAAAATGCAACAGACTGAACAGGAAAGCCCTGAGATTTTTTAGAGGCATAATGTTCTTAAAAATGGCCCATGCTGTGCTAATAAAACTATTGTGACTGTGAGCTTTTGCAGTGGAAGCTGACAGATGAAGCCGAGTTAAGTACTTTTTCAGAGGAGCTACTACAGTAAATCATTAAAGCGCACAAACAATCATCCTTCATCAGCCTGCAATTTGTTTTATAGCAATCGCAAATCGAAAACAATGTAAACAAACAAATCGACAACTAATGAACATTCCCCTACTGCTCACTGTAAATAGATCTACAACTTTAGAAGAACACTTTATCCAACACATTGTCAACTCATTGTAAACACATCTACAACTCATAAACAACTCATTACCCAGTATGTTGTCACCTCATTGCAATTAAAGTTGAATGCTAACTGTACTGTATTTTCCTGATCTGAAGCAGTTCAGAAGCCTGGGAGAAAATATCTAGATATATTAGTCCAGTAAGTATCAGGATTTCTAGGATCTTCTCAATGGAATTGGAGGGCTTTTTTTTAATGTGTAAATCACACCAAAATGTATCACGTTTTATTCTATCTTACATCTGGGTTTTTTTTCCATTTAGACTTTTCCATTCAAGTACAACAGTGTTTCTATGGAATTTTTAAAAATGTGCTAAGTACTCCCCAGAAGGTTGTAAAACTCACAGGTTTGCTTGGAATTGTTTTGTTTGAACTACATTTGATAGTCTTATTTATTTAAAATTTTCTATAGCATTTGACATTTCTGCTTTAAAGCATGATAGATAATACCTTGGTGTGACTGCATATGAATGAACTTCAGATGCTTCTAAAATAGCGTTGTTAATGCAAAATCCATTTACCCTGAAAAAAATTGATTGAAATGTTGCTTTTTTTAGCTCATGTTTATTGCACTTCAATAAAATTTACCGTATCTCTTTCTCTGTTTACAGAAAGGAAGTTGAGTTCTAGCAACTCAGCCACTGATTCCAAAGGGATTAAAAAGCAGCAGCCACATTCTGTATTCAGATTTCTCAATGAATTCTGAATTTAAGAGAGAATTTCACTTGCATTAGAGAGCAGTGTATGAGAACTAGACATATGTGACAGTATTTCTTTGAAGACCTACAATATAACTGAACTCAGCCAGAAATTATGATCTGGTTGAAGTAATTCTGCGATATATTTTTGGAAGAGATAAGGCTAGATTTTTACAATGGTTATTCCTGGCTTGATGGTAGGCCAGACCAGCCTTAAAAAAAATTAGAGTTGAATACATGGGGAGTATTAAGGGGAGTCAAAAAAAAAAAAAAAGAAGAGATTTTTTTTAGTCAGTCTAGAAATTGTGTTTATTGTTCTTTGAGAATCAAGATAGTTTTTCTTCTGGGAAGTGTTATTTATGCATTTCTTTTTTTTCTTTCAAATATTTATTTATGTAGCAATAAGTGCCTGCATTTTGTGCTTCTGCAAATCCATCCCCATGAAACTTATCACTTATCCTTTTCCAGATTCATTCTACAATAGCCTAAGGAAAGAGAAAAAGACAACTAGAATTCTGAAATGTGTTTCTAAAAGCAAAAGGTTTAATAAATCCAGAGAAGTAACTTTTGGAATTCTTCTCAGAGAGGAGTTCAGTTACTTCTTTTTCTGGACTGTCATTTTCTTTTCTCTATATAGCTTAACAGTCCAATAGGAAGGAAATTAATCACTTATTTTTAAAACTGCACAACTCTGTGAATGCATTTGTGTTTTAAGTCTGCCAGTTCTGTTAGCTCTACAAATAAAGTTAATTTTCTGAGGATTGCTCCAAGACAGTTTGGCAAAATTAACAGAAACATTATTCAACCACCAAAACATTTATACCTTTACACCAAAATCCACATCAATGGAAAGTTACACTTTGACTGCAGAGAACCATTGATTCAACTCCTAATATTTACCAAACTATTACTATTATAAAAACTCTTTCCTATTGCTTAAATTTGTACTATAGTTCTGACATAACTGTAGTGCTTTCCTTCAGAAATAGGGTTCCTGTCTTAAGAAAAGGTTTAAGACTTAAGAAAAGCACAGGCGTTTTCTTAATCATTTTAAGAAAAAAGCCTCCTTGATTAAAACCTGGCTCCGTCACAATTTCTATTTGTCAAGTATGCCTCTAGTGCCTTCTTGTAACAGAACAGGAGGTCTAGAGCAAATCCAGAAACATTTAGGACAAATCATCTCTATTTTTCTAAATCTCTTCAAACTGTCTCTGTTGTGTATCCTGTGAGACTTGATATCATCAGAGGCACTGATTTACTGTGAATGCAATGTCTAAATTTAAGGCCCAGAATTCCAAGATTCCTGCATTTAGTAGAGAGACTTTTTTTTCTCTTCTAACTCATATGAAAAGGAAGACAAATATCTATGCATGTTCTTATATTGTTTTACTTACTTTAACATTTTAAAGTCACTTCTATGATGTGTATAAAAAAATACTGATAATTTCATGAAGAACTTACACAGCACACCAAGGATCTTCATCAGCAGATACACACCTCTCAAAGGCAAAATAAATCTGCAGTAGTAATTTAGTGAATACTTATTGAGGTAGATTCTTAATGGCAGACAAGATGCTATTAAGTCAAGGATAAATCTCCTAAAATATTTCAAAATAAATGTTAGATTTGATACTGTGTTTTATGAAGGATACTGTTTCACATAAAAAAATACAGTAGAAGATCATAGTGCTCCTTGTGATTCAAATCTTTGAGAACATGAAGTTTTCACTCTCCTGTAAATCAGCAGCACTAAATGCTACTGCCCAAAAGGTCAGTACAATGTAGCTGGAGTTTAGGTGTTCCTACTTAGCTTCTTTTGGATTTTATAGAGACTGCAGATGACCTGTTCATCAAAATGTGAAAGGAAAACATAGATGACAGAAATCACCATATAATATCAGGATACAGCATTTCTAGATAGAATAAGAAGAAATCAGGCATTGAAGTCAGTCCTATTCCAGATCCAATGGACTCAAGCCATTTAGTGTGCTACCCATATCATCACATTCCTAATGATTTTTATTTTAATTTGAAGTAAAATATTAAGGAAAAAATATTCTTAAGAATATGAAGCACACCCTACATCTTTCCTATTGATCAGCATTAGTTTTGTCTCACAAAATAGCTGGTATTGTAGAGAAGTGAGGCAATGCACAGAAAAGGATAATAAAATAGCTTAAATAGCTCCATGTTTCTGTTTGCCACAATTTTTAAATCCATCATGTATGTTATGGATTAGGCCTTGTCCTTGAAAAATTGCTGCTAGAGAACTGAGTATGGATAGCAAATAGGAACAGTCGAGCTGTGCTGGACATATTGCTAGCATTCATGCCAATGAAAATTAATAGATAAACACTCTACATAGGTTGCACTGCCGTACACACTACAAATGAAGAAAATACTTCATGAAAAGTTTACTTCTTTCTTTCTAGAATTTCCATATTTTTTTCCTTTACCATTTTTAAATCTTTCATGACCCATATGTCACTTTTTGCCCTTCAAATATTTCTACAGTGCATGAAGGAAGCAGTCCCTACAGCTGAATGCTCACAAGCCTCAAAAGGAGTCTGCGTTGAATTTCTGTTGTTTACACAGGATATCATAGGCAGAATACTGAGGTATCCAGGCCCTCCTGGAGAGTTAGGTTCTTCTGCAGTACGTGCATCCTCTATGACATTTCCCTAACAAAAACTCACGGGAAGGAGTTAGTAAGAATTTCAAACATTACCAAGTAAAAGCAAAAACTTTACATTGTGTTACAGATCCTGTTGCTACATACTGAGAATTTTTGAACTTCTGAGGAATATTATTGTTGATCAAAAAGATCTCTTTCTTTTTGGTGCCACTGTTTCCTCTAAGAGACTGATAAAATTACAAAGCAATTTCTAAAAATGCTTTATGATTTCCTTCAAATGGATCTGAAACAAAAGCACAGATTCTAGTTACCCCAGATCACTGAGATTTGGAATTGGAGTTTCACTTCAGACTTTTAATATGAACTCCATTGAAATGTCAATCCTAAGTGTCACCAGTTTGATCATATTCCAGTAAGAATACCAGCCATCTCACGTGTATATACTATCCATGGGACCTTTTATCTCTTCTTTTCATCACTATCTGTCATGTAAACACTTTGTATAACACACATCCCAAGAAATTTTGCTTTTTCTTTCAGTACAAGAGGTATGTGGAACTGCTGGAGAGAGGCCAGCGCAGGGCTACGAGGATGATCAGGGGCCTGGAACATCTGCCCTATGAGGAAAGGCTGAGAGAGCTGGGCCTGTTCAGCCTGGAGAAGAGAAGGCTGAGAGGGGACCTGTTCAGTGTGTATAAATACCTCAAGGGAGAGAGTGAGGAGGAGGAGGGGCTGGCCACTGACAGAACTAGAGGAAATGGTCACAAATTGAAGCACTAAAAGTTCCACAGGAACTTTTAGGAAAAATTTCTCGACAGAGAGAGTGACAGAGCACTGGAACAGGCTGCCCAGAGAGGTTGTGGAGGCTCCTTCTCTGGAGATCTTTAAAACTCACCTGAATGCAGCCCCATGCCACATGCTCTAGGTGACCTTGCGTGTGCAGGGGAGTTGGACTAGTTGGACAAGGGACCTCTGAAGGTCCCTTCCAACCTTAAGCATTCTATGATTCTATAAAATTACCTGAAGAATTTGGCAAATAATTGGTGAGTAGCACAACATTTATTAAAAAAGAATTCCACACATTTTCTTATCCCATTGAGACTAAGGATTTCTGAGGCTGCAGATCTTGGAGTTGGTGAGGTGGTAAGTTCAGCATGAGTGTAGAGTATCTGCAGCTAGTTAACATGTGAGCAAGGATTTACTGCAATGACTGAGATGTTGGAATCAATTACAGAGGCAGTGCCAGGGTTGTGGTATATCTGTGTTCCTTCTCCAGTAAAGCTATGGAAGCGCTTGTGGCTCCAAAGCTTCCTCAGCTAAATTAGAAATGCATCCATGTTGATAGCAAGCACTGGAAGATTCAAGAATAGACCATTTGCAGGGGACAAGGAAAGAGCTAATAAGGAATGTAGGGATAATTTACATTTTCTTGCAACAACAAGAACTTTCAAATTTCATTGTTTACAAGTAAAACTAATACTTACAAAAAATACATTAAAATTTTCAAGAAAATTCTAATTCCAGGATTCTGGATGTTGTAAGTCACGGGCTATGAATATAAGTTCTTATTCATAGTTGTGCTGTTTCCTTTTAAGGAGGAAAATACATTATTCCTCCTCTTAATTTTATTTTGTAATGCTATACATTTTCCTGGTATGAACTTGTTTTTGCTGTCTCTCTGTTACTACAATTTCATATTTATTCTCAAAAATATGTGATTTATAATCTTGTAATTCCTCTTTTTTTGGTATAGATGTAGCATTTGCCAAAAGGTAATGAGGTTTCTTTTCAGCTGTGCTTTGTTTTACCATTTTGCCTGCAATGTCCTCTTGACTGTACATTTGGTAGTGGTCTATACTTTAACATCTTCTAAATTCTTATTTTCATTCATCACTAAAATAAAAACCCAGCCAAGAACCTAGGCATTTCCTGCAGAAGATTGCAAGTATTTTTTACATTTTGTAAGAAATGCCCTAGGATGATAAGTAGTTATATTATCTCTGTTTAAAGATATAATAAATAAGTACAGAGCATATGCATTTGTTTACAGGCTTGCTCACATTTTCTTTTATTCCCTCCAAAAGCTATTACAGATTTCTATCTATATCAGGCTGGCTGAGTATTTCCTTTTTAAATATTCTGGGTAAAATCTTGACCCTGCTGAAACCAATGGTTTAATTCCTAGAGTCAGAATTTCACATGTGTTTGCTCTATTTTATTTCACAGTGAGAGGTTTTGAGCAATCTAAATTATGTCATAACATTGACTTTGCAACATCAGTCTTGAATCCCTTATTAGGCTATATGCCTTGTTTGCTTGCCATGGAGAGGAGAATTGAGTCCTGCTTTATACAGCTGGTATAATTTTTCAAAATTTATCAGCAAGAGAGATATTAAACTGGTCTACTGATTAGAAGTAAATATACAGGTGATAAAATTAGCCAGATGATAAAATTCCTCTGGTTTGAGGGCAAAATAGGAAAAGGTGAACAGTGCTTTTGCATTCCCTGATTTCCATGTTAGCTGCTTAGAGTATAATATATAAATATGACAGTATTCCTTGCTCTTGTCTGAAACCTCACGATAAAAAAATCATAAACAGTGTACTTTGAAATTTCAATTCAGGCACTTGAAACAAAAGGCAGAAAATTGCAGCACTATGTGTAATAACTAAACCTCTTGTTATATGCTGATGTATTAAATATAAAACATTTTCATTTCCTTTGTATAGGAAATTCAATAGGACCTGAAAAAGGGGTCAACCAAGTACTGTGACTTCTACTATAAAATGTGAGTGGTGCTAATATTCCTTTTTCAACTCTCATGTGACTGCAAATAACCAAACAGATAAAATATAGCTTTCATAAAACTGGAGGTTTGGTAGAGAATTAGCATGAGAGTTGTACAGGCGACTTGCTAACGGAAGACTGGCCAAGAGCTCAGATTTATGCTATGAAATTTAAATGGTTTTCTCTTGAGGTTATCTTGAAAATATCACTGCATGTGGTCAGGTTGGTTTACTGGCATGTTTTCCTGGGATTGTTTTCAAAGTGAAAGGGGGAGGAGGAGGAGAAAGAAGGCTGTTCCTTTAAGAGGTGCATAGCTATCAAAGCATTAGGAAAGCATATAAAAATGCTTGTTATAAATAGCACAAATGGGAATTTTAAACATTCATGCATATCCAAGTTTGGATGAAGGAATATTTAAGAAAATACAGGGGATGCTGTTGGAGAAGGATGGAAGATTTTATTTTATTTTATTTTAGATGGGTGTTTATAGTGTTATATATTTAATCTCTGTAGATTTCAGCTGTAACACACCAACACCAAAGAATTCTAAGGATCAAACTTTCAATTCAAATGTAAGTGTACAGAGATTTTTGCCCATTGATCTGAATTTCCAATCAAATTCAGACACAGATATTTTAATAGTCAAACTATGTTATTCACAGTATAGCCAGTAGAATTCTAGTAACTCAGAAACAAGAGGTCATAGACTGAAATTAAAGAAGGATCTTATAAGCAACGCAAGCCTATAAGCAATTCAAGAAGAATTTAATTACACAAACGGTGGCTGAATTATAAAACACATTGCTGAAGGCAGCAATAGATGCAAGAATTATAAATCAGTTCAAGAAAGACCTCAGAGAAAGGAAATAAAAAAGTAAAACAAATCAGCCTTTTTAAAAACATCCCATGATTAAATGGGGCAGGCCACAGTGGACTCTCAGTCAAGCCCTTATCCTTTAAATGTTCCTGTGTTTCCTAAGGAAGAAACTAAATAGTCTTTCTATTGATTTCCATAATAGCTGTAGTTCACTACTAGAAATACATGAGTATGTCCTTTGTGCATTACCTGCGCTTACAGAATTTTGTTGCATTTCCTTTTATTTCAAACTTCATTTACACTAGCACTGTTTTACGTGACTCTGGCAGTATAAAGCAGTCATGAAGTAAGTGTAAATATGATTTATGCTCCCTTTACACTAGCAAAGTGATGTATAGCATCCTTGGGGAATGTGGGAATCAAGTCCAATGTGCATGAAAAGGACACATAAACACTCTTTAATTTGACTTAGGAAACACACACCTTACTTAATATTTTTGGTACAAGTTTAAGTCTTATTTCTTCTCCTTAAACGAGACTGCCAGAATTTAATTTGGTATTCTCAGTGTATTAATAGTTCATTAAGCACTAATCACTGATAGTTCACTAATGACACTAAACATGCCATATTATACCTACGCATCTAAACAGATCACTGTTAACAGGACTATTAATATCTTTTATTTCCAATATTGCAGTCTCAAGTATATTTATACATAGAAAAATGAGAAAATATGTATAAATAGAAAAAAGAGAAAAATGAGAATAGAAAAAACAGAAAAACAGAAAAAATAGAAAATGAGAAAAATGTATAAATAGAAAAATGTATCAATACAAGAAAAATGTTTGCGTAATGATTACTCAAAATGTTTACTCTGGCATTATTTTGATATTAAAACTGAAGTATTTCAAGATTATTACTGTATAATTCCTTAAGTACCTCTCCAAATCCTACATATAATGCAATGTTGATCTTTAGGTCATTTAAATAAAAATGAAGCAATAAAATTCTGCTTTTCATCAGAGGGAATTAACAAAAGAAACTCATGAAAAGATACATAAATCCACATTTGCCTCATTTAAGTATATAATTACAAAAATTTCATGGAAATTTTTGGTGAAAAATAGATGTAAGCATTTTTCTGCAGGTATAGTCACATCTCCCAAGTGAGAGGTTCTGGCTGAAGTCCATATTAATTGATGCTTTGGGCCTTAGGAGCATGTATTGTTCAGCCATGTGAATGCTAGCATGGAAAGGAGCTGCTGTCAGCAATCACAGTAGTCTCACCTACCTTTTTAAATGCTCAGGCTCTGATGTCTGAACTCTCATAGAAAAGATAGAGACAAGTGCTTGAAGAAATGAAAACTGTATTTATTTCTACAGTGAAGAATTTAAATGCTTTCACTACAATGGTTTGAACATATCCCTGACGTTTACTAACACTGTACTCAGGACTGCACGGTACTTCAGGGCTTCATCAGTATTGATTCCCATCATTTCTGTGGCATTCTGAAGTGGGGTGCTGTGCCTCAGAAAAATAGGTCTTTAATTCTGTTCATATATGTCCATATGTTTTGCACCTTGTGAAATAACTGAATCCAATGAAGTAAAAAGCGACCCTAGCACCAGTTCTTCGAAAAGCAGAGCATTGTCCTGGAATTATACTGTAAAAATTAAATTTAATTTTCCAGACTTATTTGAATAGCTATTTTAGCTATTTGATTCTTTGATATTTAGTCTTTGACATTTAGCTTTAATTTCACTGTATCTAAAAAAGAAATCTGTATCTAAAAATCACTGTATCTAAAAAAATCTAGCAGCTTTTTTTTTTTCTTTTCTCCCCGCACATGGCAATTACTGGCTCCAAAATTGAAACTATTTGATTGAAATAACCCAAAATCTAACTAGCATCACAGTTAGAGAGGAAGACTAGATTTAAAATGGATGTGTGTGGCAGCCATACTTTATGCCTATGAATGGTTTCTTTCACGGCAAAAAGAGATAAAGGATTAAGAAAAGCCCAGAAGAATAAATAAAAATGAAGAAACTGCTGATGCATTGCTTTTTCTTTTTTATTTTTAGATTTATGCATGGGAGACAAAGAAATCTATATGAGCTCCTGCCTGTATCTTCCCTCCCAGCCCTTATGTTAAAAGAAGAAAATTAAATGTAATTGCTTTGACATTATTTTACAGAAACAGTTTTTCATTCTCTGCTATTGATTTGCACCTTCTCACTTTCCTTACCCTTGTCAAAACTTCATGCATGCATCCTAAGCAGGGTAACAGAAATCAGCCCTGTCTTGTTTTGAGTGCCATTGCTTCGCGATCTTAAATGCCCCTCAACCCTTTTGTCAATATTTATTGATGGGATCCACAGGCGCTCTGAGTGATCCCGCTCATGATGGGGGTAAACCAATGGCAAGCAGGGAAGGGAGGGAAAGGGGGTGCTGCTCCAGGCAAGAACTGGTTAGGAAACATCAGAAATCTTGCGAGCCATTGACAAAATGTCAAACATCTCAAATCTTTGATTGTCTCTCTGGCTAACGCCATGCTAAATGGAAACATTAATCTACCCCTAAAGCAGAAAGGGGATATATAAACATATATGCACAACACATGCACGGATGCCCACCTACAAACACACACGCATACAAATAGTCTTCAGGGAAATTAAGCAGTGCCAATGAAAGTATGGACAGAGAAAGTTCTTGGATAAATTAACAGTGCAATTACATTACATGACATGCCACAAGATGGATGAGGAAAACTTGGCTGGTATTATGTTCTGTTTTCAAATTGCAATTTATTTGAGGGTTTTAATGGATGCCTTATTAAAACATCTCTGCATTGGTCAGGTTTCAGCGTATGTCACAGCAGCCCATGATTGATGACACCCTCTGCTGCTTCCCTTGCACATTTGCAGGGAATTTAAGCAAAGAGGGAATGAACAGAGCCCCCGATTCGTATTGATCGTGTGAAGGTGCACTGCCTGAGAGCACAGTCTAATAACATTCTCTTAGCAGAACTGCCTCACATGAAGGCATTTATTACAAGAACTAAAATGTTATACTGCTCAAAAGAAAAGAACATTGTGCAAACAAAGAGTAAGTAATGAACGAGAGAGAGAGAGAAAAAGAAAAGAAAAGCAAATGTATAACTTGAAGCTATGAAGTGCTATTATCTCCTAAGACTATATTTCAGACAGCCAGAAGAATGATGAATTTAACTGATTTTTTTTGAGAGTTTTCTGAGAAAAAAATGGAGACAGCTATTCCTTTCCTTTTATCCATTTCATTTAGATGAGATCTTGTAATTATGCTGGTAGCAAAGAGGGTGGAGGTCAGAACTAAACACAATTAGGATTTCAAACATCAGAATGGATAGCTTGACATTAATCATTTGACCATCCAATGTCTTTCTTCATCACTTTAAGTACTATGTACCGTAGTTAATCGACCTGACTGTCACCCATTTGATGGGCAAAAAGCACTTGCACCTAACCAGTGTAAATCTTAAGGAATCCCCACCCCCTATAAGCACACACTTTTATAGGGAAGCTTCTTGATAGATTTGGACTACATCCTCATAATGTAAGAAGCATTTTCTCTTCTGCTGTGAGACTTGCAGCATGTTTGAAGTACAAGAATTTTCCACGATCTCAAACTGCAAATACATTGTTAGCTCTTTTCCTTTCAAAACATTCTTTTAAAAAATTCACATACGTAGCTCAGCGATGTTTTGTTAACTGATGTGTTTTTTTTTCTTTGTAAATGGAGTCAAGTTGAAGGTAAAATGAAATAATCAACTACAGATGAGGTAGAGTAAGAATAGCTTTGCCTCCAGGTACCTCAAAAACACAATACTGATTACAAATAAAAATTCAAGTTGGACATTAGTGTCCAATTCTTTCCAATGCTGAGTCCCACTTTGCAGGGACCCTGCTTTAGCTGCATTCCAGTCACTTTGACTTTCTCTTGGCCTACAGAAGCACTTAGTACCATCCATGATCAGTTCTTGAACACATCCAAAACAATCCCCAAATATCTATGCTTGGGGCTTGGTTAAGTACTGTCTCATCTCTTCCATCACTGCCTCTGGCTGTTTGCCACACTGATATCATCGCAGTTTCAATTCTAGGCTGAAAAGATTATTTGTTTGACCTGCCTTGCTCGTCATTATCTGAGCTGCTAATTTTATTATTCTGTTAGCACCCTGGGCTGCATGGTATAAAGTGATAGTATAAAAGTCTAGTTTGATTATATTGGAATCATTCAGCATCACAGGCTCAGCAAGCAAAATGCAACACTCCCACCTGCACTGCTATGATAGAAAAGAAGAGGCAGTAAAGAAGCGAGGAATAAAAGAGCCAGGGCAGTCAAGGCACTTTATCAATTTGTTCAGATTAATGATTGACAGATTTTCTATGAGGGCTTCTGAGAGACCCTAAAGTCAAAACATTTTTAAGATAAAGGTAATAATACTAAAAACACCTACTTATAAAACCTCATTTTAATAACTGCAAAATCTGAAATCTGCATTTTTTTTCTGGCTAGAAGCAAAGTCAGAAGTTTCAAAGTATCTAGGTCTTAGAACTGACTTGTGAGAAGATGGCTTGGACAATTTATAAGCATTTCTTAGAGTTTCAGAGTATGACCAGGTTTAAACTTTTAGAGAACCTGCTCTGCTTTTACTGTTTTTGTTGCAGTTTTCTTAACTTCTTTCTGTCATAATTTAACCATTCTTTTCTACCTGCTTTTAATATATTTTGACTTGGAGTAGCATCTTAAGCAATAAGTAGGGTCTTTTAACATTGACTGGATTTAGCAATCATTTCATCCTTTGAGATGTCTGACTTAAGAAAAATCAGTGAACCCTTCCCAGCCCCTTTTCTTCTGAGCTTTATATCCTTCTTTTATTTCCCTTCCTATCTTTTATATTCTAAGTAGAAACAAGCTAACTTGAAATTCTAAAAGGAAATAAAGCTGAATTTGAATTGTTTACAACCCCTACCATTCTTGATACCACAGATCTGATACTTGTTTTATTGTTGGAGAAGCCCTAAAATGGCTGCCTTCTTGTTGCAGACATTTTATAGTATAGGAAAAATGGTTTCTGAAACAGCAGGATTCATCTGCTTATAACAGAAGGCTAATGCTGGCGATAAGTCTCCTGTGACTATTTCAGAATAACACATGTATTACATGAGCAAGCCATGCAGAGCTGTCCTAGCCAAACAGGTAACCTGACCATGACCCTCTAAACAATTCCATATTTGGAACCATTGGTCTCAAATATTTTCTCTATAGCATAATTTAATTTCAACTGTATGTAGATGAAACATAACAGGGATTGAATATTAATAAACATTGACTTTTTCAGTAATAAGAATTGAAATTCTACTAAGTGTACCTTAGAAACTGCAGCTGCCATAATTTCACTTCTTGCAAGCTACATTCTTCTTAGCTTAAAGATTAGATTAAAAGTTGTAACTATGGCTATTATAGCAAAATAAATAAATAGATATTTTCTGGCAGTTTGATGCACAAATGCAACCTTCTAGCCCTTGTCATGAAAAGGTCAAAAGCTGCAAAACCTAGTCCATTAACCTCTGTAAATGGTTGTGATATTAAAAACTGACTCTCAATATCCAAGGGTCATGATCTAGTGCAATAACCATCAGCAATAAAGAATTATGACTACAGTACATTATCCATCTATAAAATGGCCATTTATGACACCAGCACATTGGCTATCTGTAACAGGAATGGACCACCCATTTCCAAGAATCATTACACACTTGCCATTTGGCAGTAATGATATAAGTTGTAAAAACTTATTAACTTTTTAAAACAGAGGACAGAAGTGATTATTGTATATTTAGTGAACTAGAGGAAAAAATATCACCAGCTAACCCAGCTCCTGAAGGGTTTACCAAATATAAAAGTTCAGACAAAAATATCATTTTAAATGATCTTTCTGAGTCCGATCTTTCTTTTTAAGCCATGATGTCTTAGTAGCAGTATTTTATGCTGCAACATAGAAATTTGAGATTTCATTAGAAGTTACCTTGTTGCCAGAGATTCATGGACAGGTAAACGTCTATTAAAATGTACATGGCCATGCACATGAGAGTCAGTTATTTTGTGCTTGTAGGAATCCCTACTGACTGTTAAAAAGAGATGTAGCTCTGCAAGCAAAGCAAGGTTTTGAAAAAGTTGCTTTTTTAAATAAAGATAAGTGTCTCTTAAAAGACATAGCAAGGAACATCCAGCAACCAAATTCTTAATGCATTAAAAGTTATTTATTTTTATTTTTTGATGATTGTAACTGTAAAAACTGCTCAAAATTAAATATTTTTGCTAAAAGGTATCTCTATATGTAAATATACATAAAATACGTAAAATATACATAAAAACTCATTTTCATGATCTCTATTTAAATTGCTGTGATTTCTTATCTGGAGAAACTTAGCCCAGTGAATTGTTTAATGAATCACTAAAACTTTGATGATACATTAGCTTGGAAGACCTGCAAAAATCCATCCCACTCTCTCTTTTAGAGAGCAGCTGGTCTTACTAATTAAAATGAAAAAAACTCCATCCATCTTCATTTGGAGAGAAGTCACCCAGACACAGACATAACTTCAGCACCCTATTGTGGTTTCACAGAATGTCTGCAAGGAAGTAGAAAGTATCCATTATTGTAGTTTTGACAGGAGCTACATGGAAAAGTTTTATTTGTTATTAGATGTGAGAGGTTATCAAAAATAAAAGCAAGTAACATTGTCACATACCAATTTTATTAATCTTCTTTTTCCTCTGCATTAATGAATAATTTACCCAATCACTCTCAGGAATGAGGTTATCTACACCTACATCATCTCTTCATTGTATTCCCTTCTCTGAAAAATAATGACATCCCAAGGCATAAAAAATATGATGCGGATGAGTCTGTATTCATTTATGTTTTTGCTGAAGAATATTTTCTGTAGCCAATTATAATAAAAATCTCTACTAGTGTTATACTTTTGTTCCCTTTACTTACATCTCTTCTATTAGGGATTTTTTTTTATTGTTTTGCTATCTGTAAAGCTCAGGTAAAATGAAAAATGGAACACTGAAGAAAATGGAGAATGTTTATCTACAGATATAGAAATCAATTCAGATGTGACCTTGAGACTCATGGAATGATTAAGATGATAATTATCTACAGTACATCATCATTCAGATCATTATCATTAACTTGGACCAATGTTTTCCGCAAAGAAAGGGGAGCCAGTAAGTGAGGCTGCCTCCTTCGTACTCTGGAGATACTGAGACGATACAGAACAAAATGGACCAAAAGTAGCCTCCAGCCTTCCTCTGAGCAAATGAAAGTGTGAGAACAACACTTACTTTCTTTTTTTCCAGGTCTTCCCACGGTGTAGTCCCTGAAGAAAGAGGACCTTGAAATATGCATCCTTTTTTTTTTGTCAATAGCGGCCAAATATTTTCTCTTCTTCAGTCCTTTGTGCTTAAAGGGAAAGGTCAGTTCATAGAACACTGAATTCAAACAATCACCACATTCTAACCATTTTAGTGATGAGATTCAATACTAGGCATTTTACCAAATGAACACCTTGTTTTCAGTGGGCCTAACAGCTGGCAATCTCTGGAGGTTCCTTTAGAGCATCTTTTCCTTGCTCCGTGTGCAACAATATTTTGCCAGTCTGGCCCAGACTGTGGTCAGTGTGCCAGGTCTCTTGCATTAAAGGATGTGCAAACACCACCTGTCAGGATCTATCTTCTACTTCTAAACATTAAAATATTTGATTTATATGTTGTCATATATAAAAAACCCACAGATAAACAATTAAATGGCAGCAATTGTACACATAGAATTTTTTAAAAGCATGAACAAGCTCACAGCTTGGGTTATTTTAAAAATATTTGGAGGGAAGCTTTTAGGATGGTTTGTTAAATTCTTCAAAGAACTCAAGTCATGACCACCTAGAAGATCCAAACTACCATGTGAATTCTTTATTAAAAAAGTAGATGTTTGACTTTGTTTAGTTCTTTCATGTTGTATTAATCTGTGCAGAAACTCCTCTCTGTGTCATAGTTGTGAAAGCCATAGGTATTAGCAGGGTATTTAGGAGTTTGTCTTAACCTTTTTTTTCCCTATTTATTTAGATAAAAAATAGATTTTTTTTATTCTAGTGTTGCAAATTGTGAACAGTAATCCTTTTCCTTTAAACATCATTGAAGAAGGGGAAAGATATTAGAACACCGCCACCAAAAACACATACACTTAGTCGTTAACTGAAATATGATTTGACAAGTGGAGCAACCACAATTGGCAAATGATTTATTGAGTATATATTACTGCATAATAGGCCTTCAGCTAGTTATAATAATTATAATAACCAGGTATATTCCATTCCACACTCTGTCAAGAAAGGTCTTAAGAATATCTCCCAAAACAGCAAGGTTAACCCTTTCTTCTAGGAGACATGATTTCCTGAGTCTTTTGTATTTCATCATGGGACAGGCAACAGAACTAACCACATCAAATGGTTAAACACAGGTCTGTGAACTAAATCTGTGTGCATAAATCTTGAGAGTTTAAACAAAAAGCTAAATTTCAAATTATGGCTATGAAGCAGTTTTCCTAATTGCTGAAAACATTTAAATTAAGTATTACCCTTCAGGTGAAATTTAGAAAATAAATTACAATTATTTCCACTGTAGAGCTGAGTGCATTTAAAGAAACCAAACATTCAAATATGAAATATGACTAAACAGAAAAAAAAATCAACCCTTTGATTCAAAAAAAAATGCATGTGCCTCCACAAAGCAATTATTGCAATTATAAATCCATTATATAGTGTTAATGTTTATCATTAATAATTTAGGCTCCAATTTGGCAAGGTCAAAGCTTCATAGACATTCCTCAAGTTGCTTGCTGTATTTGGAGCTTTAGTTCTTTATAACCCAAAGTGTAAAATAATGGGATATTTAGTAGAAATACCCTTACAAATGAAACAGTGTCTGTTTTACCGAAATTATATGAACTTTTAATCTCTTTTTGATGTAGAAATAACCACGATAACCAAACCCACAATGAAGCCATACTCCCATAAAGCATCTTATTATTATAAGTAAGTAAAAAATTATAAATATTTTTTGTTACTGAACTCTGATTTTCATTTATGAGCAGGCACTTTCAGGCCTTTGATAAGTTTGTATACCATATGACTGGCAGAAAACATTCTTATATTGTTTAGAGCTGCCTTAAATGGGAAGAAAAATCTGTTTTGTGACTTTATAGGAATTTGATATCTGATGAAGCAGGAATATATATTAAATAACATCACTGCTCATAGCTACTTGTATAAAGTAACTGTTACTTGTACAAAGTAACTGACAAAATGCTAGGGTCTTATTTAGGGGAAGATTGCTAAAATAAAGCACAAAAGATGCACTCGGGAAACTTAGTATATACCTAACAGACTCTCTTCTCCCATCTTGTACTCCATAAGTTGAGACTTGTGCTTTCTATTCTATTTGGATGTACCAGGAGTATCTTGTGCTTTTATGTGTCTCTTTATTTTATTGATCCTCTCTGTACTCTTAAAAATAATGGGCTTTTAGAATCCCAGTGCTACTAAAATTTATCATTCTCACTTTCTTGCTTATTCCTTTTTAAAACACATACATTTAGTGGGTAACCTTTTACATGATCAGATGTGACCAGGCAATTACTAACACTAAAAAAGGCAGTCCTGTCTATTAGAGTTTACTTTGTTAGAGAAAGGGCACACAGCTGCACACTGCTTGTTGTCCGCCTGCTACCATGCTACCTATCAACTATTTTTTCTGCAATCTTTGTTGGCATGACACTCTGTGTGATAGGCATATATGTGCTCTTCCTGCTAGTGAATTAAAATTCAGATTTCAGTGAGTAAGATTAATTGCCCATTTAGCCAAAGCTGGATTCATTCTCTTAGAGGGGGAGGGGGTTGCTGGAGGGCTGAAGGTGGGAAAAGCAAGGGGCAGAGTGCCAGCGAGGCTGCAGGATTCAGTTACACATGCAATGATTTGTAATTCTGAGTAATCACTTAGGACAAGCCCTTGCACCATTTTATCTATACATGACTCTAGGCCAAAGTCAATACTCATAGTAAAATAATGAGATGAAGCTAACTGAGCCCTTTTATTAATGCTCCAAGGAGTGAATCTGATGCTTGAGCTTCTCCCATGGAAAGTATCCACTTCTTCCTAAAAATGAACAAGTGGGTCATGATGCCCAGTAGCAACCCTAGTTCTGGCTTGTGAAAAACGGAAAAATCTCCTCTCTTATTTGTGTCCCATATTTTGCTTTGCCCAGCTGCAGGTGGAGATATATAAATTTTGCATTACCTGCAGGCTCATTAGAGAAATCTATCTCTTTCCTAATAGGTTTTCCTGACTTAGCAAGAGGATAAAAATTCACACAAAGAAAGCACATTAGACCTGACAGAAAAAGGCAATACACTGTGTGAGGTACATGTGTTTACTTTTTCTACTGCCAATACTAAGCTATAGTAGGACCTCTTTGACAATGTAAGGAATAAAGCTCTCCTTGCTGTTGTTTCCAGACCAGTGGTGCTGTACTAGGGGCTGGTTTATAGTGCAGTGATAGGTCAAATTATTTTCAACTCCCTCAAAATGTCTGGTCTACTGTGAGTGTGCATGAGATGAATCTTCTGCATCTGGGAATGTTTTGCCCTGGAACACCAAGTTGCTTAACCACAGGTTGTAACCCAACCCTTACCTCTCCTATTCATCTACAAATTTTTGTGTAATCTTCAGTATTTCACATCCTGATACATCTCCAGTTGTATCCCAAATCACATTGAAATATCACAGATTTAACGCATATGAAAGGGAATATGGAATATTTTGTATTTGAGGTGATGTGTGAGTATATTACAAATGTAACAAAGACAAAAAAAATCTCCAAAATTCTATTTGAATAGAATAGTGTAATTTAGTTCCTTTGATCAAGGACCTATTGATCAAGTTCCTATTTTTCAAGTGACCATAAGAGAACTAGTGAACTAAATTCTTCTGTTTTTAATTAAGCACATCTGAAAATCTTGCCTGCTTTTAAAAACAAGAATTAGTTTACCACAAACTGAAATGCTTACTTCTACAGATGCAAATTAGCTTTTAAGATACAGATGCAAAATTGCCAGAACAGCACAACACTTTAATCTTCATGAACTATGAAGCATTTAGAACTACTTAAAACATTTCAAGTAGTAGCATTAAAAGCAAAGGTCCGAGTTTTCAAAAAATGTGGACAATTTTAAACAGGTATATAAAATACTGAAACTCAGATGGGCTTCAGCTTCCACTTTTACCTCCCAAGAGAGGGAATGTTAGAAACTCATAAAACAAAAGTCTGTAAATTTTGTGTGAAGCTCATAAAATCTATTGTGAATTCTTTCCACTGTTGCATCAAAACTTTTACAAATTGAAAGGTGACTACACTTTCTAATGTATTTTTTCTCTCCAAACCTCCCCCAGTTTTTCAATATTAAAATATTTAATAGAAAATAAGTAAAAATGTCAAAATGGATTACTGTCTGAAACAAATCAGTTTCCTTTTTGTTTAATCATTGTAGTATTTCATTTTCATTTCAAACATTTTATCCAATCCATTATGAATCTGAACATTATACTATATTGCTATATTTGATTAGTGTGTTTTAATGTACATTTATTATATACAGATCAAACCATATTGATTAAAAAGCTTATATGTAAGCATGTTATCTGATTTTCAAATATGGTGACATACACAGTGAAATACAGTGTTTATTTGTCTCTCTGTAACAAAATGTTTTGAAAGTTTCAAATAGCCTTGCTGTTGGACCTTACATTTTGCTTCATCAGCAAATTTCTAAATATTGCATTTTATTTAGAACCAAAAACATACTTCAAATATTATTTTTTTCTGTGGATAGAGACTAATTCTATGGCTGAGCATGAAATGCTGCCATATGGTTTCTACTAGTTCTTTCCTTTCCAGGCCACATCATTTCCAGAAATAATGACACAAAATCAAAAGATGATTTAACCTTTATTCTCTCAGCTCTCAGCTAAGAATGTACACAAAAATAGTTAGTAAAGCTCAGCTAATTCCTGGTCTCTTGTTAGCAGAGGTAATTAATTTTGCAGAGCAAGAAGGTGTCATTTTGCACCTTTTTTTTTTGAACAATTGAATACCCTCTTACTCTCCTTAGAGCTCACTCTACTCTGCTCCTTGCAGAATATGAGGCCTCACAACTTTGTGGCATAAATAAGGACATTATTTCTACACAGGGTCTTCCCTGACTTTCTGATACAGATTCATCCACTAAGTACAAGCCATGCCCTATTCAGGTGTCGTCATTCTCTAAGTATTTTAAAGGCATATACAAATTCAAGGGGATACAAATTGGTTCCACCAAACTCAATTTGAATTTAACGAAGTGAAGAAATCTGATCGTATTTTTCACTGAACTTTATGTTGAGATTATATGCTTCCTGTACAATTATTTTTACAATTATTTGATCAGAATTACTCTTTCTCTATGTAAAGCATTTTCAAATGCTGCATGCTACAGAAGATCTTCATAAACTTTTTTTATAGTGTGGCAGTTTAGAACTAGAGGGAGGATGGGCTATTTTGACAGCTATGATATATATGATAAATACACTAGTACTATGCTAACTCTTTAGGGAAACAAATAGGCACTGCTTAAATCTTTCCCATATTTTTCCTTATCTTGTTGTCATGATAAGAATAGAAAGAAAACATGAAAGCAGAACTGAACAATATGTTTTGTGGAAGGTGGACAAAAAAATGCTCATAGGAAAAGAGCCAACATGTATCAAATAACTTTATGATGTCGCTTAAAACAAAACAAAACAAATACAAACTTTGAAGCCTTGAATAGCTTGAACAGGAAGCCAAAACCCTTTGTTTGATTATTTAAGAGTTCCCCTAGAGTGGAAATAGTGTTTGATAATACTTTACATAAATAAATAATTTTCTAGGGCCTAAATTCAAGCACAGCTCTAAAAAACAGACAATCATGTTACACTTTATTTTAGAGATGGCAAGCATACATCTCCAGGTGCATGTTCTACCTTGATAACTAATACTTTACTACCAAAATATCTCTCTATCTGTGCAAATCTTCTTCTCCAAACTTGGAATTTGCGACTCATTCCACTGAGGAAGAAATGAGTATTTCTGCTATCAGTAACTGAATATTGCTATGTAACAAATGGTTTTAAAAAAAAAGAAAAAAGAAAGAAGAAGGAAGAGAGAAAGGACGGTTTATTGGTATACATAGTGAGCTAAAATGACTGAATGGAAACAGGCTGTTGATAAGAAGTTGGCTTTGGAAACTTAATTTGCAAAATCCTTATAGGCCTACTAAACACAAAGGGGAGCCTCGTATAATCCTTCAATAAATGGTTTAACACCACTCACAGAAAACTATAATCTAGAGACTAAAAATGTATCTCTTAATTTTATCCTCTTCATAAGCAACTTAGAAACAACATTGTATTGGTTTGAAAACATCTATGTGGGGCAAATGCATCTAGGTCATGCAGAAAACAGTATGTTGCCACAGCTATCATTAGCTTAATACACTTCACAGCAAATCCTACTGTGAACTAAATTCAGGCCCAGTAGGTGCAGCACTATTGACTTCAATGAAGCTGCACCTGCTTATGCTCTATCTGAATCAGTCCTCGTGTGCACAGGAATAGTTTTTCAATCACTGCCACTCACTGAACACTACTTCAGCAGACTCTCAGTGTGAGTTCCCACTATAAAATATCCGTTGTGCAGCAGCAGGCCATTCCTTCCCATCCTGCTCACCCTCCGCTTTGTCATTCCTCAGAGCAACCCTCCATCACTCTGCGCACTGCTCCTGGCAGCTCTAATCCTGTGGCCAGAGTGGATGAAAGTCACATATACAGTGAGGGATGGTTTTCTCAGGCCTCAGAAAACTGTTCTGTCTGCTGACATATAGTTTTTTGTCACTTCTTATATGTATTAGGAGGCATGCATTGCCTTTTTCCCAATGTTGACCACCTACAGTCTAGGACCTGTTTAGCTTAAAAGAAGATTGGCAGGAATTTTATAATCTTTGCTTTGAAAAGTGGAAAAATGCTGTTGCATAACCTTTTTGTCTGCGTATTTTTAAACTGTTAGACTGTCTGACCTATTAAATCTCTGTTTGGCTAAGAACAATTCCATGCAATTTAAAGATGTCACCTCCTGAAAACTAGATTGTGAGTATGATTAATGGATGTTTCTTCATCTGCTGCATGAAGCGATCTAAGCATTGACCCTTCTAATAGTACTTGCTACCTGCAGCTGCATTCCTGATTTTGTGATCTTACCTGTTCAACAGTAATCCCTAGCTCTTTGTTCCTGTTTCTGTTTTGTCTCTCAGCTTGCTTCATTCCAGTCTCATCCCCTCTGGACTTACTTTCTGTTTCAGAACTGTTTTCCTCACCTTGCCCTTCAACTTGCCTTCCCTAGCTTGTGAATAGTAGCTTGGCCCTACATCACCTCTTGCGTTCCTTAGGTTCTCCAGTTGTTATCTTTGTTGCACTAAGACCACTATATGTGGTTCCTCTTTGTATCCCTACTGTGAGTGTCACAGCCAAGAATCTTAGAATCATCTAACAGTTATTGAACTTGAACAAATTACATGCAAAGAAACTGAAAAAAAAAAGAGATTCTATCCAATTCCCTGAAAAGGAAAAGTACAAATGTATGACTATGTTCAGGCATGCAGCTACATTTAGAAATCGAAAAGGAATGAAGGGAAATAAATCTTTGTATGCAGAAGTTGTTTCATTCTGAGACAATTTCCTTTATCTAATGACAGAATGTGCAAGAAGTATGATTAGGAGGGATGCTCAGAATCTTCTTTTTATGAACCTAAGCAGAACACTGTTGAGTTTGTGGGCATAAGATACTCCTGAAAAAGAATGACAAAATGATTGTAAGACTATGACCTCACAAATGCTCATCCATTTATTTTCAATGGGACATGCCACAGTAAATATTGCATTCCTCTCATCTGGGAGGTGAGGAAGAATTCATCGTCCCTTGAGTTGATTTGTGCTACAGTCATTGCATGACAATCTCTTGCCATGACATAGCATAACAGTTGAAATAAAATGTATGCAATTTTGTCTTGCCAGACACTCCTAGAGTGGTGGAGGGGAGCAAAACAGGGGGGAAGAGATGAGTTCCAGCCCTGCATATAAACTTCTGTATGAGACTTTGTTTTGAAAGGTAGGAAAATGATCATTTTTGTCTATGAAGGAGTCTGAAATTTGCTCTTCCATTTCATGGGCAAACGCCTTAGCTATCGAACTGTCAGATGACTGTTTGCATCTGAAAAGCAAGGTAGACATTGATTGTTCAGTATGTATGCTTTCTAAAATTCATTGTAGTAGTTTTAGGAAGCTTTTTATACTTTTAGGAAATGCTTTGACTGCTCTAGTTTCAGAGTCTTTCTAGTACTGAACTGTATGTTCCCTGTCACCTACTGAGCTCTGAAATTCTCTCTTTCAACTGAATGAAAAAGCATATCCCCTCCAGCGCTTACAATACTGCATGTGACGAAAGAATATGATGACCTACAGATATTTTTCAGCACTGAAATCTCCTTGGTGTGACACAGCTCACTGAAGTTTCTTTGGGGAGCTTCATACACTTGAAATCTGCAAAATAGAAAAGTGGTTGAAAGAACCTAAGGTTCTGCAAGGTAGTATAGTTGCTAAGTCAGATGAACTTATCTGAAAATTGTATATTGAAGGATGTCAGTGTGTTTTAAGACTGATTGGCAGAGTCTGTCATCATAGCATGACATCACAGTAACTCTTAACCTTACCTTCAATATACTTTTTCTGAACAGTTTCTTTTTTTTTTTTTTTATGACAGTACACTGCTGCATTGCAATTTATGGGAGGAAAAATGTAATTCCGTGGATTGCCTTCTTGTGAGGCTGTAACCTTAAATGATATGTAACTAAAAGTTGCAGGATCTTTCAAATACGATTACTTGTATAAGTCTGACAGTTCTAATGTTACTCAGTAGACACTCTGAATTTGAAATATTCAGGGGTATGATTATTTACATTTTAAGCTGGTTTATCTCTGTATGGTCACCCTGGCAACATCAGGGACTGGAAGGAACACATAAAAAGATTCCAGTTCTCAATAAATCTTTACTATACAATTGCTTGTATTTACAGCTCCATACAATACTCTGTTAAATCCAGACTGAGCAAAGCTATTCAACTTAGCTACATTGAAGCACAAAACCACATTATACAGAATATTACATCATATATGAGGTCTAAGAGCAATAACACAAGACAAACGTCAAAAAAATTGTAGTGAACACAAAAAGATGATAATTTGCCAATATATCCATTCAACAGAAGCTTTTAAGCCCCAATAAAAGTTGTTTACTACGTTTTTCAGGTCAAACCTTGACAGTTTACATTGTTTCTCCAGAGCAGTTGCAATCTTTGTATATGGCTTTTATTTTCAGTACTATGACTTTTCTCACTTAAAAATAAGAAATGACTAATGATAGTCTGGAAACTATTAACTTAAAAAAGAACAGCTAAAAGTGTTTGATCCTCCTTTGATGAAGTGTGAACACTAGACCATTTTCCCGGAGGTGTAATTGTGATTCCTCCTCTCAAAAGGAAAAGAGAAGGGAGAGAGATGATATTTTAGTCTCTGTTACTTTGTTTAGGAGAAACTATTTCCGGTGATCAATTTATCAAGCTATTTGTAAATGTTGTATTTCTGGGGTCCATTTTACATGAATTTTGTCAATACTGTATAATATTCTTTGTAAAAAAGTCATTAATTCTCCAAAATAATATAATATAATATATGTTCAGAATAATTCATAGTTATGTCTTTGCCCAGTGAAACTATTTAAAAAAGCAAATAAATGCAAAAATCAAAATACTTTTTAAAGTGTCAATGAAAAAATTTTTTTAAGCTCACCTTCACAAAGTATACTTGTCAAGACACAAATTTTTACTGGTAGTAAAATGTAAAGTGTTGATCCGTGACTTACACCACTATAAATCAAGAACAACAAAAATAGTTAACTTAGATTCAGTAGGATTTCTTTTATTTTATTTTGATCTTACTATCTAAATATCCAAGGGTTCCAAGCAGAAACTGCACCCTAAAAGTGCCACATGAGCTCTTACAGATATACTAATTCCCTGACCCACAGCCATGCGCAGTGACTCATTCAACTGATTAGGTGAGGATCAGGCTTGAGAAAATAACTGTATTTCTGTTGAATTAGACAGAATATGTACGAGGTTTTCCACCGACTTTATGTTGCAAACCCACTTTAGGAATAATGTGAGAACAAAGACAACTGATAACAGTTCCAGTGGTTTGGCAGATCTAGTGTTAAGGCTGCTAGTACAGAGTTAAACTGAAAAAAAAGTCTGTACCTTCAAGTGAGTTTATACTGGATTAGGCCTTTGCATTATGCAGCTGTGGTGTTTTTGATCCAGCACTTGGAGTCATAAAGCTGGTGTTAGCATATATATCATCAAATATGGCCTGTCAGTCTAATCCTGAAAAGTTTATATTCCATATAGAAAAGACAAAGGAAAATGAGAACCAAGACACAGAAAAGGAAGTAACTTGCTTAGGCTGCACAATTAATGACAGGGCAAGTAATGTAACTCAGGTCTCCTGCTTCCTAAGCTAGGAACTTATTAATTGCAGCATATCATGAAATACACTACAGCAAAGATGATAACAAATAGTGTGGAAGAATTTTTCTCCTCCTTACTCACTTTCTTCTGTATTTAAAAGTATGGAGCTGCGGACAATTGGACCCAGAGCTTTCAGTTGTTTCAGATGGCAGCAGCTACATAATGCAGCATACAAGTAATCTGTGCTAATACCACTTTCTTTCAGTAATTCCTCAGAGAGAAGGGAAAAGGATTTAAAACACTTTGGGGCAACTCTGTGTCACCTTGAAATTCTTCCCTGCTCTAAAAATGCAGTTCTAGATTTACAGTATAATCTTTGGCTGCATAATATTACTGGAAATGAAAGGATGTTTATTTTATGGGAATTTAGACTCTCCTAACAGTCCTAGCAGTTTTGAAGATGTCTGGCAATGATGCCAAAAAATATTAGTCTGCTATAATTCTCTCTCTTTGGTATCTCACAGATCAACTCGTGAAGAATACATTCTCTCCTGGAAACCTTTTGGATACCAATTAGGAAAGTTAGAACTCATTCTGTGCATGAAAGGTGTATCAGAGACACACTCGTGCAGAATTTCATTACCCCTTCTGCAACAACATCCTATGACAATGCTGCTTTTTGTAGCTTTGGAGAGAAAATATCCGTGAATCACCATTTACAATGAAGCTGGCTACACAAGTTCTGTGAACATTTCTGAAGTGATTAAAATTTATGGAAATGGGAATTCTGATGGGCTAAGTGCTATCATGGAAATTTTATGTATACTTTATAGATGCCTATATACATATACACATATATTAAACACACTATATTTTAGAACTGATATACTGCATGCTATATGTGCCTGAAGACAGAAAAAAAAATCAATGATTTTTTTCAGTATAAATACCAGACATACTATTTTAACTTTAATCATGTGGATCCTGTAGAGTGCTTCTAGGTTTACCCTAGGCTGTCCCTGGTGACAAATAATATAGGCTCCCAAATGTGTTTTGACCCTCATAGGCTAAAGGCCAAACCTTCAAAGAAGGATTGCTAAAAATCTTCCAATGGAGGCAGTTTAGCATAGTGCCACAACTCATAGCTCAGGTCTGTGTGAACACCTTTGACAGCAGATGATAGCTAAACAAAAACAGAATATGAAAAAAGATCCCTGTAAAAGATCCTTTCAAACTACTCTTTTAAGAAAAATAAAAGAAATGTTCTAAAATAACTTCCCTCACACAATCAGGTTGAGTTAATCAGAATCAGTTTACAATTTCCATCGTTGACCCTGTCTGCTTCCCTCCTCCTCAAAACAGGAGCCCAGAGCACGGAAATCAGTGCTGCTTCTGTTTGTGAAACTTGGTAAAAATGGAAATGTTCTAAATATCATCACATAAAGTGCATTTTTCCTGCTTAATAATGGAATAGCATTACCAAAAAAAAAAAAATAAAAAGGAAAAATATTTTTTGATAGAAACTAGGAAAGTATCAAATGTTCTTAACATATTATTTAAGTTTCTATCTCAAAACTAACTGTAAATGAATACAATCTTTAGCACTATAGGGTGAATGGAGCCAAAGTATTACTATTACTATTTTTAAGCTAATAGCTTAAAAGAGAGAGAAAAGCCAAAGTATGGATGAGATGCTAACAATTCATATTAAGGAAATCCTCAAGAATTTACAATCTAAAGAGAGATAAGTATCTGGAAGGGATATTGTAAATCATCCATTCCAGTCACTTTCTACTAAAAGGGCAGGATACCAGAGTCCTAGAACCCCTTTCAGAAACAAGTTAAGATAGAAAAAGAAAATTTCCATTATATAACTGAAGACTGAAGCACAAAAAGATATTATAACTTCTTTCAATTCTGGGCTTCTGAGAGTGAATTTAATATATCACACACAAGCCAAAATTTTATACTTTTATTATAATTTGAATATGATTAACCCCAACAAGCAGAAACCAACATACTATATTTGACCAATATACTGTACTGTCCTAAGATTTTAGCAAGGAGGAGATTTTCAGGAATAACTGATCATTCTTTTTATAATGCTTGGAAATTTTAACGAAGGATATATTACCACTTAGCAACAATTCTCCGATTGTACATTCTTATATTCATGCAAAATTGGATCAGTAACATCTGGAAGTTCTTTTGGTTCTGTCTGATACAGACCTAATAGTCTGAAGGCCTAGGTCATCCTCTTGTGCTTGTAAATTTGGTTTTAACAGACAGGCATCTTGCAGGGACAGATTTTTATTCAGGATTAGATCATTCCTATTGTCAGAACTGCTTTTCTCATACTCCAGTGTATTCAGAGCCAGAAGAGACGTACAATTAAAACAATTAAGCAGTTTTGAAAAGTTTTCTTAATTCTTAAGAACCGGTTCTATAATATTTACGTTTTGTGTTTAATCATGAAGTTCTCATTTACCAAAACCTTTCCAAAGAGAGTTTTCCTCAGTAGCCAAATGAAATTTAAGACAATGTTTGTAGAAATGGAGATTTAAACAAGATTTACAAGTACATAAAGTTATTCTTTATCTCAGGTTTAGCTGGGCAATTAAGTATTTTCATTCCTTACCCTGTCCTAAGGAATTAACATTGCTTACAGTGTTGACTGTAGCAATGTATTTGAAGAACATTCTGTCCATGGAGAAAGATGAACAAGAGTAGTAATAACAGAGTGTAGTAGCTGAGTTTAATACTATGCAGTTCTTTGCAGAATTGTTTTCCAGTTTGTTATTTTCTTTAGACATGAAAGTTTAGTTCATGTGTAGCTGCCCCAAGATTACATCTATGTACATGGTTTAAGAATATAAACTCTTCTTAGGCAGGCCTGAATTCCATCTCATTAAAAAGTCTAACTTTCTGGAAGAGTGAGTTTTAACATTTACCTGATGCATATGCCAAAAGAAATCAAAAAAAGAATTGTGATAACTACTTGGCCACTCTAAAATGGCAAAATCCCCAAATTAGGAGTCAGAATGAGCTTAAGTCCTGCTGTGAAACATCAGCCCAAGACCTGGCCCAGAATCGAGTCCTGCTACCTGAGACAATTGCAAAAGCCAACTCCTACAGACAGTGCCACAGAAACAGACTCTCAATATTCTATGTGCTAGCAGGTCATTAAGGGATTATTTGGGAAAGAGTGAATTTGCAAGCAGCCAAATGAAACCAGAATTCTATTCCTTGCCTGCCTCTATTAAAATTCACTTTTGCGCCTCCATTTATGTCAATTTTCCCAACGAAGCAAAGATTTTTACTGTGTATTTAACAGCCACTGCTTTATTTTTAAGATGGAAACAGGAAATGTAAACAGAATCCAGGGGATACTGTTAAGCTGTAGACTTTAGTTTATTGACTGAGGATTCAATCCTGAAGGATGCTGAACTTTCTGGCACTGATCCAGCCCAGCACTTCAACACATGTCAACATTAACATACAGGACCTAGTCCTATGATTAGAGTTAAGCATGTGTTTATGTGTTCTCTTGGATGGCAGCCAAGGAGCTCAGCACCTTGCAGGATTATATCTTCAGAAAGATGTGGCAGTATCTAAACTTCAAAGAGAAGCATGACCTACTGCTCTTAAATCATTTTCCCCACATGCTCTATGATAATACAAAATAACCAGCTCAGGCCATATCCTTCTCACACCTTCTTTGGTCTCATATGTTCAAGATAAAGAAAAATTATTAGAAATACTTGAGTGTTTTCTGCCCACATTCCATGTCATGACTCTCATCAGATATCATGCAAAATAAAAATCTGGTGATCAGGCTAAACTCCTCTGGTTTCTCTGCAGACTTTACAGTGAAATCTCCAGGTGTGAGTGCAGATACAGAGTGCCACAAAGTGTCAATGCTCCTATGCTGAGCATTACTTCAAATATTATCAGTTCAGACCTGCAGAGTGTTCTGACTTTCCAGTTGGATCGGTAGAAGAGTACTACCGTGAGGCTTACTGCTGAACACAACAGCAACTCCTGGTTTCAGCATGAAGTTATCAATAAGCCCTAACAACTGGAAACAAATATATAGGATTTAGGGAGTTTTCTTATTGCAACAATTTTGCAGTGTTCTCGTGCAGGAATGTATGCATTCCTACCTGCAGTAAGGTTTAATTTTAGGATGGTTCTTTCCAGAAACCAGTTATCAGAGCAGAAGCTTGAGTGACCTTTCATTTCAACTGATTCAAGACACAGTGATAACATAGACGTAGGTGGCAGTAGGTAGCTCAACTAAATATAGATTTTGATTTTTCCTCTTAAGTTTGCTTAAAGTTTTATCTTTTCCCAAGTGCTCCTATATTAAAAACCACAGTGATCATGGTCTTTCTAAATATTCTAGTTCTACTTTCCATGTGAAGTTATTATTAAACATTAGAATAACAGTATGTTCATCAGTTAAATTAATTTGAGGAAATAAAAATGGGAAGAAACAGCTTTTTCAGAAATAGCCATCTATTTCTTAATACACATTGCCACCTGGAGAAACCTAAAGAGAGAGTATTTGCAAGGAAATCTAACATATTTATGCTAAAATCACAGTTGTTTCTGAAATATGTTAAAAATGTTATTTGCAAGCCATTCTTGATGGATATTATTATTAACTTGCATAACACTGTGACATTTGTCTTCTCAGAGAAACTACAGTTTTATGAGCTTAACGGCAATAGTTCAGATGCTGGGCATAAGGTAAATAAGCCAAACTAATTGGAAGTAGAGCATTTATTTAATAATTTATGCACATTTGCACATTACACATTTTGCCTGTGTAACTGTATTTGTAACAAATGGATAGATATATCTGAGTTAGTTGTATGGAAATATTTAAGGACTTCCTAAATAAAAATTTTTATGTTAGGAAAATATGTGAACACTGTTGAAAGAGTTTGAGCAAGTCACTGCGTAAATTGCTGTGCGATCCTAATGTCAGAAAAGGCTTCTGAAAATTAAAGAGCTGCTGACACCTCATGGCAAACTTTAAAAAACATTTTCAGCAGACACAGTACTATTTATTTTTGTTTGTCTTTTGTTTGTTACAGTAATGAACATTTGCCTGAAAGCAGTGTTTTTGTTTACTATATCCCTATTTTGTAATAGTAGGTGGGTCAAAGTAGAAAATATGCCAATGATCTTTGTCAAAGCAGGTAAGGAAAAGAAATAATAGGATCAGAAGAACTCTTAGGAAGGAAACGTTTTTCTTCCAAGATTTTCGATGATGCAAATACTGGAAAAAGATATCAAGACAAAAACTGTTTTCATTTTAAAAAATAATGATGTTAGCTAGTCCATCAATTGGTCTACAACAGTCGTTAATTACAAAGGTCCTGCTATTAAAATATAAGCTTATATTCCTTTCAGTATTATAAGCCACTCATTTGAGACTTATTATTTCAGCTGTTTCAAATCACACAAAGCTGACGTTCCATGTAAAAAGTTGTCAGCAAGTTCCACGTTTTGTAGAACACAAAACAAAAAGGTATTCTTGCAATGCTTCTGATATTTTCTCTCCTCCTCCACTTCACCTATTTTTCTGTACTGTGAAGTGTCTCATGTTCTCTACGATGATATTTCCTGACAGAGACACCTTTCAACCTGCCAAGGGCCAAAGGTATGCTGGAATGCAAGACAAAATCCAAAATAGAAAAAAAAATCCTCAAAGCAGTAACTTAAAAGGCTGCAAAAGGTATTCTTATAGTGTAAATAATGATTAAAAGTTAAAAACTAAATTTTGACCAGGCAGTTTGGGGATACTAAGTAGTTGGGGAATCATTTGGGCAATTTACAAGTAGCATTTTTTGATAAGGGCTACCTGAGAAATCATCAGATAGGCCTTTAGATGTTTATGATTTTTACATGTCCACAGACACTTTTTAGAGTTTGATCCGCAAACCCTAATTGCATTGAATATACCATGTACCCAATAGCTCACATGGAGAAAGTGTGACAGTTTACCCTTATCATGGATACAGCTACAGGCAGGAACTTATCAAAGCAGCTATGGGCCTTTCTCCAATTCCAGTTATCATCTGCTGGTACAGTGCACTTGTCTAAAATTTCTGGATATTGAGTAAACGGATTCTGATTTTTTCTATCTATTACAAAATGCAGATAAAATATACAGAATGTGTGCATTAGATATATCTGTATTGTAAGGAAATAGCTCAATATTGTTGAATAAACATTAAATGGGCTGCTCTATAAGTTTCTGTGAGATCCTCTCACAGAATTCATCAAGAAGGCTCTGGAAATTAAAGAGCTTCTAAATTCAAATGAGTTCCAGACAAATCAGACTAATCGTGCTAATTATTATCTAAGTCCAAGAACTTGTAGAATATAGTTTCTGTACATTATGTGAAAATCCTGCTCAGAATTTCTTTGGAAGAAATACAGAAACCATTAACATTCTTGTAGATCATTCAGTGTGTTGGCAGCTTAGCAGCTGTACAGTTTTTTCTTTGTTTTCTGTTTTATTTTAAAACTGGCATTTGGTTATATAACTTATTTGTGACAATATTAATATTGGTTATTATTAAAATTATCATTAAAATTATTTCCATGTCATAGTTCCAGGCTGCCTTGGTCCTAAAGTAGTATCACATTATGATACCGTACTCACACCAAACACCAAACTCTCAAAACAGTAATGATTGCCTCTTCTGAGATCACTTCAGGAATGAAGATTTTTGACATTCACTCCACGGGGCAATGGATACAAAACATACAAAACTGCCTATCATGCCAGTTAGTTAGTCATATCTAGATGCTTTTAATACAATATTACTTTAAATACAATATTGATGGTACCAGCATGAGCTGTGCACACAGGCTTGCAAATGACAGTAATGCCTGTCAGCATGGCACTCGCATCATTTATTAACAGAGTATAAAGTCTCCCTTTAAGTGAATGAATTTTACCTTGTTTTAGCAGATTTCAAGAATCTGGCTATGCCTGTATTCTCACAAACTAAACACCAGCTCTAAATATATGGTTGTATATATTTATGCAGCCTGGAGACTACATTTTACAATCCACTACTACCGTCACCTTTCATTTCTGTCTTGCATGTTCCAACTGGGATATCTACTCAGGAAAAAAGTTAAGCTCATACTATCATCTTCAGCTCCCCTTGTGCACATGCCGAACTTTCTTTTCTGAGCAGGATACTTTCTGCAGACCAAGATCTAACCTTTCCAGCAGAAATTTGCTCCTCTGGGCACATAGCAGGGCAGCACACAGGAGAAGAGTAGGCAGATTCAGCTCATTCCCCACTGAAGTATGGCTACCTTTCCAGACTGCAAAACGTTTCTGAAGTGAATAAGACTGAATCCTATGGCCCCTCTCTGAGATGCCCCACGAGGGATTCTCACCTCAACCTATTTGCAGCAGCAGACAGCACAGTCTCTGTTCAGCTTTGCCCACCCAACCAGAGATGTAAGTAATGCCAAGGCTCTTGTGCACGATGCCAGTTGTTCCCATCAGGAAAATGCTCGGGAAGAGCTCTCCCACATGCATTGCAGTCTCAAAGGGATCTATGTCTTGATTAGAATCAAATTGCTAGCGCTTTTCACATTCGCAAAAGCTATGGCATGTTCTCTACAGTGTTTTTCACCTGCACTATATTTCCCAACCCCAGTAGCTTTCTAGCTTGTCATCACAGCTATGGGATTTCACTGTCTGGCTATTTCTTACTTTTCCTTTTTGTAAATGAATCTACTGGCCCGCATTAGACTTTGCAGGAGTTCTCTCTCTTTGGAAGGAAGATGAAGTAACCACAGATTTCTCAGTAAAAGGATAATAATTTTCCACTGTTTGTCTACCATAAAAGGCATTTTAAAAAGGGTTTAAGCTATGCTTAAGATGTATTATGTGAATGTGCTTGCCATCTCCTGTTGCTTTCACTATCCTGATGTGATTGCCAGACACTATTAATCCTGGCACTAGGAAGTTACAGGTAAACCAATTCTTAAAATGTTCCAGTAACTGCTCCAAGCTCTAGTCTGAGGTATACTTCACCTCACAAGCTGCCTATTAGAGCACTGCTTGTCTGCTCTGTGTGGTGGTGAACAGTATACTGTGGATAAAAATAAAATGAAGACAGGAAGCAACACACACATTGCTAACAGAAAATTTGCATACATGCACCTTGGAGACCATTAAAACCTCCTTTCTAGTCCAATTTCTTAGTGTGAATTCTGATTATTAACGAGTAAAAATAGTGCAAAATTCCTTCACAAACACTGTTTAAGAAGCATTGGAAAAACACATTCTGATGTTGCTCATATCTCATCTTACTTCAGAGTAACATTCAGGGTAACACATTTGCCATTAATATTTAAGGTAGCAGTTAAGAATACTTATCATTGTGAAATATCCTTCTTGACTCTAAAGCTTACATCATCTCCATCATACAAACCAGAAATAAGTGACCAAGATGTCCAGACAAAACTGGTTGTAATCATGCTACTGAACTCTCATAGACAAACTACTTCTTATTGATATTCAGAATAAAACATTTTATCCAAAAATCCTCTGTGAGTAATCTGTAGATCATACACTTCTCTGAAAGCCTTTACTGGAAATGCAAAATACTCAGTATTCATTTGTATAGATACAGAAGTCAGACAGTCCAAGGTTTTGCTGATAATCATTCCTGAGACTATGGAACTTATAACAGAGATCATTCTACAGTGTGTTTCAATTTTAAGTCTCCAAAGAACCTATTACAAAGTCAAAATTAATAAAAAGAAAATAAAGGAAGCTATAATGTTGTTTAAAAAAACATGTGAAATTTAACACAAAAGCTGTTAAAATAACATTACTGTCCGGCATAAACCTAAAAATACAAGGGAATTCCGAATTAGGGCAGATGCAATAACCTTAACGCAACCCCGTTGTGCCTACCAATTGCATACATATGGTATGTAAACTAACCCGCTGTTCTGAGACCCTCTGCTAAAGGACCATATGTGCTGCAATTCATAGGCAGAAAAGAGCTATGTGAAGGGTGCTTTGTGACTGCTTATACTAAGTTTCTTTTGGTCTTCTTGGGTCACATTCACACCTTCATGCTACCATAAGCTGTTTGCTTTCATATTTCTTTTTTCTACCTGACTTTCTGTTTATTCTGCTGATTTCAATTTTGTTCAGTTTGGATGTCAGGTGT
Organism: Nothura maculosa; assembly: GCA_032353885.1. Classification (NCBI taxonomy): domain Eukaryota; kingdom Metazoa; phylum Chordata; class Aves; order Tinamiformes; family Tinamidae; genus Nothura; species Nothura maculosa. The sequence goes on along the minus strand of JAUBOD010000208.1, from coordinate 9,199,530 downwards.
TGACAAAAAGATATTTCTAGTGAACACTGTTTGCCAAAATAATCACATCAGGGAAGATTCCTAAGTCCTAACTGCAACCATTTTCACCTTTGATCTCTCACCTGCATTACTTTTTCATTTCTTTTCCCAAAAATCCTCTGTATTTTGTTGTTATTTTTGGTTTTGTTCTGTCACTTCAATAACAAATGTTTCTCCCAAAATTCAGAGATAATTTTTTTACTATTCCAGCCTTTTTGGTAAATCTGGAAAAAAAAAATCTGCTTGTTCTACTAGAATTGGCAATGGAGTCTCAATGAATCATAGTTTTGCACTGTAATATTTCCCAAATTTGTACTTTTGTAATTTTCACCATTTTGACTTTTTTCTAGATAGTACAGATTAACATTGTCCATTTCTCTGTACACAGCAACAAAAGCTAAGATACTTTTTACTCCATAAAATATGAATACTTAGCATTATACTCATACAATACTCATCATTATAGAGGCTGTATTCCTTTTTATATATACCACCCATTTTTCAGTCTTTTAAAAATAATTTAATTCATCATCTATTGTATGTAATGCTATCTCTCCTGGGCCACTACAGATGTCTACTAGATCTGTGATCAGCATAGTACGAATGCAGGTAAAATATTGTGTTAAATGCAAAAAAAAAACTAGTGACTAATTAATGAAAAACATATATGATACCTGTTTATGATAGATCACATACAAAATACAACATACAACCACTGCGGTTCAAATGTTCTAGACTTCTAGACTTCTAGACTTCTAAACCACTAGACTTCAAATGTTGAAGATGCCTAGATACTTTCATGCTTTTGCAGTTATCATTTATAATAATAAAAAAGAATGATAAATACTTATCTGGAGGCCTATTTATCTCTACAGTTTCCAAAATTCATAATTGAATTTTGAAAACTCACTTCAGTACTCACTGCAATATGGAATGGTACAAAGGAAGCTTTGTTTTTCTGTAATCTAAGGACTTTCTCAGTGCCAGACCAGTTATGGTGGAAATAGAAGCAGCCTCAGGCACTTTGCTCTAGGCTGCTCTAATTTAAGATGGTTACCAACAGCCTCTAGGGGCCAATTTAAGTAAGGTATCAATGAGGAATAAGAGATGTATAGCTTCCCATCATGGACCTGTGCAGAACTCCTGAAGCGTCTCTGTACAGAGCGAGATTTCTCTTTTCCTGATGTGATTCCCATGTGATCTCCACATGGATCCCATGGAGCAGCCTTCTCAAACTCTTTCATAAGAGCAGACACCAAGGAAGAAATGAAGCTTATCTACCTGTGTACAGCCTGAGAGTGTGGTGATCACCAAGCCATTTCAAGAAAAACTGATAAGTATAATCATATGAAACCATAGGATTTTTTTCAGGAAAAGGGAAAGGGGAGGAGGGAAAGGAAAAGGAAGGTAAGAAATGCATTTCCATCTCTTCCAGGTGAGATTCCCTAAATATTTATTTTAGAGAAAAAGTAATAAGGTGTTAAGACTTATTGGTTTCAAGCCACTATAGCTCTGGGAATGAATGAATCTTGCAGTGTTCCATAAAGCCAAACAGGACTTGTGCTGACATTCTGCAGTAAGAAGATGACGTTCTGATGTTACATCATTCTAGACTCCTGCAGTCTCTCTTTTTGTTCTGCTGGCTTCCTCTCCTTTGTTGAGGCTGTTCTATATGGGCAGCAAATGGGAGAAAGAGATTCCCACATTTCTAAAACAAAACTTATTAATAGCATCATAGATTAAGATAGGGTCAGAAACAGAAATAAATGGGGAGTCTGAACAATGTAACAGTATCTAATGTGCTGTCATTCCAGGTGCCCATATGATCTTGCATTTCGAGATAACATTTGTAGTTGTTTCTCTGATCCTTAGAGGGAGTTGAACTTAACTTGACAAAGGAACCATTTCATGGAGATGGGCAACCAAGAAGCTTAGGATGAGTTTTCTTGTTAGGTAGAGAAGGAGATGAAGAATTCCTGTCCAGGTCCTGTCCTGTGTCCTTACTGACATAGTGCTGAATTGAAATTACCTCCAAGACATGAATGGTTTCAAAGAACACAATATACTTGATGACTGTTTGATTCTTAAACAAATTACCACCGATGTAGCTTTGAAATTAATTTAAATTTTTGAAGAATGCCTTTCCACTTATCTGACTACTTTGGGAGACTTAAACTAGACCGTATCACCAAAGAACTCCTTTCAGAGTTTGGAAGCTTCCTTATATACGATTAAGATTTGGTAGATTAGTTTTGTATGTGCCAGTATATGTGTGGAACAAACAGCTCTTGTCATCTAGTGTATCTGGATGTATTCATCACAGATTCTTAGGAATCTGAGGTTCTAAGATATTATAATCATAGATTCATTACTTTCTGAAGAAATATGTCTCTTTTGTAGACCACATCCTGATAAGATGCAGGGTTTTTTGTCAACTTCTTTCTTATTTTCAAACGTTTCTTCTTTCACTCCTGTGGCCTATAGCTGTACAAGAGGATAAGTGGCTCTTTCAGATCTGATGCCAACATCAGTCCACAAATTGGCAGATGGTGCCATGAGACGAGGCAGTTAGTTGGCAGGCCCCCCACCCCCTGCCCTGCAACCAATTTAGCTTCTTATGTTGGCGTAGATCCTGCCATCCTGAGCCAGTGCCCAAACTAGGCCTTCTAGTGTGTGACTCAATATGCTACTGCTTAGCCTTAGGACAGCTAATCATGTATTCTTTCAAAATTGATGTGAATTAATTAGGCACTGTGGGCAGGGTACGGAGAGGAGAAAGTGTATGGTCTTATGCAGTATAACGAAGCAGAAGTGCATTCCTAGGTAAAACAGTATGCCCTCCCGGCTTGCCAGGACCTAAATGCTCCATTTATTTCCTCTTCCAACACCTTTCTGCTGAGTGAGAGCCAGTTTGTTCTGCTGGGTACTGACCAAGCTACAATGTATTTGTTTTGTTAATTGGCATCAACTTTCTGGATTTTATTTTCCTCCTGGCAGATACAGATCTTCTTGGCACTTGTACACCCCAAGAAAAGGAGGAGGCAGAAAGCAAAATGCTGTATGAGTGCAATTCTTTAACTGGAGAAACAGAAGCTGGAGCAGGGACATGCTTGCTGGCTGAATTATGGAGAAACTTCATTAGGAAGTGTTGCTGCGTCAGTGGGAAAATACTGTAACTATGGATACTGGGGATCACTGAAATATAATTCAGCCACATAAAGCCTTAGACAAAATGAAACAAATCACTTCCCTTCCAAAACTTCAGATATTAAACTCACAGCATTAGGCCCAAAACGGAAACCCTTTCAACTGATAGAATGACAGCCTCATAAATTTCCCCGCCAAACCTTGCAGTGGGAAGGGCTCACTTCTGGTGCCGGGTTTCTCCCTATGGGCTCTGTGTGTACAATGGGATGTTTGCTCAGGCATTTCGAGCTGGGTCACAGACACTAAAGAAGGTCTGCTTCCCTTTTGGTGTCTCAGAGCTTCATTCCAACTTGCCAGCAGACACCATGTATGCAATAAAACTTGAAGTAGTGGCGAAAGAGAAATATTATTGAAAGGCTTTAAATACAGAACAGGGAGGAAAAATAACCATCTAGTCTCACCTTTTCTTTTCTTTTTTTTTTAAGATATGAGTACCTCATTGGGAATTACCCCCATTAGATGAATGGAAAAAGTTTCGAAAGCTGCAGCTGAAATTTTCTGTCCAAAGGTTGTTTTGAAGATTTCTACAGCACACCATCATGTTTACTTGCTTCCAAGTCGAATAGCAAAAAGTTTGTTCAAGCACTGTCTCCAAAAAGCCATTATAAGTCTTTATATGAGGCTCATGACAATGCACTTCTTACAGTAGACCTTGTATTTAACAATTTCAGGATGGTACCCAAGTAAATCAGCAATCACGCATGATTATTTAGAAGCAGTTTCCTGATCCTTCAAGACAATGCAACAAATTCTATGGTTATTTAAAATAAGAAGATAACCTTATATAAAGTTAAATTAAACCGATCTCTAAAACCAATAACGATTTGATCAACAAACACCAAAAATGAAAACTTCATTAATCAGTCATGATTTATGCTTTATTTTGTAAAGATCTTTCTAGTACAAGCTAGAACTTCAGCTAGTTGTGTCTTGATTCTTTAATTAAGGAATAAAAAATCAAAACATAGGAGCTCTGCAAATGTCATTCATAATCCAAAAAATATTTTATTGTGTTGGCACCAAGCTGGAATATTGCCAACAATATATTTTGACTATATTCTTATCTTCAAATTTATTTGAATCGGAGATTAACATGATGAAAAAGTGCTATTTTAATGAAAAAATAATTAACAGAAAATCACTTTAAAATGTACAGAGAGATTAAATATTCTTTAAATATCTGTTTTACTGCCTGGCCTCAGAAAAAAACAACGAAACTATTAGCAAGAACACATTACTATGCTTGGTGATATTTCATATGGTATTTGACAGTCCATAGGGGCTACTTCTGCTTCTCCATAAATAAGATATACAATTTAATGGGTCTCCTTTATCTTACACATCATAGCAAATCTACAAGAACATCACTTAACCTCCTCTATCCATCTTTCACCTGCCATGTTCTCACAGACATGAATAAACTGAAATGATAATACTTTAGATTTTGTATTATGAATATGTATTTTCACACTGCACATGTTAAATGTTGTCCCATCCACAGCAGGTTTAAGACTGTCAAATATATTTAAAAGGCTGATTTGAAGAATGTATGTAACTTTCAAACATCTTGGGAATATGTAAAACATTATGAAATCAAGTGACTGTGAGCTATGACCCACATATTTCAGCTGTAAATTTCCAAAGTCAAATATGTATTGGAAATGTTATGCTAATACTCACTTGTTCTCTCTCATGTATCTGCCTCAGCCGATCAACCTGACAGATGTCACATGTGATGTTTTCCAAGGCACAGCACTTCTAATTTCAGTAAAATGACAGGGGGGCAATTGATCACCTATTTCCTACTGAAGAGTGTGAAAAAAAGCACCTCGCCATAGACCTTATTCTTTTCAGTCTTTAAAATCAGTTAACCACAAAACTTGATGCAGACCCTCCCTTTTCCTCAAGGATTTTCAAAACATAAGAATATCACTTCAATGAATAAGAACACTCCAAGCTTTCACAGCTTGGTTACCTTCTAAACTTAGGAAATTCATGGTCTTGTTTTCTAGACCTTTGCTCATTCTCTTTACTCTCATCTGAACTTTCCAACTGATTACATGCTTTCTTAGTTGCAGTACCACAACTAGACCTTGTGCTTCTGCTGAGTTCTATCAGTACTGAGTAAAAGAAGAGGATGTGTCATGCATATGTGGTTGATGGCTTTTTTTTTTTTTTTTTTTTTTGTAATACTATGCAACATTCAGTTTATCATTAACTAACAATCCAGATTCATTTCTGGAATAATCTTTCATCACATAGCCATTTATTCCCTATTGTGTCTTTATAAGTTAGTATTTTAGCATTACTACTTCAAGTTCCTGAGGGCATTCACTCTGTTGTTTCAGCAAACAAGCACTCTTTACCAAGAACATCTTGAATTCTGTGTCTTACTGTGCATTTTTGATTACTTAAAAATCACGCTCTTTAGTCCATCAACCAAATCATTAAGAAAAGCATTGGTGTTAATCTCAAAGCTGAGATGCTGTCTTTGCTTTTCTTGAAATGATACACAAACTACTTGTATATATTCTCTTGCAATATTACTTATAAATTAGACAGCTCTGATCAGGTAAACTGTTATCTTCAGTTGAGAGAATACAAATGGGTAAAGTAGAATTAGGCACATAATCAGGCACATTCATGGAAAAAAAGTCCATCTAACATAAAGTTCCAGCCTTTGGCTAAAGAGATTATTGAGAGAAATTATTGGAATCTAAAAAGGCATATTGTAGTATTTGTAGTGGTATTATCTAATGCCTGTTCTCTCCCTATAGGTAATAGGCAAGCGTTAGCAAGCAAAAGAGGGCTAGACAGATTTTTCTACACCAAATAGAGTATTCTTTATGTAGGTTCTTTCATCCAAACCAAACCCTACTGATATATTTGTTAGTACTAATTTGGATGCAAACTCAGAAAAGAGTAATTAAAAATATATATTTTTATGTTTTCTCCATTCATGTGTAGGAATGGGACTCAAATCCTAAAATTTTTTAATTGCCTAATCATATTTTTGCCTATATATATTTTATTAACTGTGAGCCTTAGAGAAAGTCAATACAAAACCATAAAAATAATACTGATTATGGCAGAGATTATTTTAAAAATACCTGTTTTCTAAAAGTGAAGAGAAGGTAACTATGAAAAGCCTTTCTGATAATATTATAGAAGCAAGAGCTGCTCACAAAGTTTTATCTTGCTTCTCTCATTCTTGCAGAAGAAGTACAAAAGCCAACACAAAGTGGGCATTTTTAATCTTGGTTTCTCTGCATTCCCTACACCAAACTTTAAGTTATTTATCTCCAGTAATATCCCAGGGCTAGATTTTAATGTTATTCTGCTGAGTTCTGAGAAAAATAAATGGCAAGATGTTTAATTCACTTGGTGGTACAGAGAAGCTCAGCAAAGATAAAAACGAACAGAAATCCCACAACACACAGTAAGATCATGTTTCAAGTTGCGGCCCTAAACAGAGAAACCTGTGCTCAAATTACTTTTCTCTCAGTGCTAATCATATGGCAGTTACAAACTAGCCAGTGGCAACAAACAACAGTGGCTTACTCAGATACATACCATTAAATTCATACTGCACATAAACAAGAAAAATACTTCAAGAACACAAAGATTTACATATGAATCTTTAGTGAATATCACCTTTCAAGATTTATGGTAGTTATGAAAATACTTAAAAGATTCTACAAAAGCTTTAACATCAAAACAAGAGAAAACACAAGTGAGACACAGCCTATGCTATGGCCCAAAGAGCAGAAATAAAAGTGGAAATTTGCTGTGATGATTGCATGCTTATTCTTTTGAAAATTAACAGAAGCAATATTGACTAAATTTTAATTTTGTTATGGAAAGAAACTACTGATGCAGTTGCTTTTTACTGTGAAAAGTCCTTACGAGCACCATTCAGTAAGATCAGTGGCATCCTTTCAGGCCTAGTGTCATTCACAGTCCTGCTCTAAGCAAACAAACTATCTTGTCACCAAAACAAACTACCTTGTCACTAGATAAACCAAAGACATAGTGGCAGATTTAGCAGTGAGCGAAAGGGACTCATTCCCATGCAGGGAAGTCAAAGACACATTGCTGTCCAGTGTTGCTGCCCTTGTTTGGAGAACCTTTCTTCTTGCAGTGTGGTTATACTGCAAAACATTCAACCTGATATGCTAGTTTTCTCTTTCAACAAGATTTGATACCGGCTCCTAATTGTCAGGGCCTTTGAAGATATCAAATATCACTGCAGGTGAAATATCTTATCGTTACAAGGGTTCCCTTCCTAGCAATTAACTCACTTGCTCCTTCATCAGGGTCATTTATATAACAAGCTGGGTGCTCTCCTTTGTTTTGCTTTGCTGTCTGCAGTGTGTTTTTTGAGCAAAATATTCAAGAATTTCTTATGCACTATTCCCATAAACAAACAACTTTGAATCCCAGGATATTCTGAAGCCTTAGGACAGCTGGAAGCGAAGACAGAGCAAACATGAAGATTTACAAGGCTTTTAGCCACACTGGCTTCTAAACTGATCCAAACAGAAAAAGAATACACAACTTCTACTCTTTATGCTGATTCAAAAGGCAAATGCAATTGTCTTTAATCTATAATGAATTTCCATTTGACATAGGATTGCATTCTTTTAAGCAATAAGCATGAGGGTTTCTGATTTTTGCTTTGAATTTTGTGGCAGGCTTACATATGCTTTCAGATCATCTTTTCTGTTCCACGTGATCGATGTAAGAAAGACTGTGTCTTTTTGGAAAAGGTGTATACATATAATATGTATATATATATATGTTTATTTATGCATGTAAAAAAATAAAGTCTGTATAAAAACATGCAACTGAAATAAATAGATTATAAATAAATAAATTATTCAATAGATCTTAAAGACTATACTTATATATTGAAAAAAACTCAAATATGTTCATCCAGGAACAAAAAAAAGAATAGGAACGGTTTTGGAAAATGTGTAATGGACATAATGAGACACAGGCTATCCTTTCTTCTCCATGTTTAGCACATCTGTTTATATAATTTCCAGGATGTTTTCAACAAGAATATGTAGATTAAAAAGAGTTGGGATATGACAAGGGTGCTGTAAATTGGAAGATTATGTTCACATAGAGAAAAGAAGTCACATCTGATACAATAGCAGCCAACAGCGCAGGAAGAAAAGGCTGAGGTGAACAAAATAAGTATATTGTCCAGGAAAGTACTAATCCAGTATCTTTTTTCCACATATATTTTGATTACCTTTTACATTTAGCCTAGAAAGAGTCAAACACAGCATTATGCATATCAGCCTCAGTTCCTAAAGGTTCTAATTTCAACAAACTCCACACTTCCATAGTAAATATAAGTTTATTGTCCTTATGGTCAAAAGACATGTGTAAAAGATACATGAACTCACAGACAGCCTGAAACAATGGCTCTTAATGATTTATGTCACCCCAGGCGTCTCGCTGACATTTTGCATCTGATCCAAAAGAGCATAGGAAGAACACTTCCAAAGAACATTCGATATATGGCACAAGAAGAAAACTGTAATAGACCAGTCACAAGATTAGTGGTTCCTTGGTGCTTTCTGTTCTACAATAAGGGACTTAATTTTCCTTTTCTGATGCTCCACTATGGAACAGGGAGCAAGGGCTGGATATATGTCACCCATCACCAGTTCTCACGAACAAAGAGGTCTACTTTTAATGAACTTAAAATAAGAGCTGAGGCCAAATAAATGGCATTGGTGAGCACAGGAAAATCATACAGAGTTAAGCAAAGTATCACTTTAAAATAGTTCTATTTCACAAAATATCAATCTAGATGTTATGTTGTGAATACAACTATCAGTAATAAACAGTAAAATGATAAAAATGGAAATAATTAATAATAATAAATGTTGTGAATCTCTGCATTTTTAAATACGAGTTTTTCACTCCCTGTACTGAGAAAATTATGTTTTATCTCTGTTGACATGAAGTTATCTCTCTCAAAGGCTTGATGCTCTATGTGATGAGTCAAAACCTAGAAGTGAATTTAAACATGACGTGATAGATGCCAAAATATGCTCCCACTAAATATGCACTTGAAGCCTTTCTAAAGAGCAAAATATTTGGATTTGCAAAAGTACAAGAATATTCACTTATACTGACTAACCTAACTTTAATTTCTCAAATGATGTATGTAAATTGATGTTATGACAGTACATGCAGAACTTTGTCCATTTAGAATGCTCCCCTTTATGTCACATTGGTAATGGTGTTGATATTTCTAGTGAAAAACTCATTTTCCTAGAGATATAAAAAAGATAAAGTTTGCCTATTTAGAGAGAGGATAATTCATTAATAATCAGAGAGTGCATTATACTATGTCTTCAAGTAACTTCTCAATGTAATGTCCATTCTGCAAAATTTCAATTAGCCCTCAGTTCAAAGGACCTTAGAATCTGTAAAATGCCATGACAGTATTTTTTCCTGAGGACCAAGAATCTCAACATGTCTGAGACTTGTACACACTGTATCATGATGCTATAGCTGAAAGAGCAATACCTATCTTGAACATTGCCACATTGACTTACAGAAGTGCGCCCTTGAGAAAAAGACAGAGAAAAACGGAGAGCTATGCAGTGACAAAAATGAAATAGAACTGTCATCTAGCAGTTCTTCATAGTCCATCAAGTAAACTATTAAAGATATAAGAAGAGCCACAGAGTACTTGGGCAAAGGTTGTTAAACCACTTCTCCAAGGGCAGGTCACTGCACATTGCTAAGATTGTTAGTAAAAGACAAACCAGTTTTCACTAGGAGGCCTGACATGGCTGGTTTTCAAACGCACCTTTAATACTGTATGCTTGCAGCCGGGGACACAGCAGGATAAACTAATAGTGTAAGAGTTTACAAGGACAGCTCTTGCCGACATTAAGGGCACTGTATATTGAAGCATCACAGCTTTCTCAGCAAACAATATGTATCTGATTTTCACATTACTTCATATTTTTCAACAAGTATATTTCACAGTGCAATTACTTCTTGATTTTATGCGCTGAAAGGCATATTACTACAATTAAAAGAAAAAAAACTCCTTTTCTATAGTAGTATATTTGAGTTCATTTTATTCTAATTTTCAATGTTTTGGGGTGACCTGGTGACATTTTCATCCTTTTTTTTTTTTTCTTTTTTTTTTTTTAATGTAAGAATTGGAAGTTTCCTTAAAGTTGAAAGCCATATATCTCCAATATTCTCTTGACTCCAAGAGCTGGTAGTTTCACTTAATGCAGCCTAGAATGAGGCACATAATAAAATCATGAGAGCTGATAACAGGATGTGAATAACTCTGATTTGAATGAAGAGAGACAGAGTGCCTAGCTAGCCTTTTCCCTGAGTGGAATGCAGTCCAAGTTCTTCTGTAACAAATATAATGCCAACACTCAACATTCCCTTTCCTGAGGCCAGGCATATAGGACAGATTTTTAGAAATCTAGAGCTATCCCAGTTTCAAATGAAATTAGCAATTTTCACCAGCTCTGAAGAGTCACTTCCTTATAATTTCACAGAAGTATTGATGGATGTTAATGTAAAGTACTTGGTCTATTTTCATAAAACAAAATATCGTGCCTGGTTGCCATTCCATTCTTAAACCTTTAGTTATTTTATCCACTATTCTATCTAAATGTAAGTGCACTTTTGGCTATCTTCTAGTTATTCCTGGCTACTGCCTCAGATACAATTTACTAAATCAAAAATTATCCTCTATTCTGTTTCTACTATTTCTCTATGGAGGTCAATTAAGGTCAGATTCATTGTTATCAATAGCTTGAATAGGAGACAGTTTTTCAGTTAAAAACTCAGAAATAAAATACACTGCTAGCCTGATTAAAAAAGGTGGCACCCTTCTTTTGGTATAATAAAAACAAGATAAGTAAAGATATAGAGCAAAGGCTGCATATACATGTGCAGCAAATCTCTGCCTTTCAGGATTTTTTTTTTTATTTTCACAGAGAATCTTAAAAATAATCACTACACAAGAATATGATAGAGAATCTATGGCTTTTAGAAAAAAAAGAAAAATAGCTAAAGTACATAAGGAGCAAAGGATGAAAATGCTGATCAGTCAGCATTTTCTAGTGCTCAGATGTTAATATATCATCCCAAACTCTAATCTGATTATCACCTAGAACACATACTGAGAAATAAAAAATATTACTAGATTGGTGACTGTAAAAGAAAAGTTTGCTAATCCTTCACCTTTTCATGCACAGTGAATCAAATCATACTATCATTGTTCATTATCGTATTCACTTGGATAAAATCAGACAAATATGATGTTCCAAGTTTAGTTAGATTCTAATTGGTTTTCACAGTACTTGACACTTAATAACTCTGATAGCTATGGTCATTATTTCAGGTTACCTATTAGAGGATAAAGTTTCAGGAACTGACAAGGTTGAGATCTACTTTTCCTCTGAGTATCTAAATTAACAAACATTATCTACAGACATATTGAGATGGTCTTTATCTCAAAATCACTCTTGTGCAATTGTTGAAATCTGTTTAAAATTGCAAATAAACACATATTATAATACAATAGTTATATAATAATACAAAAGTAGTATTAAATAGTAAAACAGTATTTAGTATACATACTAACTATTAATACTATTTAGTATTAAATAGTAAAATAGTAGTAAATAGTTATATAATAATACAAAAGTATACAGATCAAGTCTCTACTTCTTTACAATGATTTCATAGCAGCATGGTACTATCAGGATAAAATTCTGAGCGGAGAAATCAATATCTAAGAGAGTACTCCTCCTGAGCCCAGATTGAGGACCTCACGGCTCTTCTGCTTCTGGAGTGTGAGGCAGCACTGGATAGATAATTTAACAGCTAGGCCAAAAATTAAAAAAAAATCCACACCATTTCCTTCTTTTCTGGCTTATGACTAAAGGATATATTAAATAATTAAAAAATGCAGAAGTTGTGAAAAAGATTCTGGACTGAGCATTAAAAGCAAATGGAGGTGCATCTACATTAGATTCCTCTATTCTAGAGGAATAGAAGAATTTCAGTATCACTGAAGGACTTGACTTCTCCTGATGAGCTCAGGCTCTTTGTGGAGGGATTTATATAAACACCTTATTTTGTGCATTTTTCAGCTCTACTCTGAGACTTCTAGCTCTTCCAGTATGCAGCAGGACATCTCCAAGAGCCTATTCTTGGATCAGATGATTACCTAAAGTTGAGTGACAGCATTTTCCTTCCTTTTAAAATGAAAATGACATTTACTCACTCCATTTCTATGGTGTGAATCTTCCTAATGCTGACTTCACTACTTTTAGAATTGCTTACGTCAGCTAGTAATTTCCCAAGATAGCTAGGGGAAGATTCAACATAAAATTCATGTTCATTTTCAGTGGGGGAAAAATGATATGCCAGTTTCTGTCAGGGATCATCCACTCATTTAATCTACTCAGTCATTAGATTTAGTATGATTGTGACTTTTGTTTAATATTCTATTTTTATTTTTAAACATTTTAGTTGATTTTACATTGCTACTTCTAGTTCAATTTAAATTTCATTCTAAATTGTGCTTTGATAAAGTGCTTTCCACTTTAACTCAAAAACTACCTTCTACCAAAGCAAATCACAATGCCTCTAAGAAAATGTACAATTTTTTCCAATTTTAGGCTACTTCCTTGTATAATTTCAAGGTTTTTTTTTAAATGAAATAACTTATATTAGATAAATCCACAATATCCAGTTCGCTGATGAGTGATCACATAACTGGAGAAAACATAGAACCTGGATTTACACTATTGAGGTATTCTTTGAACCTTCTATTTTGGTCTCAGATTGCATTGCATAATCTTGCTGTACCTCTGTATGTCGCCTATAGAACTCACCTCACACTTTCCCTTCATAAATGTTTTTCCATAAGTCGCTTTTGATCTTTCATACAGAAACAGTCACAATGGCTTTGCATCCCTGTACAGTTCCCATCATTTCAAGAGCTGTCAGTAGCTATTTCTTCTATGTCAGTATCTTGGCCTGGGTAAGATCAGCAATGGTTCAAGTATTGGCGTATTATGTTGGGGAACAACATCTACACTAGATTATTTAAAGATGAAATACTACATATTTTTTTAAGGTTTTTACCAAAAGGCTTTTTTTTTTTTATCTCTCTCTCTATTCCTCCTAACCATGTATGTCAGCTTTTCAGAAGTCTTTTTTTTTCTTTTTTTTTTCCTATGTGCTTCCACTGTTGCACCTGCTCAGAAAAGTTTCAATGCACAGAATAAGAGACAGTTAAAACTGGCACTGTGACTCTGGTACAGTTTGTCTGTTACCTTGTTGCATGGTAGGAATGAAACTGGCTGCCACACTTGGTTCCTTTAGTCAGCACATGCCTAAGTCAGCATATTCTGTCCTGGAGAAATTCCAGGGCAGAATCTCATTATTATCCAGATCATTTGACACTGCATGAAGTGTTTTGATTCAGGTTTGTTTTCTTCTAAGATTAGCCAGATGATATGTTTAAATGCAAAACAATAAAGAAAAAACAGTCTGAACACTACAGCTAATCTGCCCAGATCTTTCTGAGGAATCAGTTTAGAAATTTAACAGATAACGCGTCTTTTTTCTTTTTTCTTTCCTTTGTTTAAAATATAAAAGAGAATTCCAGATGCAATATCTTCTCACCAGATACTCAAACGTCTGCTTCCGAGTTTTGCAGTATATTATTGCTCATGCAAACATTTGTGTGTGGTTTGGATGTGTATCTACAGATGGGCAGAGGCCATTACAATCTTCCCATATTGGGGCAGCAATGGAAAAGAATATCATTTATCCATATGTACTTTCATATCGAAAAGCTGAAAAGTTAGGACTTTCATTTAAGGAAAGGCAGAGCAAGAAGTATTTACCTTTAGAAATAATTTTGCCTCTTTTGTAGCATCCGTAATATGACCACATCTTTTGGCATGATCGGGTAAGGCACAGTTAACTACATTATCTTGTTAGGACAGTTATATTCTCTCATATGACAATGACTTGCAATATGTAGTCCCTGCCTTCTGGGGAAAGGAAAAAAAAACAGCAATTACCGTGCAGTACTCGAATCTGCCTGCCAACAGCAGAACAGTGATTTGTGAGACACATCAAGAGCTTCTGGCAAGATCAATCTAGTGAGATCCCTCTGATAGAGGAATAATGAGTTGACAAAGACCAATGTTAGTTGGGCCCAAGCCCAATAAGATTACTGTACAGCATCATCAATATTGTCTGTGTTTGGAACTGACACAATCAGAATGGAATCAATTGTATTTTCCACTGCACTGTCACACATGATTTTTAACTTTGGCTCACAGCAGTGTAGAGAAGCTTGCAGATGTTGGCAGATTTTTGCTAACTTATGGGATGTCATTATTAAGTAAGAACTGTGCACTACAGTAATTTGTGGTTCTGCATGTTCCCTCATATGGTCTCTGTGTTGAGGAGGGAGAAGGAAAAGATGCGGTTGCCGGAGGGATTTGTCTCTTATCACCTTCATTTTACTGTGATTGTTGAAAATACCATGTGATCCTTAAAGGTGCAGATTATTTTTCAGGAAAGGATTAATTTGGGCTGCGTATCAAAACAATTTTATTTAATATGGCAGCAAATGTTGCTATAATAAAAAGAGACAACAAAGGAAACATTTTGATTCTCTGATAAGAGACGGCATATAGGTGACTCCATCTGTGAATAATATATATTTTTCAAGGAAGTACACTATATATTTTAAAAAATGCTATTTTTGAAGCAAATACTCCAGTACTGCAACTACCATAGCTAAATATTCTGCCACAGAAAGCTGTCATCTGTACATTCTATGTAATCTGTTTATGTACCTACTCATTTTCTCAGCGGTATGCTACTTGCAGAGTATACTCTATGGTAAATAAGAAATAAAATATCGCTTCATAATCTAAAGGAATCTATTAGTTATAAACTAATCACATTAATTATTGTGCCAAATTTCTGTAAAATATCTTCGAAAAAGGAAGAAGCAACTGAAAAGTCAGGCTTCTTCTCTAGATATGTACATCTCTTTGAATGCCAAAATCTCTGTCTTTCTTAATTTCACTTCCACATTATATGTTTCTGTTCTATGTGCTTTATAGGTGCTTGCATATGAGAATGAGATTTTAATTTTCATGAAAATGTATGACAACTCTGAAGACAGAAGCCATTTATTGATTCATACAATAGCACATAAAACAGAAGTAAAAATTTTATATAACTCCGTAGTAGAATTTGTTAGCATTCACATAAATTTGTTTTGATAGATTTTTGGTATATTTAATTGTTAAGAACTACTAGTTCAGATAGAAGAGTCTTCAAAAACATTGCCTTTGATCTTACTTTAGATAAGAATTTGAGTTTCAGGTGCAGAGATTAATGGTTCCATATTAGAAGCCTATTAGAAGCCAACAGATTGCAAACTGTATCAAAGAAAACACTCAAGAGCTATTAAATAATAGTAAGTTTGAACCTGTAGTGATTCAGGTAGAATTTGAACTAGTATACTGAAAATGAACCTTGAGGTATCTGTGATGTCAAACAGCTATTTTAAATTTTTATTTCACTTTACTCTGTCTAGTTTGATCATGTTACTACTTATCATATCAGAGTCATAGTTTTTAATTGTATTTTTTCCACTGGTTATATTATGTCCTGGAAGAACTTGATAATCTGAGATATGGGATATGTTCCATGGAAGAAGTTGGGACATAAGTATCAATATACAATAATATCTTATATAACTTCTCTTACTTCCCAAGTAATATTTTTCTAACTTTTATTTCCCTCATTTTACAAATTTGAAGAGAAAGATTATTTATAGGACTAGATAGTTCACATGCAAACATACAGGTATATTTTCTCATAAGGTAGTTTATAGCAAATCACATGTGTAGATAGTGCGGCTTTTTAATTAAATGTAAAACTGAAAGATTAACTGCTTTAAAATGCAATAAAATTAAAGAAATATAAAATATATAAAGAGAACATCTATTTAATACAGTCTGTTTTTAACTTACAAAAGAACATTGCATACAAACAGAAAGAACAAGACACTGCAGTTATCTCACTGAACCCGGTTGATGAAGTATACAACTTGCACAAGATCTGAAGAAATTTAAGACTTGAATTGTCTAACCTGCTGAAACAAAATAATATAGCAGTAATGCTGTTTGATGAAGAGAAATAAGCATGGGGAAGTGTGGCGGAATGAGTGGAAGGCAGGGCAAGTGACAAATATGCACTTCACTCAAATAGAGAACTTACAATATGATTTATTAGTATAATAATGATTTCACGAGATTCTACAGCAAGATCACTTATTATTCACTGCATGGAGGCGCAAGATAATACAGGATTATTTTGGGATACCCTCCCGTTGGGTCACGAGGTTCAGATTGGACCCCCTTGCTTTCCAGGCTCCTTCTGAGAGGAGTCTG
>JAUBOD010000208.1:9163206-9182700 GCA_032353885.1 Nothura maculosa | reverse complement strand
CAGGATTAGATAAATCGCTGGTGGTTAGCAACTGAACAGGGCTGCATGTAAGGTATAGGCCAGGTTGAGCTGGGAAAGGAGCGTATCCGTCACAGGAAGTGACCAAAATATTGTCTATCCTCTCAAAAACATTCACACGAATCTTTTGGATCTGCAGCTGAAAATCCAAACAAGAGCTTCCAGAATGTTTTTTGAGGTCTGTATCTTGGTATCTCTCCGTATCTGTATCTTGATATGAGATTGTGACCATTCCTTTAAATAGAGTGTTTGCTGTGGTTTCATGGCAGGGCTGGGGTGGAAATTTGGTAAGAGATTCCAGCATTCCAGCAGATCCTCAAAGGTTAGAGGGACTGGACGCAGCTGCACTCGTCTCTTAATAGGGATACTAAATACTGTGGTAACTATAGGTTGGACTCGGGTAGCACCGGATTCACAAACAGTCTATTGGCCATAGGTCCGATGGCCAGCTATATGATCAGCTATAGACCTGACTCTGGCAGTATTGGGTTCACAAACAGCTTGTTGTCTGTTGGTCCAATTGCCTTCAAAACAAGTAGTTGAGTTCACAAATAGCACAATTTATTCAAATGCAACATTTAGAGAACAGGTTTTGGATGTCAGTATAGGAAATTCTCTACTAAAGTGTGGGGTTCTTAGCTAGTGCCTAGTATACAAATGCACAGTCATCACTCACCCCGGAAGATGGGAAAGGGTTCTCAACTTTGAGGAGTCTCCTCAGGCTATGTCCTGACTGGAGGGGAGGAAAGGGGTTCAGCCCGTGAACTGATCCAGAAGTTATGATGGAGTCCCTCCCTCCTTTTCCTTCATTTCTCTTTCCTTCCTTCTTTCCTTCTTCCTTTCTTCCTTCTTCCTTTCTTTTCTTCTTCCTTCTTTCCTTTCTTTCTTAGTTCACCTTTTATATATTTTCTTTTACATTTAGGTGGAGCTTGAGTGACTCATACACACTTTCATTACTGATTGGTTAAAAAGTCTCCCAAGCTAACTGAAAATCTAGAGAGTATGCTCAGTGAGAAGGAGTCATTCCTTGGAAGTGGGTAACTTCTAGGATAGAGTTGTGTATCAGTATTATAGTGAGATTAGAATGAGGAGAAGTTTGAGCAAAGTTCATAAGAAGGGACTGATCTGCCATCTTTGTCGGCCAGACATCACCATCACCAGACATCTTATCATACTATGTGGTTTATCAGCTGTGTGGTAAGATCAGGTTGCCATCTCTGTAGGGAGTATAACAGAGTTTGGTCGCACTGTCTTCACTTCATTCCACCCTCCATTCACTCATCAGCTTCAGACACCATCAGATTACCACCTCCACAGGGAAGCGAACAAAGTTTGACTGTGATGTCTCCATTGTGCTCCACTCTTCGTTTACTCTCATTAGTGTGTGCTAGGAGAGCAGACGGTGTTCCCAAGGGAATCGTGGAGAGGTAAATGTACACATACCAACCATCCTAGAAGCAGTAACTGTCTCTTACCTCAAGTAAGCCTCTGTAATGCCATAACTTCTGTTAAGTCCTGTTTTTTCTCTAATTTCCCCTTTTTCAAGCAATTCTCTCACAGTGTTCCATGACTCCTTCTTAGCACGTTTATCTCCTGATTAGGTTCTTAGAAATCACACATGATCCCACGCTGCAACTGAAGACTGCTTCAGCTCAGTTATGAAGCACTTAAAGAGTGCACCTACCTTAAATGAGCACTGCTAAGTTTTGGAAGGAAATTAAGTATGTTGACATCACTTTCTGATAGAATAAAGACAGTTTAGAGAACTTTCCATTGAAATTGTTCAGTAAGAATCACTTGTTAGAGATATTTTCTTCTAGAATATGTATGCCCTAAAGAATAACATATTAACAAATTTGCTAATACTGATCTCATGCTACAAATAATGTTTTTGTTGTTTTTGATTGCCCTTTCTATCTCTGTATGAACTTTGCACAGTAATAATCTAAAATTAGACATTGAAACCCAGTCATCAAGTGAAGTCACACTATTTCCTTTAATTTTTTTGAGAATCTAACAGTATTTTCTTGATCTCTTTTTTTTTCAAATTTTACTGTAACAGAATGTAAAAATTTTGTTCTGTAGGTAGAATGTGTTCTTGTATTGTTATGCCATATACATCATTTACTTCCCTTCGTTGTTCGTCAGTCTCTCCCTGTACCTTTTTTCCTCATATGACACCTCTGAGATGGTACCCATAGCAACACCCACTCATAGGGGTGTCTGTGAAGCTGCTGCAGCCATTGCCATAGCTCAGTTTTTACAATGCCAGTCATTAATCTAACAGTATCTGCCTACTCAGATCACTATAGTTCCTCCTCAGGTCTTCCTTCCTTGCAGTAGAAACCATCCTGTGCACAAAGATCTGAAAGATCGCTGTTAATGATTTTTCATCTACTTAAAATAGCTCAAGCTGGCAGCTCTGTCTAATCCACCCTCAGTGTCACTGCCACATTCAATTATAGAACAACTGCTATGAGGTGTAGTTTCCTGAATTTCAGAATTCAACTTAGATGTTTCTGAGCTTCATTTCAATTACAAAATAAAATAATAGGAAAATCATTTTAAAACAAAATTTCTTAATTTATATTTTTCCTACAGATTTAAGTCATAGCCTACAAATGTTTTTTTTCAAACCAAATTCTCTCAATGAAACTATTTCAGTTTTTCAAATCAGTAAAACTCTATCTTTTTTTTAAACTAATGAATGATATGCTGTAGTTAAATATGTTGCAAATATTTCAGCTACTTCAATATACTTAAGTCTCAGCTTGATGTGCAACGGAGCTCCACTTCCACAATGGGAGAAGCATTGTTGTCCTGACCAGCTGCACACAAGACAAATTTTATTCTAAGATTATTCCATTACAAAGATTTTCAAAAGAAGCTAAAAGAGTTATGGAAACAAATCCCACTGGAATGTAAAGGAAATTCTGCATCTAACTCTCTCTCTTAGGTGTTTTAGAAATTATTGGTTTAATTTTTAGTGTCAAAGACATGATGGAAGGATTATATTTTTCTTTCTGTGGGCTACAACTCATGCAATTAAATTCCATTAAGTACTTGATATGTGCCTATTAGAACATGTACCATATGTAAAAAAAATGTGCTTAATACAGGTTGAAAGCTGAAAAAAAGTTGAATTTCAACTCCAAAATACTGAATAGAACCCTTTTGCAAAGTATCATAAAGGGAGTTTCTGCTACCTACTTCTAAAACATGATAGATAAACAATAACAATTTTTGATCTTGTTTCCCAGTAGTTGTAACAGTTGAGAAAAACATTTTTCCTTACATATGGTTTTCATCTAAAAGCCAAGAGAACAACTTTTTTTAAAAAAAATTTTCTTAATGAAATTGAGTTGGACATCCTTCATAAATCTTGTAATTTTAGTGGACATTACTCACTTACCCAAAAAGCATGGATGGATGTTTTAAAGTTTCCCGTCATTAAAATGAAAGCAGTCTCAACATTATTTTCCCAGCTCACAGTGAACTGTGCCATCTATAATAGGTTGTATTGACTTCAGTGAAACTATTTGATTCATAGAGCATTGCTGAACAAACGCCAGAATAGGAAACTCTCCCTCATAATATCTCTCTCAACATATTTTCACAAATGCATTACTGAAGCTGATCTTTAACACCTCTAATATATATATATCAATTAAAATCAGTGCTGCTAGAGCAATTTACATTAATGAAAAATCATAAATGAAAGTATCATGGCCAGAGATTTAAAACCTATGGGACTACAGAATGAATTTATATTTAAAGATTTGATTTTTTCTTACAATGGAAAACTGTGATAGTTCTTCTTTGAGACACTTTCTACAAATCTATGCTGTCTACTATAATATTACCTACTACAACTACAAATTTTGAAATAATAATTTCATAGAATACAAAAAAACTGTTGAGAAAGCAAGCATGTTTTATGAAAGGAATATAAAAATATATTTAAAATATTTTAAAATATTTTAAAAAAATTAAAAAATGCATACCAGAATCAAATTTTCTGTTGGCCAAAAAAGATACCAGACCATATAAAAAGAATGATCTCTTTTGCCCTCTTTGTTCATATTTGATTACTTTTCTGTGAATGTCCTATTCAAATGGGCATTGAGGAAGATCAGAGGCTTACTGAGTATATGGATTATGATATCTCTTGAGGTCTTGCTGAATCATGAGGTCTTGCTGGATCATGATGTCTGTTGAGAATTATTCTCTTGCTAATATAAGAATTGTGCCATATATAGGGTGGTAATTATGTCCAAGAGCAACTTCAAAGACAAAGGAGGCTCTTTTTGTAATAAATAACTCTTTACATTATGTGTAAATTAATTAGTTCCAATTTCTGATCAAATTGCAGATCAGATTACACCCACATTAACAAAAATTAATTTATCATAATGAATGAACTTTCAAATGCTAATAGAATTCATTATAATTAGACAATTTGTTGCCCTGGATGAAGTATTTCACAATAGTCTCTTTCATATTAATAGTAAATTATGTGCATATTTCAAGTATATAAAAACCCCAAAAATTCACTAATTGTGTTTTACTGTGGAGGTATATTAAGGAACTATGACAGGAAATTTTAAGCCTAGCAAATTGGACAAATGAACTTTTGCACTGTTGAAAGCTGGGCCAGTGAATTCCCTTGAGTTTCCAAAACCTGCTTGGTTTTTCCTAGACAACCATGGGATATTCTAATACAATCTAAAAATCTAGGTCTGTGGACCTCCAATTTGCTTTTTCATATTTTCTGACTTATAGTCCCCATAATGCTTGATGCTAAATCATGATATAATGAAGTACTGAATTACTTAGGCCTTTTGCAATTTCCACAGAAAATGGACTTTAATTCAAAGCTATGCCTGGTTAATTAAACTTCCCATGATCTAATTTGATCTAATTATTTCTATAAATTGAGATGTAACCAGAGTTATATCCTAAAGTAGAATTGGACTATAGTTACATATTTTTGCTAAGATGGAGGGAACTGACAAGAATTGAGTTGTTCTTCGATGTTAACCCCAGGCTTGCTGGTTTCCAGAGTCAACAAAGTTCTACAACTGATATGATGAACAGAACTGTATTTTCAAAAGGCTAATCAATATTTTTTTGAAGAACATGACTTGCCATGACATCTTACATGAATCAGTCCAGTAGAGAAAAAAATATATTATCTATATGGCTTATCCCAAGTCTAGCAGGCACTGGGATTCTTGGTTTCTATGGCACTAAATTATAATTGAAAGACCATTTTTTCCCTAAAGATGTCTGCTGTTTTTAAAAATTAGCTCTGATCTACTAAAGTACGTACAGTATAATCTGAATCATTTATAACATGATTACATTCTTAAAAAAAAACTTGCCAAATTATTATATCTTGACCTTATAAAAAGAAAAATGGATCTATTTGTTCATGCATTTATTATCTCCTCAAAATATCTGCCACTCTATTTTCTCTTTTTTTTTTCTGGCTTGTTTCCTTAAACTGTTGCAGAACTCTTTGAAAAAAATGCAGTTACTAAACAAAGTCTTGTCATGTCCAGAAAACGAGTGTACACATACACTGTTCTTCGTGTAAAAATAGTATCTTTCTGAAATCTTTGGTGACAATGAAGGAGAGCACAGTTTCTTGCATATCATACTTTGCAAACAAACAAGACAATATGACAAAGTATTCAGCCAGGCTTGAGCTGACACTGATATAGGTTAGAGGTCAAAAAATCAGTTCCCTTTTATGTGTCAAAGAAGAAGTGATTAATTATATTCTGTAATTAATTCTGGGAAATCTGTTAGAATGAAGATATCATATCTCTAAAAGTAAGGATAGATGCCAGTCTGATCCCTTGAAATCAGACCTTCTTCTAGCAGAACAGGCCTTTCAGATCAAGTTTACTGGAATTGTGCATGAGTTTTACCTTAAAACAACACTAGAGAAACATACAGAAACAAAAGCTAATCCAGAAGCAGAGAGCGAGAACTTAACTCTTTCCATATCTAACTCTGAAACTACTAAGCCTTCCCTTGTGTTAGACTTCTGTCATTTATCTTTCCCAATTTTATATGTTCAGTAGATCAAGGCATAAACACATAGTAACACATAGTAAGCAGCTCAGTAAGAGACCATGACTGGACTTACCATAAATTTTGATAGAAAGAAAATCCAAAAGAATTGTTATTGAATGAAAATATACTCATCTTTCAGCTTTTCAAAGAATTACTATGGTTTTCCTTCAAAGGAAGCACTCAGTATGACACCAAAAACCTCAGGAAACTTCAGAAACTGAAAGGACAGATCTTCAAGAGTTGTAAATCCACACTAGTTTTAAAGAAACTGAGCCTGATTTATAATATAAATATTGATTGAAGTTGAATTATTTTCTTCTAACAAAATCATCCAGAAATAAAATAAAAAAATGAAAAAATATAAGAATAAACACATCTGTATTTTTAATGTGTCTCTGTCATTGGCAATTATGGATCTTAAACCATTCTACTGAAGTAACCTTCTCCATGACAAGCATGCAGGGAAGCTAAGCAGTTCAAGTAGTTCATAAATAACGGGTTTTTTTTGTGCACATAGTTATCATTTTTTGAATCTAAAATCCATATGTCATCAAAAGGAAAATAAGATTTTGATTCTGTTGTAATTCTGAAATGAGTAAGGTCTTTCCAGATTTTTTAAGAAAAAAATCAGAATAGGACCTTTATGCAGGACCATTTATGGCACCTTTATGCACATGGCAGTTCCCTCAGGTTGACTCACACCATTAGCGCTTATGTTCGACTTACAGTCCCAATGTCCAGGTGTCATCTGGGCAAGCATGTGAAATTGCAGGGTTGTGGCTTATACTCAGCTTTTCAGAAAGCATAGGTTCCCATTTTTATCATTGTAATTTTCTGATCTCATATTATATTCTAAAAGCTGATATTTTATCAGTTGCATTTCATTACAGTCAATTGTAAAAAAAATACAGATTTTTCTTACTAAATATTGATTTACTAAGAAGATTATATCATTATCCCACAGAATTACAGAATGAAAATATAAAGTTCAATTACTTTTACTGTGTATCTTTCAAAAGACAAGGTGCTCAACATTTCTTTTAAGGTATTGAGAGCCTTTTAGGCACTTTAGTGGCTTAATTTACAATTCTCTCTTGATAAGAGGAAAAGATGTGGTGTAGTCACTTATATAGGATCATAGAGGCATTCATTAAGATTAGTTTAACAAATAACCTTTGTGCAAGGTGAATCCATTTACACAAGACTTTTCATTTCCAGTGAAAATGTCCAGCTCTTTTATTGTGGAGCTCCTGTGAGGAGAGAGGACAAACAAGTGTTTAACACAGAGAAGGTTAGAAAATAGGCCATAAAATGAATTTTCTCCTTAAACAAAACAGAAAAGGTACAATTTGATGTGGCAATCGCAGCTACAACATAAGCTACCTGACCTTGCCCTGCCAGTGACCCCAACCTTGACCTGCAGGGACAGGCTCTCTGGGGATGCAAGGTATGTTATTACATGTTATTTCATTACAAGGCCCCTGCTGAGCAGAGACTGCCAAATGGACTCAATTAAGTGTTTCTTGTGATGTGGATTACTGTCTACTGGGGCGAGTTGATACTAGCAAACATATTTCATTCTCTGGAAGTTTGACTGGATATGAAAAGCATGTGCGTTACTCATTTGGTGACACTTCAGGGTATGATTTATATCTGTTTAGAAAAATCGTAAGATTCAGACTTTAGTTGTGTGCTGCAATGTTTTCACACTCCTTGTCCTTCAGCAAGAAGACCTTGTTATCACATTCAAGGCTTGTCTACCAGACCTAGCCTTCACAAGGTTAAGTTTGCAAAAAGAAAAATTACATCAAACAGTTGTTGCATTCTGATGATCAAGCTGTTGTTGAAAGTTGAGAACAAAGTTCAGAAATGCCATGGACTCAACTCTGTATGTTTCCTGCTTTTCTCTGGGATAGTTGTGTCAGTAATAAAAATACTGAGCACTCACGAAGTCTGGGTTAATTTATTGCTTATTTATAATCAACCTTTTTCCATTAAAACCACAGCTGTGCTGAGCTGTTAGTAAAATGATGAATTATGTCACCTTCTCTCTAAATACAAATGTATGTATAAAATTAATAAACCATAGT
Source organism: Nothura maculosa (assembly GCA_032353885.1). Lineage (NCBI taxonomy): Eukaryota > Metazoa > Chordata > Aves > Tinamiformes > Tinamidae > Nothura > Nothura maculosa. Next base: position 9,174,508 of record JAUBOD010000208.1, on the reverse strand, counting down.
TAATATGTTGCTGGTATATAACATCTCTCCAGAAGCTGTCTTCTGGAATGATTTTGAAACTTGTGGAAAAGTATCTCCCTGGCTGCAGTGCATTTTCGATTAAATAACCAAAAGGACACTGAGCAAATGAACCAGCTGGGGAATGCAGAAACTGGACATTCTATACAGCTTTCAAGTTTTAAAAAAAAGTCTTGTTTTTTCTAAAAGTGCATACAAATCTATTTTTCGTAATATATATGTGGGAAAAGTAGGAACATCACATTCCGCCCATATTTTTTCATCCTACTGCGTTCTACTGTATACTTCACTAATAAAATGGAGGAAATAAGGAATTTCATGAAGGCAGATGGAGAAAAGATAAGTCTGTGGAAGTCAGTGGAGGTTTTATCATCAATTCTAGAGAAGCCTCCTTTTCTTTGATCTCTGTGAAATGGGAAAGACTGTATACCATTCCTTGGGTCCTAGAGGTAAAAAGTGCAAGTATTTTTCCATTAGAAATATTCCATTTTATGGAAGAAAAAAATATCTGTATTTGTTCTTTTATGGAAGAAAAAACTGTCCTTATTTCTACATCATAAATAAGGTAGGTTATAAATCATAAATATTTTTCTTCTCTAGCATTTTTCAAATAAAATATTGTTTGTAAGTTAATTATTGTGCATGACTTACTAGACAAAATTCTCCAGACTGTTGGAAAATTATTTTTAAAGACTATTAGACAATCACAAGTATTTATAGTTGCTTTTTATTTTTGATGATGCAGTAGTTTTTTGCTGTGGCAAGTTTTATTTAAAAAAAAGCTAAAAGAATAGATATTTCTATGTGTTGTTCAGTGCTTTTCCAGAAATAAATAACCAGCAGAATATTGATATAGAGACATTTCTTCTTGAATGATTATCTGCCTAATTCTCCTTGAGCGCTCACTAAGCAAATATGAATGTTAAATCTTATTCTTCTGACTGTTGTTGAACAAAGAGTTTGTTCCTTTCCCAAGCACACTCAGAAGTGCCTCAGAAGTGAGAAAGGATCTGATTCTCTAATTTTGTGTAATTGGAAGTCCACCGACCAATATATTCTGCTTTATTGTTTATCTTTCATCATTTCACATATATTTTAAATGCTGGTAAGAAACCATCAATATAATAAAACTCCAACCTCTGGACTAGGTTTACTGTAAAATGTTGAAATAATTTTTTAATTGTATATTGCAGTTCTTAGGACATTAAAGTAATGCCTCCATTCAGCATGTGGAGAAGTAATATTTTGACATAGGACACAAGTAAATTCCATGCTACTGCTACTAGTATGCCTTCATCCATAGTACAATACCTAGTAATGTAATTTGATAGGATAGTATCAAGGAAACCTATAGGCTGGAATATCTGCTTCAGATCAAAATGGAGAAGAGGTTGCAGAATAATACAAGAATTTTTTTTCACTTTTAATGTTTATTTTTTTTATTTTCAGAATTGTAAATTCATTTAAGAAAGTTTAAAGAAAAAGTATTACGTGGTCAATCTGTCAGATGCAGTAACAATTGCCTTTACAAAATAACTACAGATAATTACAATAATTTAATTCAAAATACTGAACCACATCATGCAGAACATGAGTCATATATCATTATTGACCTTAGCAGAAACAAATCTACCCAAATCAATATAGTCTCAAAATATCCATTAGAAAGGGCAGTGATTGGTTACAAATGTTAGTCTTTCATACATACCTGTATTAACAGAAGGAAAGAAGGCCTGGATCATTCTGCTTAATGAAAAGGAATTTTTATCTTAGCAGAAATTGTAATATAAAATAGACTTGACATTCATTCTCCTTTAATTTATGCCATGAAAAAATTTGGTTTTATTGAGTTCTACTAACTGCTGAAATTGAGGTAACTTGAAGACTGCTAATGTACATTACTTGTAAATAAATAAATAAACTTTTAAAATAAACTTTACATGATGTGTTCAAACATTTGTAATTGTGATTTGTGAATTAAATATTCAGGAGCATGCTTACAAGTAGTGAATGACATTTTCTGTATGCTGAATAGAGGTGGCAAATTACTCATTTTAGATTGCCCTTATAAAAAGTAACAAGGTAAACTTGTAGCCTTGAGAGTGTTATTGCTTAGTGTCTCCAAATTTTTGGATATTCAAACTGAGATTTCCTCATCAAACTACCACTTACTTTTCAGTAATTGATAATATAACAAGAATAAAAAATATTCTACCTATGTGTAAGAGTGCTGAACCCTTCAAAGCACAGGTGACTGTGAACTAAAAATATCCAACAAAACAAGTGCTTCCCATTCAAATTTTTAATGGGACTTCTTCCCATGAAGGGACTTCTTCCCTTTTCTCTTAAACTTTTCATGCTTATGTTGACAGCCTTTCTGAAAATATCAGACTTTTATCAGTCTTCAATATCAGACTTTAGATATCAGTTTTATCAGATTTCAATTAATTTGGTAGTGAATGGATTAAATTCTATGTCTTATTTTAAGCAGGGATTGTGTAAAATAATATTATGATCATTCTGGCTCTGCAACCTATGTGGGCTCTATTTCCTATCCCTTATCTTTTTAATTTCTCCATCTAGCTAACGTATTCCTAGCCTATCTGTGTCAGCTACAAGTGGGAGGCTCGTAAGTAGTCCCTGGTTTGGGAGAAACTACACTTTTTCATAGAAATAAGCAAAGGAAATGTTTCTCTCACTGTCAATACTTTTTCACAAAAATAAAGAGGGGAGAGGGGATAAGCAGCAAGCACTATGTAGGAGGCTGGTTGCCCTATAATAGAAAAATCTCTTGATGTCAATTGAGAATCAATTAATCCATTAAATTGACCACGTTATAAATAAGAAAAGGAAACAGCTATCTTGTGACTTTATTACTTTGTTATATGCTACTCTTCAAGCCTAGAGGTACCAAAATAAAAAAGGTTTATGTGAGAACTGAAAACATGGTTTATTTAGGTTTAATATCTCAGAAAAAGAAATATGTACCAAAATTATATAATTATATTTATATATATATTTTTAAAAGTAAAAAAAGTTTAAATCAGAGCTAAGTAGGGAGGGTTGTTTGTGTTTTTTTTTTCTATCCACTTAATTTCTTTGACTTTGTCTGACATTAAACATCACAACTATTCCAGATCTAGCTGTCTTTCTTACTTCAAAAGAAACAAATAATCACTTTGCTTAACTATTACTTAGCTAGCATAAGGACAGGCTAACCCTAGTGTTCATTTTAGATATGTATGTTTGTAATGAAAACAACGTGAAAAAGCAAATATGCACTCAAAAGGGAAATTAGTGTAACAACCGCTAAGGGAAACATAGAGTCTTAGCAGCTTCAGATAATTGTTAGTTAGATAATGTTTTTTGAAGCCATAGAGGGTTTTTAAGATCATCTGATTTGTTCTGCGTAATATAGGATTTAGGACCTTCTTAAATTAATTTCTGTGCAAGCTAGGGTGAAATATGTAGAAAAACACCCTACTATGGCTAAAAATTTACAGTGACAAAGACCCCACTCTGTACTTGACAAACAATTTGCATGCATAATTACTCTTGTTACTCTTGTTTTATTGTAAACTAGAATATAAAGTGAGATCTGACTTGTTGGCTCATTCCATATTTGCTTGCCATCTTCACAGGAGGTTATTAATATTATATTTCTACTTCCTGTGTGGATTTTTTATAGATGGAAAGTAAGAATCAAGTCACATTTTAATTTGATAAACTATTTGATCTTACTGTATCTTTGGTCCCAAGGCACTTTCAAACATCTTTTAAACATTCTCCAGTTTGGATTCTAGGATCAGAGTTGGCTGCTATTTTATGTAGCCACCCGTACAGTATCAAAGAGCAGGCTAGTGTGTTGTCAATTCTGTTCATCACTTCTTTGTTTGTATTATCATAGATTACATTGGCTTTCCAAATATACCAATGTCCTGGAAGCTCATATCTTAGCAAAATATTTTTTATATTTTAGCAAATTTGAACAGGATTGCTACAGTTGTATCAGGAGGGCTTCCACTCAAGCAGTCCTTTGAAATAAAAGCTACCACAGACCTCACTGAAGCCGAGGAAAGTGCTAGCTTTCTAGTCAATCTTGAAACAAAAGGCAGCTGAAGAGCTGCCAAAAGAGACAGCCAAAGCTGCCAAAAGAGACTGCGGAAGCCACTCACTATATCTCTGAGGAGTGATAGTTAAGCTGAACTAACTGGGAGGTTTCGTTCAGGATTAACAGTAAATGCAGGGACCAAGGAAGAGATTAACTGCAGCTTTGGCCTACCTAAGAAAAAAATCAAAAAGCTGAAGGAAACCCAGCAAGTAGCTATGAAAGAACAAGAATAGAGTAGTTGGTTTACCCTTTAGGAACTGTAAGAAGAAATCAACTGCTGTTTATTCTTACTGTGTATAGGAGATAAGATTTTTTTATATATGAAAAGGTTGTACCGAAGAGATAACCTGACTCAGAAGACTTTCCCTTCTCAATAAGCCTGCAAGTTGCTCTATGTTAGCTAATGATACAGGTTACAGGATAATATGACTGTATCTATTATGGCAAATAGAATTTCAAAAGAGCTATATATTTGTGGTGTGATGCAATGTAAATATGCATCCAGCAATTCACATTTTAAGATGATGAGAAAGATGGAATATGTGAGCAAGATCCTGCTCAGGACTATGTCTAGAAGAGAAAACATGTCTCCCCTCTCTTTTCTATAATTATTTACCATACATCATGCTATCTCTCAGTAAAAGCAAGTGTTAGTAGCTAAAATGAGAACAGGAGAAAATAAAATGCTAATTTCAGTTTTATCAGCATAATGACATATTCTAGCTTGCAAAGTGTAATTAAATGGGTAAGTTTAGAGGAATGTGCTAACATTCTTTTGATAAAGTCATGAGAATTTGAACTCGATAGCTAATCCCTAGATTTGAAAAGTCCTAGATTGGCTGGTAAATGCAAAGTGACGGCATCTAAATGTGGAAAGATAAAAATCTAAGTCTGGTTTTCTTGTCATGAAGTTCCTTATCTACATAGCTGTGAGCCTATATTTAGTGTTTTGGAAGGTCCTCTTAACAAATGTTCAGTATTTACTGAAGCATTTTTGGTCCTGTGTTCTCATCATTTTGCATTAAAAAATAATATTTTGCAGATTTCCCTTGATATCTTAAACCTCCCTGATCTCTTAAAGAAAAGATAAAGCTTCTTTTGGTGCTCCCCTCAGAATTATCTTGACCAGTAATGCCATGTTATGAATTTTGAAAGCACTGTCACTCAGAATTGGTTGCATTTGCCAATTTAAAGCAGATTCCATTTCAAAGCAGTTTGCCTGCCATGCAAGGTAATTGGAAAGCCAGTTTGAAAACTCTTCTAATGTGTTTTTTAGAATTGACCAAGGCTGCACAGGCAGCTTCTTAAACAAAATATAATTAATTTCTATCTGTCTAAGCTGATCAGTGCAGGCTGACAATCCCTCTGTATTCTTTCTTTTAATGTATGTGAATTTTTTTCAATAGACTACATCTTCCTTTCATCTCTTGCTTTTCTTTGTGTAAATTGGCACTTTCTGTCTTGTAGGAATCTCATTACCATCTACTGATTCTCCATTGCTTCGTAATCGAGGTGCTCAACTCATGCACTGAAAGAAATGTAAATATGTATTCTTCTCCAGCAAAGCTTTACTCCATATGGTTGCAATGGTCTAACATACTAGCAGTTATATGAATCAGTCTAAATCATGAAATCTATTCAACATATTCCCATTCTAATTATGTGCTATTTGGTGTTATACAGCATTCCGTCTCAATCCAAGTAACTTTCCAGTAGCTTTTAGTCCAGCAGTTAATTAAGGAAGATGTGGAAGAACTGAATTACACCATTGGCAATGTCAATTTAAAAATAAGAACAAGTCCTGTGGTTCTGTGGTAGTCAGAAAGAAATTTTTTTTATATATATGGCATCTCAAATGTTGAGATTATTGTTACTTGTTGTTATATTGTTTCCTGTTACTCATTACTATTATGACATGCAAGATGTTTCACCAATGGAAGGTCAAAAAAGTATGGTAAGTGCCAATGACAAAATAGGAAATTGAAATAAACTATGTAACAATTCATTGTAATGAGAAAGAGAAGTGCTGGTCAAAATGCTTGAAAAAAATAAAAAAAAGGAAAAAATTAAATAATGCTATTCTGTGTCAAAATATTTCATATTGTCCCTGAATCAAGACATGATAAATCTTTGCTCCGCAGAGAAGACTATGTTGGTACTAGTTGCTTTTCATAACTCTTCTGCTTTTGGGGAGAAGCATGAAATGCATGAGGAATTTTTTATATAACATTCCATAATATTTTTGTCATTGCCTCTAGCTTAGGCCTCTATGGAGAATGTCTCATAGCACTTGTCTACTAGAAAACAAATAATTAACATAACTAACAACTAACGTAATCATCTTTATGAGCCTATTTACAGGTTGAAGAGGTAAAATATTTCAGATCACTGAATTTTGTAACTTCTCTAGTTTTATAAGGAACACTTCTACCCTGACTAGCAATAGTAGCAGATTTTTATTTTTACTCAAAATTCTATCTACTTCAATATATTTTATTCAGGCTGTAGTGTGTCCTATTGTATGAAGGTGAAAAGTGTCAGTGATCAAGTTTTAGACAATGAATGTTGGAAGAAAATCAATAGTCTGATTAAAAAGAGAAAGCTCAAGAGGCTTCTGACCCTAAAAAGTTGATTTGTTACTTCACTATATCTCTTTGAAAGAACAAACTATATTAGTCTTTAGATTTACCAGGTGCATTATTCCTCTCGTACTTTCAAAGGTATTGGCATTAATGGGAAAGAGCATCTTTAGGTTAGGCCTTGTTTTCCCCCTAATGTATATCATTTAGATCTGCAGGGAGAAATACCCTAGACTGTATCATGCAGGTTAGCTATAAAACATGCAAGAACAGGGGACTTCTTTGCACTATTCCTGACCCTGAAGATTAGATTGAAATAGTCCTACTTTTAGATATTTTAAAAATGTACTGCTCCCACAGAGACTATGAAAGGGTAAAGGACATTGTACAGAGTACACATAGTAAGACTAAAAGTCAATGTACTGCTATATATCTGTTTTTGGGAAGGAGAGTAATTTTAACTGTTAAACATTAAAATAAAATCTTCTTTATACCTACCTATAGCAATGGTGAAAAAGAAAAATAACGCTATGGAATTTGAAAAAGTAAAAGTAAGATGCCACGAGACTTAATAAATGGAATAACAGAGGCAGAATATTTAAGGCAATAATAATTGAACAATTGATGAAAAACATTTTTAGAAAGTTTCCATGAAGCAAAGCAGAATATTCTAGGTCAAAGATACAGTAAGCAAAGAAGAATATGCTAGATGAAGGAAGGTTCTACTACAAAACTATCAGCATATTCTTTACAAGTAGTGAACTTTTGCTGATGAACCTCTATGGACTATTCCAAGTAAGTTTTTTTCTGGGACTCAGTCCAACAAAGCACTTATTGTGGACTGAACTTTAAATATGTAAGTCAATAAGCTAGACTTAACTCATACAAAAGCATTGACTGAACATAGCATTTATCATGACAGAGTCTTATAGTACCTAGTTTCAATGAGATCCTTATTTATCTCAAGCTATTAATAAATTTAGCCCACGGCAAATCATTGAACTCTGAATCTGTTGAAATAAAACACATTAAGTAAGTGCATATGGGCTATAGACCCAAAACCCAGACTAGTTAAACACCTAATTCATTGGAACACAGTGAGAAATTCCAGTATCTAATGTCAAAAGAAACAACAAAATATACAAAATATACAACAGAACTAGAAAAAGTAAAAAAGAACCCAGCAAACTTGTGGAAAGTATCTCCCTATATGGAAATATACCTTACATGGAAAGTCATGTTTCTATGTACATTTTCATGAGAAACTAGATAGATGAGGAGTCTTTATCTTGAAATAGAAATGAAGAGTATTCTTTTCATAAATATTGGCTCCTAGCCACTACCTAAAACTATTCTCAGCTATATGGATCTTTGGTGTGATCTTATATGGCTGGTTTTATGGTAGAATCGATACAAAATAGATACAACAATAGTTTGAGAATCTAGGCCTAGCAACATGAAATAAAGAAAGGAAAATATAGCTTAAAGCAATTAAATCTGAGTGTACCAAGGATCATAAGACATTATATTTTTTAACAATCCACATATCATTCTTTTACACTGAAAAAAAATAGAATTACATTCAAATTAAAATAATGACATGGATGCCTGCAATTCTAGAACTGTTTTAGTGTCTTATCTTGGTAATTGTTTATTGTAATATAAGTCTATTAGAAATTAATATCATTTTCTAGTAAAAAATGAGGACTAGTGGTCTCATAACTCTTAAGTGATTGAGGTATACTTTAAGGATAGGTAATGTGTAATACACCAGAGAAGCTGTTTAAGGCAGATATAAAGGCCAGCCCCAAGACACTTTCATTTTAGAAAGGTGTGCTGACAGAAGTCCTTTTCATCATCATTTCTCAAAATATCATTAAATCTCAAACAAAATTCTCTGGCATTAGCTTTTTAACATGTAAATTGAATACAGAGAGGGAACCTGAAGAGAGAGAAAGCTTATATAAGTTTACACACTAACACAAAAAATATCCTGTCCTACGGACTGACTATTCAACCACAATTCTTCCAGAAATATAATGAATATACAAAATAATAAAGTTCTAAGAGAACTCCATCTTTTGTCAGAATAAATACATATTTTTGAATAATCTCAGTTGAATAATTGAATTGAATAAACTGTTAATGCCTGATCTATGTCCACTGAATCCAAAGATTTACCACCAAATCAAGCCTTTGCAAGAACATGTTTCCATACTATTCAATACTTTCTTCTTTCAAGTGTACTCTGAGTTATAAATTTATTCACTAACCTTGGATTGTAAAGCCGAGAAGAAAGTTTATTCTATTCACAGTTCTACTAGCTATTGAAATGAAAGATCACAAACTTCTTTCTCATTTCAGGAACTAAATTATGCTTACCTAGTGATCTGGTATTTCTAGTGGAGATAGAAATTAATGTATTACAGACTACCTATTGATTTTAATTAGAATGGGCAGTCCACCGTTAATATGAGTTGTGATGCCTCTAAAGCAGTTGTCAGAAAGAAATTCATTAATTATTAGTAAATTAATATATTAATTGAGAATGAATCAAAGCAACCAAGAAAGACATATATAGCAGAGGGGAAAAAAAAAAGAAAAAACAGAATAGAAACTGTAAGCAGTTTAAAACCATTCATCAAGACCAGAGAAAATTAAACACAATAAAATAGAATACCTGTTGTGATTGAAAAAGCAAAGCAATTATATTACAGGTAATAAACTAAATCAGATCTAACCAAACAATCTAAAATGAAAGATTTGAGAAACAGTAAATTTAGAAAAAAATTCAATACGCACTAAAATCCTATAAGGGCATACTTTAATAAAGAATGGTTAATAATAAAAAAAAAAAATTAAAATATTGTGTTTCCATTTCAAATTAATATGGCTGGGAAGCAAACTCACTCTGGATGGAATAGGTTTGGCACAACTCTAGATTTGCCGCTTTCAGGGAAAAAGTATCCATTTTTCACTTAGGATAATCTCTGGTGATGATAATAATGCAGTGAACCACATGGTGTACTGTATTTAATCTCTGGTGAAGTGCAGCTTTATTTAAATAAAGATCAATAAGAAATATATTTTTTAAGGATGATTCAAGTAGAATTTGTTTTAAAGCCTCCGTAGTGTTTTGATTTGAATGAAGTCAATATGATTCACAAACACAATACAAATACTTCAGGTACTTTGCTTTGCTCTTTGCCATAGGAAGTTCATGTTTAAGACATTTGTAAACATAGGTACTATTTCATAAATATAATTCAGTTTAGATTTTATTTTAATCATCTAGAGTAAGTATAGTCCTCTATGAGAAAATCAGAATAGAGGAAAAAGGCAATGTAAAGAGCTGGTGCGATATTAGATTCTGGTGCAATATCAAGACAAAAACGTATGAGAACTCTCTTTGAACATCTTGGGAATGCATTTACACTATCAAAAATACCTGCTAAGACAAAAAAAAATGAATATTGGTTACTTTAAAATATGAAAATTTATGCAGCCGCTACAAGGAAATCTGGTGGAAGAAATAAGCTAAAATCTCCCAGGTAATTTCTGTTACTTTGCACAAGCCTCAATGTAAGGCAGAAGCCATCTACTACTGGTAGTGTTTGATGCAAAGACTACTTTGCATCATCTACTTTGCATCACAAAACAACACTGTGTAAAGAATAAGCATTGGTCTGTATTCTTTGTATTTCTGTAATTGGGATAATACTTTTAGAATGCATACACAAAAATAGTCAATACGAGAGAACGTAAATGTCATAGTTAAGTAACATAAAATATTCTACTTCCTTTTCATTCAGTTTTTCCATTTGTTCAGGATCCAAGTAGCACAAATACTCAAATTTTTTCAGGCTTTTCAGAGATTTGGCTTGATCATGTTTTATGTAATAAATCTGTAATGCATCATTCCTTTGGAAAAGTGCAATGGGGTGCTGTACTTAGTAGAAATAACACTTTCTCTGGTGAGACCAAAAATTGCTGTAGTTAGTAAAAACTCCCAAGGAAGTTTCTCTAGCGAAATTCTATGTGAGCATTTGTATTCAGCTTACATAAGATTCTTATGGTTTATTTATTTTTAGATTGGAGCTACAAGTGAGACAGGAAGGGATCTTTCCAAATGATAGCTTATTTCAAAGGTGATATATACTATTACAGAGGTGACTGCCTGATGAATACAGTGAGCAAGGCAAATATTTTGCCATTTGGGAATATGTAGATGTAGAAATGTCAGTGAAAGAGTCATTAAAGAAGACCCAAATAGTACCCTGAAGTGTTAAATGAAAGCTATTACATATCATTCTATTTCATTTATTTGAGATACTTCCATACCATTGAGAAGGAGATAATAAATAATAGATTAAGGATACTTTTGCTTTTGGGAGAGACTACATCTTTAATTATGGCTGACATCTTGTTTAAATACTGGGTTTGCTCCAGAAAAGAATGGCAAGTCATATACAACTCTCCTCCTCAAACACAGAGTTGATGCATTTAAATGTCACTCCGGTCTTTAAAAAAGGCAAGAAGGAGGACCCGAGCAACTACAGGCCGGTGAGCCTCACCTCCATCCCCGGAAAAGTGA
>JAUBOD010000208.1:9148363-9163128 GCA_032353885.1 Nothura maculosa | reverse complement strand
CCTGTGTGTGCAGGGGGGTTGGACTAGATGACCTCTAAGGTCCCTTCCAACCTTACACATTCTATGATTCTATGAAATACTACACTTGGCAAAACAGTCTCAAATTTGAAATGTAAAACTTCAGTAAGTCATTTTTGTTGGTTTTTTTTTTTTCTTTTCTTTTCTTTATGTAACATGGCCTTAGTTTGGAAATCTGCATTTGATTCACTCCAGTAGAGGAACTCATTTTGGTGAACATTGATGATAGAAGACTACACAGAGCCAAGACGCAGCAGGGATCCCTCATAAACCTCATTCAGTCAGAAAACTTCTCAACTAACGCAGCCTGGGAAACGAGGAAGGCTAGATGTGGAGCTCAGTCTTCACAAACATTTACCAGGATGTCTTTGGACTCACACTCTCTATTTGCATCTATCTCCCATACAGTCTCTAGCAAGAGTAATAGTACTAACACTTGCTACGGTCTCCAAGCAATGCATGATTTTCTATGTCTGTTTTCTTTCACACATCATTTAGACATTCATGAAAGCATATATATGGGATGGTTGTGCAAATTCAATCATCTCATTATAAATGAAATTTAAACATAACTGATCTGTATATTTTCAAAATTGAAGCACCTGTATTTTAGGGAATTCTACAAGTTAACATCTAAACATGGAGTAATATCCAAATGAGTACACTTTTTATGTAACAACATTATATTTTGTCCCATAATGTTTTCTAAAAATATTCTTTTAAAAAATAAGTAATTGCAAACAATTATTCTTATGCTGGACATTATTCCTATTTCTTCTGGGTAGTGGATAGTCATTTTTGTCCCCCTGAAGAGATCCTGATTCCATTGGGAAATGTCAGAAATAATTAAAAAGAATCTACAGTTCCATTCTAGAGAAGAAATCTATCTTCTGAAAGGTAAAACACAGATAATGAAAATAAGGTGACAGGTTACTTGATGATATTTACAGTTGGATGTGACGTCAATCAGAAGAGTAGTACTGATTGATTTTAATGACAAGTAGCTGAGCATGCTTATTGATTTTAGAGACCAGTTACTTCACAAATGGCAAAGACCATTAATATACTACCATCAGAGCACTGAAAGTGACTTTATGTTTAAGCCGTCTCTTTCTCAACAAAATGCAGGGATCTTGGGACTAGAATGTATATCCAGGTGAAATATTCTGGAGTGCCATTGCTTTTTTTCTTGTGCACTTTTTACAAAGCAAAATCTAATGACTTACTAAAAATAAACTAGATCTTTTTTAAATATTCATATAATTAAAAGAAAAAATAGTAAGAACTGAAAAGATAGAAGAAAACCAAGCAGAGAAAAAAAAAGAAACAAGGGAGAGCAATGAAGAGTAACCAAGACTACAATCTAAAACAAGAATACAAATGAAGATTTTTTTTTATTTCTTACATTCCTTCTCTTTAACAAAGTTTAGATCACTATCTTGTTAGCTCAACATATAGTCAAGATCTACTGACATTTATAAACCTTCCTTAGAAGAGGCCTATGATTTGTTTGTCACTGCTTTCATTTCATGCTATTATTTCATTTTAAAAATTCTACATGAATGTGATGAAATGATTAAAATTTCTCCATTTTCAAAAATATTCCCTTCATAATAATTCTGTGTTTTCTGTAATCTGTATGCTTATAGTCTGTGTGCTGACCATAGTCCTGCACCAACCTTACCAGTGACTACAGACTACATCAATAAATCAAATGTATATATCTGTAAAATATGTACTGGCAGCTGTTTGTACTAAATTCTATGTAAGACTATTGGAGAATACATAAATATGCTAGCTTTTCAGTCACCAGAATTCAAGCAAGTACATTTTTAACCAAGTCTGGCATAAGTAAATACATAATATATTTCACATACTAGGTAAAGCAATAAATGACCACATTCCTTGATAGAGTCTGTGGTCAGAAAACTAATATATTTTTCTATCAGAATTCACTTTTTACTTTTTGCAATTAAATATCTGTTCTTGTCACCTTACTGAATTTTCTCAAAACAAAAACAATATTTCTTCAATGTTTATAAACTGTTCTTAGGTTTATAAAATAAATCATTGTACTCTAATTACAGAGATATCTCTTTTTTAAAAGTCTGGAGAGATACCAAAATTAACTTCTACAAGAAAGGATTATATGATTTAGAGATGGACCAAATTGCAGCTCTTTATCTACATAGGAAATATAAATATATATATATAAGGAATATTTTTCTCTGCCAAATATTTTCTCATGAAAATCTGAAATAGAAGGCGGTCTTCTGTCAGAGTCCCATCAGAACCTCCACACTAGCAAGGGCTGCGCAGAGCTCCAGGCACTCTGCCCATATTCCATTCTCACTACTTCCAACAGGTAGTAACTGCATAGGAGACGGACTTGCTTAAACTTCTGCTAGATCTGTACCACATAAGCAGCTCCCTTTTTTTAGGATAAAGCTCCCTTTGCTCTCCTGGATTAAACTTCCACTCAGTATCTGCTGAGCCAGCACAAACCTTCCCAGTGGCGTACAAGGTTTTGTTTAGAAATGCTTAAAAAAAAGCCAGATTTTGCTGGAATATGGAAATCAAGCCCATATAATAACACACATATTATAAATACATTATAAGTACTCTGTGTCAGAAATCATCACTGACACCATAGTGATGAGGTACATAAATGGATTTCTAAGTCTATGATGCTGTTTTACATAGTTGACATTTTCAAATAATAAGCAGCCTGTTCTGTAAGGCTTTAAACAGAATATTTGTTTCTATGTAGAAAATCACTTGTAGGCCAAGAGCTGTTGAACATGATATACTATATTTGCTTATATTAATACCATTAGAATGCACAGCAAGCAGCAGTGGTATGGCCAGCCTAAGATACCTTAAAATAAGCTATCAAATAATAACAGATGTTTTATAACAGCTGCCAAGGTTGCAATTGAAGATATGGAGGTCTCTATCTCCAGTTGTAATTATCTATCTCCAGTTGTAATTATCTGACATAGAACCACTGGCTCCAGTGGAACTATGCCAGTCTGAACTAAGGATATGATTCAGAATACCTGCATATCAATGCATTGAGATATAATCAAATATAGAAGTCTATACAAAGATACAAAATTATCTATTTGTCTATACAAAATTATAGGCAACTAGTTAGAGTATTAATCTGAGATTTCAGAATTCCAAGAATGTTTGGTCTCAATATTAAATCAAGTAATTGCTTTTGTCAATGCTTAGTAAAACATATATCACTGTCAGCATGTACGTGTGTATGACAGGTTTCCTTCAACGTCAAGGTCTAATGAAGTCAAAGCACTTAAATCAGCACAGAGCATCCTGAGATTGTGAGAACAGCTGTTAGGAGAGGTCAGAGCCTCTCTTGACTTTTAGAAGGAGGCAGCATATGTGTTGTTACCTCTCATCTTTTGTGCCAAGTTCAAGTTCTAGGGGTATCAAAAAATGCTGAACCAATGTGGCTTGCAGAAATATTTTGGTAGCTGCAGGAAGTTCTGGCTGTTGCCCTCTCTGACATATCTGTGAAGAAGCCATGTGTTCCTCACGGACCATTAACATTCAGGTGTCAGGAAATACCCATTCTGGGAGCAGGTTCTAATTGTAGAGTCACCTTTCCCAGAAAAGTTAGGAATTTACAGAAAGTGTTGTGTAAGGACTAGAGCATAACATTAGACACACAGGCACTCTGCTCAGAGGAACTGAAAAAATGAGAAAGATTTTAAAAGACGGCAGTAATCCCTACAGTAGAGAGAAATCTACAAAGTGTGGCTGCTTTATAGTCTTCCCAGTGCCCATGAATGAATATATTAGAAAATACAGCTGGAAAGAAAATTCCAGTTCCCTTAGAGGGTTTTTACATAAATAGAAATAAAACAGAAATACTTTTAGTGACAATAAAGAAAGAAAAATAGTAACCTCAGGAAGCACAGGGCCAAATTCTGAGCCAGTATAAACCAGATACTAGATGTCTGGCCTGATATAACTTGTGTTGTATGACAGGAGGGAGCTTACACTCTAGTGTAACTTTCTTCCTTTTTTTGACTGCATTTGCCATACAATCCCAAATATAGTTCAGTAGGGGGGTTTTAACTTTTTTTTATCATAGATTCTCAGCTTTTGACTACTGAAATCACCTCAAGCAACAGCATATCTTGATTCAGAGGGCTTTACATGATAAAAATAGGCTACTTTTAAAATGCTGATGGCCAAAGCAGAACTTTGTACTACATACAGCCAATGTGACTCTCTCTCCCTGCCACTACAGAACAAAGCATAGTAAAAAAGCAAAAGATCTATAGAAGTGAAAATAAGCAGAAAGATTGTGTCAGAAACTAGCTTTTTGATTTATTTCATTCCACCTTCACAAAGACAGCAAACAAGACAACTATTTTTTCATCAACCCACTGTGGACTGACGACAGTAGTCTGAAAGAAACAGTAATTGATTTCAATAATTAATTCCTGCTGACTAAAGAAATGCTGCTGTTTATGCACTCCTCCTAAGGCCCAGTTAAAAGAAAGTTTAAGTCAGGAGTGCATAAACGGTAACATTACTTTAGGGAGCAAAGTCCCCTAACATGCTGTTGATTTGGGAAAGGCTTTTTCTTACCCTCAGGCTATAAGAATTTTATTTTATATTCTCTCACACTGCCTCAAGATGACCTCAAGATTCTCTCAAATTCATAAAACCAAGGAAATGAAGTACTGATTTAGCTATTTTGAAAGCAGAGAAAGACTATATTATTTTTAAAACATAGTTTCTATGAAATTGATCCAAATTCTCCAGAATGTTCAAATATTTTTCAAAAGTTAAGTGTTAAAAAACTGGAAACTTCAAGTGAGAGCAGAAATCAAAACATTCTGGGAGGAAATTCTTTCATTATTGCAAACAGTCGAACTATTCTAAGGTCCAAATAGTAAAAAACAAATAAACAAAAATATATAAATTAGTTTTTTATGGGGCTGTATTTAACTTCCTAAATGTTATCTCAATAACAAGTAGAGTAAGGAGAGAATACAAACTTCTCATAACAAATGTGACTGTTACTTTGGAAAGCTTTACAGGGTAGAAATAGTGATACCCGTCATATACAGCTTACCATGGTTCTAAAAGGCAAAATTCTGCGCAAGTATAATTTTTTTTTTAAGATTTATACTGTTTATAATGTGACTGCTAAACACTTATCAGTGACTAACCCATTTTATACAAGTATAACTTTATGTGCACATTCCAGTTTCTGGGCTATATCACATTCCATGTTTTTCCCTGATCTGGAATTTATTGCCTAAATCTGTTGTAATATCAATGTTTTATTGTTAATGGTATGCCTGTTAAAATGGTACAGCATAAATATAAAGCAATACCTTATTATTCACATATATTCTGCATTAACTCCTTTCAGGTATAGAACTTGACCTTGTGTGACTGCACTAGTCCCTTGGTGATGAGGTTCCTGCTATACAGATTAGAATAAAAGCAAAACTAGACCAGATGTTTTTACTATTAGATAGATTAGCTCAAACCTAAAATTAGGAAAACATACTGGATTTGATTTACTATCAATCTGTGATCTGTTGCTGCATAGGGAGCAGTGGATTCTATACTAGAGGTGAATAGCAATTTATTAATGTGGGCATGGGAGTTCCATACCCTTACCCCTGACTGCTCTAAAAATGCTGAACGGAGGACCCCAGTTTGGTGATGAAAGCTGTTTTTTGACAGTAAAAGTTGAGTAAAAACAATAAAAAGTCATTCTTAAAGAGATGCTTGAGAAAGGATTTGTGGAAATAATTATCCGTACAAAAATATCCCCCACATCATCTACAATACCTATAAAGATATAATTTTATAATTTTGCCTTGAGTGTTTCCTTAAAGAAATAATTTTCCTGTGATATTTAGGTGAGTCACTAGGGAATAGCATACAGATGACTGTTCTCAGTTAACATGACTCTTTTCCACCACTCTAGTTGAGTTATATTTGATATATTAAGCTATCAAACTATGTAAGTTATCCAAGTATATTTGATTGGAACCCTGGGTTAAATATAAAACCTTTTGTAGAATATTTCTATTTTGGCATAGCTAAGTTCTAACTGGAAAAGTTCATATTCTGATGCATTTTATTGAAATATTTTGGGAATATGGGAGGTTTAGTCACAGCTTACTTATTAAGAAATTCTTGCATTTATATAGCAATTACAAAATGAGACTCTTCAAGTATTTTCATAAACCTTAATCAAACATGCTCCCCCTCCAACATTCTGTGAATTAGGTAAATATTATCATTAGAATTGTTCAAAGCTTTTCAACCACATATTTCATTCACAAAAAAATGTATATTCAGGTGGACTAACCGTATTTGTGGATTCAAGCTCAGTTTGTATAATTACATGCACTAAAACCTCTAAAGTTGTGATAGAGACTGTGTATGTTGGAGGGATTTTTTCAAAAGTTGGAATTTAAAGAAAAATATACCAAACTAAATGAAACTGTCTTTATGAACAAAATTAATTTGGGGAATTTTTATTGCAAAAGAAAAAAGCACAAAAATCAATATGGTTTAAAATGATATTTACAATGATCAATTTGAAAAGTGAAGGGAAAAAATGCACTCCTGTAATCTCACTTTTGTTTACAAGTGAACTGAAGCTTTACATATAATTAAACAAGATGGCCAAAGTTGGGGGCAAAGTCAAGGATGAAATTAAATTTTCTCTTATTAGTCTCCCCATTGGTAGAGAAAATAATACATCTTTCAGAGTATCAGGTCCTGGATCATGAATGTCTAAGCCACAGAGCACGGAGTATGTAGATATTTTCTCTCTTTACACCCAACAATACCTTTTATTTTCTCTCAGAGTTAGATGACTACTGAATCATGTTTCTGCTTGCAGCAGTGGCTTGAGCTGTCCACATAGCACTTCGAGTAAATCCCTGCTCTGTTAATCATTCTTTTGAGACAGAGGTAGTGCAGACCTTCTTATATTCTTATATAGACTCATTTATCTTATTTCTCTGATCTCTGCTTAAATAGCTGATCACAGTGAGGGGTGCCTGACAGCAGTTTTACTAATGGTTAGGCACTGTGAGGTAACTTCATAAGGGACACCAAAAGATTGCTGGTGGAGTTTAAAATCTATTCCTGAGCAGATGGGAAATACTCTCACAGGAGCACATACTCACTTTGGAAAGTATGCTAGGCATTCCAAAACGCACAACAGGGTGTTACTTCTGCTGGGACTCTGCATTTGCAGCAAAATAAAAATAATAAAAATAATAATAAAATTTAAAAAAATGCCCTAAATGGAACAAGTAACCCCATCAATGTAGTGAAAGGTTCATCACAAAGTAATGGCTTTGTGGCTGTGATGGCTGTAACAGCCACAGTAGTGGATGTGATATCTAAACCAGCAAGTTGTCAACTTCAAAACTCTTTATTCCTCACATATTCCCTGTCCCACAAAACCCTGCAAACTATTAGTAGTAAAACCACACATGCCAATCCATTAACTGTCACCTAATCTATCTCTGGTCTTCATTTAATTTTTAATTAAATCTTACCTTATTTTATTTATAAGTAAAATACCAAAATACTAGCTCTCTGCAAAATACCATCTTCTTTATTTTGTATCTGTGTGGTTAAAGCGTCTCCCAATATTACTCATACTTAATATAAAATAAATAAATGCTGACACAATATGCAGTAAGAACATGTTACATATGGTTAAATCTCAAGAATTTCAGGAATCCTAAGTGTTTGAGATGAGTAATATATTACAAGTTTTAGAAAGATTCTTGTCATTTGCATTTGAAAAAGACCAGTGCAAGGGTGATAGGTGTTTTAGAAATATAGATTAATACATTGAAGGCAATTTAAGGAGATGCTATCTATCCGGTCACTGAAAATGAACTAGTGAGAGATACATTTTCTTCCTGTGAAAATTTACTGTTCCTGTTGCTACTTAGGCATTCCCATTACTACTTAGGCATTGCTCCCACCTACTACTCTGCAGCCTTGACTATGCTGACACCTCTGGAAGTGTAAACAAAGATTAGCTAAAAAGCCAGGCAAGAGATCGCTGGTGTTATCCCTGGCCACTGGGATTTTAAGTGGAGATTCCAAGTGAGACTCTACAACCGAGAGACTCAAATTAAGGAGATTTGCTGGCTGTTAAAGTTCCCTTTGCACATCAGAGGGAGAAGCAGTGTGACACGCTCTGCCTCACAGCAGTGCAGTTTTGGCCAAGTTCCAAGTGAGCAAGAGCTGGCTTAGATCTCCATGGGTGGTGAACATTACGCATTTTGGAGAGGCCATTTAGAACTGGCATGTGAACTAGTTCTATCAGCGAGGAGAAAGTACAGGTAGTAAAGTCACCCTGTGACATCTGCTCTCCTGCTGCGGATTAACACACAGAAATGAAGCTATGTGAAGCACAGAAATGTTCGCAAATCAAACAAAACAAGTTGGAGATAATTTGATGTTTTTAAAGTCAGAATTGTCACATTAAGAACACTTATGAAGTAGGAATTGTTAAGGGCTTCAGCTGTGACTAAGCATTTGGTGAAACAATGAGATAGCTGCAGATCGTGATTATTCCTTCCCTTTACACTCATTGAGGATACTGAGTAAGCATTTTGACAGATAGTTCCGCAAAAGGTGATCATTTCTTATTAACTGTAACCTGTAACTGTATGTGTCGAATTTGCCTTAGGTTCCTGACTCGTTAAAAATTGAGATTTGACAAAACTAGGAGCAGGTGAAACATTTTTTTAAATATAAAAAAAGACTATCACCATGTTACCACTACAAGCCTTCTCTGTAATTAACAACAGAATAAAGGGCTAGGAGTAATGCTGCTACTTCACTGATGTTGGACAAAGTTGAATACTTCCTAATTCAATTGCTGTTGGAACATTAAAAAGACACAAAACACTGAGCGGAGTCACAGAGCCACAAAATAACTATTTTAAATATGTCATCCTTAGAAATTCCACATCCTCTAAGAAGTGTTGCATATTTTACTGGAGTTAGTTACTTACTATTTAAATTCAAATATTGCTCTATGGCAGCTATATATGGAGAAAAATAATGTTGTATTTGGGGAACTATTGATGATAGCTGATATCAACCATTAAGGGCAAATCTTTTGTAATACTCTCTTTACTAGCAGCAGAAACACCATTTCCCTATCTGTACTGCTCAAAGTAATACCATTATTACATATAAAATTTTATCCAATTTGCGGTAAAATCTCTGATAAAATGAAACCAAATGAACTCTTTTATCTTAAAGGTATCCTAGCTGAAGAAGAGTAGGAGAAAATTGCCATGTTTTCTGGAAGTAAGTTTTATTTCAAAGCAATTGGAGATGAGGAAACTTACAGTGTGGCTTTTTGAACACAGTTAATAAATAGTATTGATTCCACTGATGAGTGGAAAGCGTAACGAATTACAAGACACTGTCATCAAAAAAAATGGGATATAAATTTCTTGAATACACGCAAAAGAATCTCTTGGAAGAGACACATGTTCCCTACGAATATAGTAAATACCAGGTGAGGTTATAATAATAGTAATAACAGGAGATGTGAATTTGGCCATCTAACTTATGGACTAGTAGACTACAGCATTAATTGACTGATAGCTATTTCAAAAGTAAAAATACTGCAAAAAGCTGACTATCAATGGTAGTAAATTAGGACAAATATAGAGTGTTTTGCTGCGTTTTGTTACTGAAAAACTCAGCAAATGATACAAAATTTCAATGACTACCAATAAATCTTTATGCATAAACACAGTTATTTCTGACAAGGATGTAATTGTAGTCAACAGGACAATGCAAATTCATTCTGTGCAGAGTTATCGTCTATCCCCAAACAGGCTGAACTACTGCTTCTGTGGTCAGCAAGAGCTAAAAGTCTTTAGAGAAAATGCTTCTCTCTGGAAGAGAACCTCCTAAAATCTTTGAAGAGAAAATGTGACTCATTTGTGTCTCTGTATTATCCACCTATCCACATGGCTTCTATTTGCCAGGGGTCAGAGCTTCCAACATGGCTGAGCAAAGGGGAAAATTGAGTCAACCGCCCTGTTACCACCACCCTTGAAAGAAGGAGAGCTAGTAAGAATAGAACAAATGCGCTAGTACTGCTAAGCATACAGCAACTCAGTTTACTTCAATTAAAGGCCTACCTGAACACAAAAATTCAGAGGTGAAGCTGCTACTACTTCTTCCTTGAAAGCAAAGGAATCAGACAGCAATTTGGCCATGTAGATGTCATGAAATTTATGAGGATCATTTTACCTCCTGAGGATGTTTTAATATTGCAAGAATTCCATTGTACCTCACAATATTATGAATTTTTTTAAGATTTTTTTTGTTTCTTGTCTGTTCAACAGTAATTCATCTTTACCATTGAAGGAATAATTTGTGTGATCATTATACATTAACAGGAACTCACTAATATGATAAACATATCTAAATCCCCAAACTTTCTGATCAGTTAAAAATTCCTTACATAAAGCTACACTGGAAAAAAAGGCTATCAAATAGCCTCCAGCCATAGTAAACATAAACTATTAAAGTACTGTGAAATGTATGATGAAAATATCTCATAGATTGTAGCTCAAGAGTAAAAGCATGATTAACATCACTATGTGTTGAGCTGTCTGTGAAATCAATGGTTCATATTTCTTCACCCATTTATGAGTAAGGTATAAATTGGATTCCTGTTCAACCAATTTTCTTTGATTTCAGTGCAGGGCAACCAAATCTGCTGTCTGTAGGTAGCACATTTTAAGGTCAGCTTTTTACAGTGGCTGAATTTTCTATATGTGAAGTTCACTATTTTAACTTTAGTGACTGCATAGATTTCCTTCAACAAGTGGCTAATTCTGTCATTTGTGAGCAATAGTATTGGATTGGAAAACTTGGATAATATGTAGTATCTTACCTAAAAATAATCATAGTGTAAACCCCTAGGAATTTATGACATTTGAGTTTTGTTGCGTTATAGGTATTGGTCTTGAACCCAATGTCATCAAGACCATCAATACAGGGGAAACACCAGAGAGTTAAAGAATCACTAGATATTTATGCAATGGTAAACATGTTCTTAAGTAAGTTTTCCATAAATAAGAACTAAAGAAAAATGAAGCTTTTTGGAGATGAAATAAATGTGAGTAGTCAATAATGTTAATGCTCAAATGCTTTCTTGGCTTTTCATTGCCATATTGACAAATTGATATTTTTTAATTCATCATTTAAATCATTTTAACTCATATCATTTTCATAAACATAACTGAAAATGATCTATTTTTTTTTTTTATTTACACAAAGCAAAATTTTCTTACTATAATGCGCAACTTTTGAAATATGTTTGACCTGTCCAGGTTCCTTCATTAAAGGTTGCATGTGTATTCTACATTACATATCTTGGTTGTCTGCTGTAATTAATATTGGCAGTTCCTTAAATGAAATACATCGGCAGTTATCAATGGCTCCTAATGCCATCTTAATACTGCTATGCTCAAGACATTAATGGCAGCCATCAGTCACAGTTCTGGCTGTAAAGTCTTCATTCAGGCTTAATAAAGAAAAAATGACATTCTCTCTCGTTTAATGATTGCAAAAACAAACTTCAATTATGGATCAGTATCTCAGATCTTTTGGTAGTAATGAAACAAAATGATCCAGTGAATAAAAAGTAAGGAATAGGTTAGGGTTTGGGTTGCTGTTATTGGTGAATGTGTTTTCAAGGAGCCTGGAAGCAAAAGAATGTTGATGTTGCAAGACACAAAGCCTAGATTTGTCACTCCACAGACTCAAGTGGAGACTTTTATTTAAGTAAGTGAATTCTCACTCAGGAACAAAATATTAGACTTCCTACTGGTTGTTTCTATTATGTACACAATAAGCAAATTTATTTGCATTTTTAATCAATAAATTGGGCTGTTTCTGGCCATATCTGAGCATTTCTCATCAGTACATCCTTCTGACAGAAACAGAACAAGGAAGCCTTGAATATTGGCTAATTGGTTGAGTTGAAGGAAATACATATATGGTTATATATGCCGGACTTCCATCTGTTGGGAAAAAGAGAAAACCTCTGCAAGGTGGACTACCACTAAACAAACAAAAAATATGACCGAGACTTGAAAAAGATGCACATATTTCTGAAAGTTTTTCTTTTTTTTACAAGTGCTATTTTCAGTTACAAACACATGACCCTTTTTTGATTTATTCTAGCAAGACTAGAATCTCAACAAGAATGTTAAAATTTTGAAAGACTTAAGCCAAAGACACTTTTATCATTCCATGCCAAAGTGTAGTTTGACTAGCCTCTTGCAATCTACAAAGACTAGATTTTACAGTGTAACAAACGCTAGCATTCTATATGTGGGATGCATAAAATATTTTTAGGTCATTAAGTCCAACCAGTCATAACAGTTATGCTTTTTATGCAAAAAAATGTTCTTTCAGCAGCTGAAAAGTATATGAACATATAAAATTTGGAATCGCCTGCTTTTTCCAGTTCTGCCAGTGGGTCTAATAAAAGATAATATTTTTGCTTAGATCTGCCCTTGCTAGTGTCTTAATTTGTGCCTACAGCAATGCCACTGCTACCAACCCTACATGCTGACATTGCACCTCTCCTTTGAGGATGCAGTGAACAAATATTTGTACACATCACATTTTCTTTATATATTTGTGTTTTGCCTATTTTAAAAATTAAAATATAAACATTCTGGTAAAAAAATCTGTTCTTCTCACCATTCCATAGAGTCAAAGAGTAGATCATTTTGCCTGATTTGATATGAAGTGTGTATGCATTATAAAATACAGTAAAGGTCTTTTTTTTTACTGTATTGTATATGTGGTCTCTGTAATTACATTGTCCTTTGCCGTCTCTTTAAAAAAAGAAAAAGACTGTGTTCAAATTTTCCCCCTGTTTTATTTGCACCCTATTAACAACTGTTACTAGAGCTTTAATTATGCCCCTGTGATTGCAGAGATGCGGCTGACTTGTGTCATTTTCCTCCCCGGGGATGCTTTATAATTACCAGCATCCATCGTGGCTGCCTCTAAGCTGATGCTTTTTTATTACCAGTTCAATAATCACTGCATCCTTGTGAACATCTGCTCTACAAGCCATGCATCGGAGGTCCCAGCGCCTGTCACTCGACGCTCCCTTGCTGTGGCGACCCTTTTGCCCTCACCTTCAGTTTATATCTAATTTGCTTAGCAGAAGCTCCATCCAGATTGCCTCATAGGAACGCAATTAATGCTCCAGATTTGCAAACAAAGAAATCTTCCCTTTTTTTCCCTTTTTCATCTTATTATCTTAATGTCATATCCTATAATTTGTATTCACAGCAGGGTAAATCAATATAAATCCAGAGAAAAATATATTATTTCTTTGGTTATCTAGCTTTCATAATGAAAAGCATGAAAGTGGTGAGAATTTTATTCTTCATGAACATCAATATCAGATTGTGAAATAAAAGAAAAATTGTAAGGCTTTATGTCTATATTTTTCTACCTAAAATGTTGAAGGAATCCAGCAGATGCTTCCCAAGCTTCTATATTTTCAATACAAGAACTTAAGTGACAGGAAATCTACTGCTTTTCCATAAAAATATTGTTTATGTTTGTTTATATATTCATGGGGAGAACGTAGAGCCTGAGTGAAGGCCTTTTGGTGAAAGATTATTGTTAGTTATAGATATGGGTCTTACTGAGAACCAAAATAGTAGGGAATGCCATCAAGTTTCTGGTAACTGGTCTAATTTGCTGTCACTCATTAGTGATGAAGCATTTCAGCCATGAAGTCCCTATTTTCTTTCTCTGCCAATCCAGGACCTCATCATGCCTTTGATAGCCTGGCAGTGTACAAAAGATCTTAGAGTAAGATCTGCTGTCCATATTATAATGGTACAAAGTCAGCAATGCATAGTGTTTAGAATGCTATGAAAATATAATTTAGGCGTGACTTTGTGTAAGTTTTCAGCCAGTCTAACAAAATTGTTACAGCAATGAACAACAATAATTTCTTTGAATCAAAGGCATTAGGGAGTCAGAATAGGATGCAGGTCTGAATAACAGACCTGAATAACAATAAAATGTTGATTTGAAGTTTGTATTTGCCACCATTTTTCTGTAATTTCAGGTAAGTTCATTCTTATTTCTTGTTGTTGAGTAACTGCATCATATAATAAGATGTCCACTGGTTACAGTATGTTTATATATGTATATATATAAAGCATATATAGCAAGGCTATAGATGTGAAATTATTCAAGGGTTTGAACATAGACTTCAGAGGAAGTTTACCAAATCCCGCAAGCCAGTTCAAAACAACGTAATCTCAGCTGGCTGTGCCTGAAGGAGTCTGCAAGTACCATCACAGGAGGAGAAAGCAGGTAGTGTGGGAGGCTCTGCTTGCACAGCGCCTGGCCCTGCATGACAGAATATAAAAGGAATTTGAAATTGAGGCTGGTATGGGAAGCACTTGCGGGTACTTGCAAGTACCTGTGTTTTGACAGCCAGCCAGTTTGTTTCAGTCTGGCTCATATAGGGAATCATAGAATCTTCAAGGTTGTAAGGGACCTCTAGAGATCATGTAGTCCAACCTTCCCGCCCAAGCAGGCACACCTAGCGCATGTGGCACAGGGCGGCATCCAGGCAGGTTTTGAAGACCTCCAGAGAAGGAGACTCCACAACCTCCCTGGGCAGC
>JAUBOD010000208.1:9136719-9148263 GCA_032353885.1 Nothura maculosa | reverse complement strand
TATTTATACATGTTAATAAGCTCCCCTCTCAGCCTTCTCTTCTCCAAGCTGTACAGGCCCAACTCACGCAGTCTCTCCTCGTGCGAGAGATGGGGAACTTTAGAACAGTAAGGATAAATAATTGAGGAAAAATCACCTGTTCTGATAAGGTGGATACAAGAAAGGAATAAAGCAATTATGTGCACACAAATAGCTCCTAATAGCCGCCCCCAGAAGTTAGCAATTTGGAAGGATGATATTGAAACATTTTCTAGCAGTAGTAGGAAGATAGTGTTCGAGACTGAACTCAGGTCAAAATGAACTTTACAGAGAAAGAGCAGAGTGCATGCTAGGAGAAGAGAGATGTTCTGAAATTTAACACTGAATTAAAATTTATAGGCTTGTGAAGACAGAAAAAGGAGGATATTATTTGGAGAAGGAAAGGTGGAAAATTGGGAAAATACCAAAAGCTTTTCATTTCGGTTTGGTTTTTGATTTTTATTATTTTTTTCTAATATACTGAAGGTAATAATCTAGTTGACAATAATTCTGCTGACTCAGATGTGCTTCTAATGAGATCTTTTTCTTATATTTTGTGGATATAATTATTTGCTGCTGCTTTTACGTTTTTTTTGTTTTTTTTTTGCTTTAAAGGAAGTATTTTACTTGAAAATACTTTAAACAATTCTTTCTTTAGATTAATAATTTCTCCAATGTATATATACAAAAATCCTAAAAGTTCATTTAACATAAGACAGTTTTACATGAATCTGTTTGTGCAAAGCAATCCAGTGTAAAGTAGTTTATGATGAGTACTTATGTAGCTTGAGTAAGTAACCAGATATATGCTGTGCAACAACAAGCAAATACTTGAAGCATTTGAAAGAATGATAGTAAAAAAAAAAAGAAATATTTATTTTTACCCAATAAAAGATTGGCCAATATGAAAGTAAAAAAAGAAAAAATCATTTTAAATCTTAGGAAAAGACTTTTTCTCACCTACAAAGACTCATACATTTAAATCAAAGTTACTCCTTTCATCAAAAAATTGAAGTATCATTAAAACTGCCCAGATGTCTCTCTCTGCAAAATGCTGGAAAGAGTTGTAATTTGAAGCAGGTCTATGCAGCACAACATTTTCATTAGTTGAATTATTAGCCCATCTTGCAGAACATTCTGTGTTCTTTTGATTTTTGCTTCATTGTAAAACCACCACTTGTTTAACATGGTGCTTGTTTAAATTCATATCACATCGGGCACATTGAATTAGTTTTTAATTATGAGAGGACAAATAACAGCACTGTAGTACAGTTTCTTCAATCTTCACTGCATCTCCTGTCCTAAAAGTATACAATACTTTGTAGTGAATTTTTTTTCTCACTACATGTCTTAAAGACAGTGAAAAACATCATTAATTTCCTTTTAGCTGCAGCAAACCACTTAGAAACTGCAGTCCTTGGAAGCTGGTGGGTATTTTTCCAGCCATTCTGAGCTCCCTGAGTTGGATACCAAGGAGCAGACTAAGAGAGGTGTTTACATCCCAGAGTTTCACAACAGGCAGAAGTAAAGATCTGTAACAGTTCATACAAACTTAAACTTAGACATGAGAAACCAGTCATGTGCTCATATAAAACCACCTCAGCATGAAGCTTTCCTGTGTTAAAGTGCCAAAAATAACACTTAAAATAATTCAATTAAGAACCAAATAGCTTTGCTAACATATTGCAGAACTGGAACATAAGAAATATATACCATATCATTCTTTTAAAAAGTAAGATTATTTGAAGGGACAAAGGGAAGCATTCTGAGAAAACAGAATTACAGTAGTTCCTAGCTATAGTTCCAGTTCTAATGGGAACTTCGGAAATGAGCAAATAAGCTAGTTATATCCTGGAAAAAAATTCATTTCACATCATTTTAGTGAGAGAAGGGCAAAAATTAAATTGGTACACAGACCTATTTAATGATTTCTATTCCTTCTTTCTCCCCTTCCCACTGCCCCTAAAAGATAAAGCTGGGAGCTTCTAGTGTGGATTGAATGCAGTTCTTCACAGAGACACTGGCCTAGCTGTAGCAAAGTTGCTGAAAGAAACACTTAGATTCTCTAAGGGCAGAAGTCAGATCTTGTCCACGTTGAATCATATCACCAGCTCTTAAAGGTAGATACATTGACTCTCATGGTAAATATAGTGTGTAGACACAGAACTTAGACCGTCTCTCTTTTTGATTAGTTGTTATTAAAATTTTCTTATTAAAATTATTATTAGTTGTTAAAATATTATTAGTTGTTATTAAAAGTTGTTATCAAAAGCATCTGTGGACTGATAAAGTTTGGGTAATCCATGTTCTATATCATCTTTAAAAGAGACAAATCCTGCTGAATCCTTCTATTTGTACCTGGTGGCTGCAGGGTTCTTGGGTTTTGCATTTTTCCTCGAAACATCAAGGATCAGTTTTAGCCCAAATAAATCAAAGACAATTATAGTGGGATGGACCAGTAATCTACTGCTAGAGGTCTATTCCTGTCCCCGTTTTGTATATCTGGAAGGTACTGAACCTTGATTCTCCCATTTCACATGTGTATACTCTGGCCATGGCTGCTGCTCTTGTAGTGGAAGAACTCCAGCAGTTCCCTGAAACCTTCCAGGTTTGAAAGACACTTCCCAAACTACTTAGCAGGAACTCTTTCCCATTTCCCCAGTCACTACAAACTGAAAGAAAACAACTCTTTCAGAAGAGTTTTGAAAGAGTTGCTTATTTGCACCTCTGTTCTTAAATATTTTGTTCTCCAGAACAATATTCTTTTTTTTTCCCCTGGTGTAATATGATTTAATGGACACCAGATCCAGGAGTACTAGTGAATGCTTTTCTTAGTATTCCTTTCCTTATAGTACCTGGCATTAGCAGCCCTATAAATAAGACCTGTAGACCCCTGAACTAAGGATTGTAGGGCTGTTTCCATTAAGTAATTTAGGCAGCTTAATGAGCAAGTATTCCAGAAGTGGAGTGCTGGGCATCTATTATGTACATAGAATGTACATAATGTACAGGTGAAAAGATGCCAGTTCAACACTGTTTGTACTCATATTTGTAATGTGGATAGCACTTAAGCAATTATTCCATATTCATTAGTTCAATGAAATAATCCTGCGGACTCTGGAATTTAATTTTATACAGATAAAGTGCTAAGCTCTGAGCTAAACGCTGTACTCCGTGTGTTTATGGAAACATTGGATTACCAAGGTTTGGAGCACACAAAAAAAATCTCATGAGAAGACATTTCCTTTTTCATTTCTGCTAAGTCTTGTCTTGGGGGCACTTCTAATTTGAGTTCCTACCAAAACTACAGGTGGCATTGCTTTGGGGATTTTGTTTGGATGGGTGGTTTCTGTTTTATTTATACCAGTCTACACAATCCCTAGTAACCTCTGTCAGTGGCACATAAATGAAAGTCAAGAAGAATCACACCTGCTCCATAATAAGTATTAACAAACAAATAACTATGAATCATGTGGAATTTTAGGAAGCAAGATATAGCTGTGATTTCGATGTCACTCTGTTCCAAGCAATCCTAACAATTACTAAACAGATTTCTGCATTATTATAACCATTCAGCATCAATCTATTTTTTTTGGCCATATGCAGCAGCTACTATTTTGTGAGAACCTAAGATATACTTGGAGGAAAAGATTGATTCTCTCCTGGTTTGACATATCTGGTTTGTTTGGTACTTTTGATGTCATTATTCTCTGTGGTTTTGATTAGTTTGAGGTCAAGTAAAGAAATTTATGCATCTTTTCTAGGCAGCAAGTCTAAAACCAGCACTTGTTATCCAGTATCTTGCTGTAACTGATTCATCTGAGTGTTGCTACAAATTTTTAATTTTATAATACAGTTCTTTTTCTGGAAGAGACTGATTATATTCTCACATTTGCCTTTGATTGTATTTGACCCTTCTCCAAATTCTCATTATTTGTTAGGATCCAACCAGCTTAGACCCCTTGTGTTATAGACTAACAGAGTATGATCCCAGATGAGCTAAAATTGATGCAAAGGTTCTCAGTAACTTCAGTAAATCCTTTTTTGGGCCCTCTATGCAGAGCGAGGGCAACTTTGCTGTAGAATAACTACTGTTTCAGATGCAACAGATGCCGTGAGACACACTCATGCAATTTTGTGTACTCTGTGTGGAACCAACTCAGAAATTCATATCCCTCTGAGTTTCTATATGTACGCTTAGTAATTGGAAAAAAAACAGTTTTAATTAAGAATTACAAAAATGCTCACTTGATCATCTAACACAGCAAAATATACACTAAAAAAATCACTGAAACTCTGATATAACTGATGTCCACATTCTCCTTACCTATTGTGATGTTACAAAACCAGGGACTATGTCTCTACACAAGCTGAGAAATGCACAAACCAGCTTTAAAGCCCTTATCTAAGTCAATGCTAAAAAAGCCTAGACACTTCTTGTGCTATGTATTAAACACTGCATATTGTGTTAGTGCCTTCAGTTTATTTCCTTAGTAAGCAGGAGCAACTATGTATTTTTGGCATGAATTTATTATGCTACATATTTGCAAATTGAAAATATGACAGAAAGATCAAAAACTGCCTATCAGTAGAGAAATAGTGTTAACTCTTTTTCTGCTGGTTAAGTCTTTTCATTGCTGTTCATTTAATCTACCACTAAGATTAATGGACAGTTGGAATATTCCTCACACTTAGCCGAACAGAAATATTTCATTAGGTTTGTCTACAGCAGTTGATGACAATTCAAGAAATACTTCTTAAAGGAAGCATGGATATTCTTTTATGCATTACATATACATTTAGATTATGTATAGAAATCCAGCATATCTTTTGCCTAAAACTGAGCAATACTCAACTTTAATGTTCTCTGCTCAAAACTGTAG
The DNA here is from genome assembly GCA_032353885.1 of Nothura maculosa. Lineage (NCBI taxonomy): Eukaryota > Metazoa > Chordata > Aves > Tinamiformes > Tinamidae > Nothura > Nothura maculosa. The sequence goes on along the minus strand of JAUBOD010000208.1, from coordinate 9,143,362 downwards.
CTTTCTTTGTCTTAAAAAATACACTTTAACATATTCCTTACCACACTGCTTCAGATATACTGGTAGTTAGTCTAGAAATGCTTTTATCATTAAGAAGGACTCTGAGGATGGTTTCATAGGGATTTTTTCTGCATTTTTCTTTGTCCATCATTTGATTTACAAACTGCTGAGGGAAAATAGGTCTGTTAACCTAATCCAGGTTTATGATATAAATTGGGCAGCAGACTTAAAAACATCCTGGCCTCAGAAATATAGCTGAATTTATATAATGTGTTTAGTAAAAGAACTGACTCAGCTACACCCTAATTGTTGCTAGCTGGAATTAAATACGTCCAGGCACCTGTTAAAAGATATATAAATTTAAAGATTTTGATTTAAAATTGAAAATAAAACTAAAGATGCTATTGAAAGATTTTAAAAAAAAAGAATAATCAGTCTTTATTTTTTTTTCTGTAGCAACCTGAAGGTCTCAATAAGTAAATTAATTTCTTGATAGTAATTCAGCTAAGATGAATGTATGTGAAATAGCTTATAAATAGCTTATATAAATATGTTCTTTGGCATTTATTCACACTTGCTGAAATATTGTGTTATGCACCTGTCTTAACCTCATCTTTGAATAACACAAAAACATTTTGCTGAATATCAATGATAATGGATATACATCATACTGACATTCAGCAAAATGCTTTTATAAAACCTTATTATATATTATTTTTTTAAGAATTTTTGGAAAAAGATTTTATTTTCTCTGATCCAGAAGTATGCACAATGCCATCAACACAAGGACCACTAGCGACTCTCATAAGCTAAGCCCTGAGTAAAACAGCAGAATGTTACAAGGCATTCGCATTCTTCTTTGTATGTAGTACTTATATAGGACCTATAACACTTTATTGAACAAATATTACAAGTGACATTTAGTCCAGAGTTTTGAACTTTTAGAACTTCATAGAGACTAGTGTCAAAAAATCCATTAAGAAGGAGATTATATCAACAGCAAATTCTGTGTGTAATTTATATAATATATTTGGCAATAATACTATTGTAGCAAATATTATTGTAACATTACAGTGTAATGGTCAAAAGAAATTGGTCAAATACATATATAGATGGCGTAATAAAATTTTAATATAAATGCTCTATGAATAGTTCATATATCACATTTATATATTTTTATTGAAACCTGCAAACAAAATTAAGTGGATTGTTAATGCAGAGGAATTTGTGTTCACTAGGGATCTCTGTTTCTAAACAGGAAAGTCAATGTGGTGGGGAAGAAGGTTGAAGATTTCCAGAAAGAGGCATTGTTCTCTTTCGGGAATAGAGTAGTTAAAAGGATTCCTTTGAAAGAGAAGGAAGTTACTTAGCCCAATAGGGAACAAAAGGTCAGAGTGGATACCAGAGATTGCAGATTTGCGGCTGCAAAAGCATAGAAACTTTTATTATAGATATATTTTTTTTAAAATAAGTGTCCTGCTAAACAGCAGCTTGGCCTTTTCTGATTCTACAGAAATGGGGAAATTCCAAACCACGTAACTACATTGTTACCTTCCCTCTCTTTACAGCTTTCCTTCAGACAAGACATTGTGCATCACTCTTCTTTCACATCCTGTCCAGAATTACTGAATATTTCCGTATAAATAGGAGCCAAATAACAGTTGAAGGCTATTTAAACGTAAGATTATTTAAAAGTTTAGATCTATGCACAATAAAATTTATCCATTTTTGCCAAGTTCTGATTTAAACAAAAATATTTAAAAAAATATTTTCTTGCTAAATTAAACATTGTGAATGTCTCGAATTTATTTTCAATATTATTTATTTCAATATTATGGTCCACTTTTATTTAAAGTTTTTTTGACAGGTATTTGGAATCAGCAATGAAGCAAAGAATCAGTTATTTAAATCAATGGAATTTCAATCCAGGTATGATTTCACTAGATAATGAAGTATTCACAATGGCTAATTTGGAATTTTACAGCACCAGAGTTGTAATACAGGAAGGGAATGAGGAATCTGAAAGGCAAGACTGAGGTGCATTGCAGTGCAGCTGAAATTTGGGAGAAGCTACTTTGCTTGCTGGTGCTAACAAAGGGCTGAGACCTCCTAGTTCATTGGCAAATATCTCTTTGACCTAAAGAAAAACAAAATAACCTGTACTGAGTAACCTGGCTACAGCTTTAAGCATATGAGATCATCTGAAGGTAATAGCAAAATGTTCACCTGCCTACTGCCAATTTAGTAAAGTTAAAGTTTTCCTCCATCACGTGGAGATGCAAGTGCACTCATTTTCAATGTGTGGTGAGAACAAGGAATATCAGATACAGAAAGAAATATCTTTTTACCTGCAACCTGAATAGTATTATCTATGCTCATCTCTCTCTGATCTCACCTCAGTTGGCAGTTTGCAAGTACAATGGTATAAGTTACAGAGAGAACGACAAATATCTTAAGGTATGACTTCAGGTATGACTCAGAACATCTTCTCTGAAAGCAAGCAGCACTTTTATCAAAAGCTTATTGAATTGTTAGACTCATCCATCATACTATGATCCTTCCCCCTGAGTTACATCTATAAGACTGAGTTCAGCAGTCCAGGAGTCTCTGTATTAATTGCGAGGCAAGTAATGTAGTAATTCCCAAAGATATGAATACAGCAATTTCATATGATATGGCATGCAGCAAGGGCATGCATTAATATTGGAGCCTGCAAATGTCATTCAGTTCCAGAACTGTGTGTGTTATGTCTGTGTTACAGGAAAAGTCCATTTCTTAACATGGACTCACAAAGTCAGTGTATTATGTTGCAAATGGCATACATAGTTCAAATGATAATGACCTAACTTATTTTCACAAAATACTCTAAGGAAAGAGGAAAATTGTAAACTAATCCCATGAACTCCATTGAGTTCCCACTGATTGCAGGGGATTATTTGTCTGTGAACAGACATTACATGTGTAAAAGAATTTGAAAGATTTTCTCCTCTTTATTTGTTCCTTTGATGTCACACAAGTGTTTGTGTATTATCTGACACTTGGCATCAAATTTAAACTGTGTTGTATGTGAACAATTAGCTCTATATTTGCTAGAACTTGTAAACACAATTACATAGCTTTAAAACAGAGGGAGAGATGAAACATTTTAGAACCTTTGTGTTTTATGAGCAAATGTCCATGCTGTAACTACAATCTAAGATCATTTTCTTGGTATATCACATCACCAGATCCAAAATATCTTAGCATTTGACTGAAATATACATATACATGTAGAACATATATCGCTAAAATTACTTTGATTGAAAAAGAGTTCAGCTAAAGCTTGAGTAGTTCAAAAACTTAAAAAAAATCTCTGGATGTTGTTATAAAATGCTATTTTTTCACTCTGAAGAGCAAGAGATTATTTGTGGCATATAATCCTCCTTCCAAACCCTTTCCTCCAGCAAAAGAAGAGTTTTATTTTCCTCCATCTTTTTGGATCTTTATTTCAGTTATTGTACTGACCTCATCATCTCACTTTCTGTTTCTAAACTACAAGGCCAGCTAAGATTAACAAAAGCTGGGATGATTACCAGAGAAATATATCTTGTGTTCCCAGCTTTAAGCATTTCTGCAGTATTGACCCTCTTAATCAGAAACAAACAAAAAAATCAGTGTATTTTATAAATTTTGCTACCTGAGAAAGGACTAAATGCTGCAGTATTTTTACTCTTAACTCCACAAACTTATAGTTTCCTCTAAATTGCTTCTTAGTAACCAACTAATCGGGTTGACCTAAAAGTCTCTATGAATTTCTGAATCTTTCAATGTTTCAAACAACATCCAAAGATCACCAGTATTTGCTCCATTGCCTAGGAAATAAAGAGAATCCAATGATCCTTCCAGATATCTTCTGGAAATAAAAGAGTAAAAATTAATCTCATTTAGAAACATATGCAGTGTGTGATGTGGACTTTTCCAAGCGACGCCTCCTACAACGGGATTTATAGCTGCAGTGGGGGAGCTGAGTATATGTCTGTACATGGATAATCATGTAAGATCTAGAGATTTCTATATATTCCTAGACATAGCATTTTCTATTAAGTCTGCAGAAAAAAACAGAGGCCCATATTTTGCTCCAGTCTCTTGAGAGATATGCTTTTAGGAAACATTTTTATTTTTAACATAACAACATTTTCCCCAAAACATCTGTCTGAAAACTCCCAGCCAACTGTACTCACTTCATCATTCTTGGTGCCTTTAATCCTGATGCTCAGTCCTACTTCACTCAGTACTGAGTGCTCACTGTCTCCTTTGTCCATTATTGTTCAGAGCAAATTTTCTAAGAGGAATAACAGCTGTTTAAAAGCAGTTTAGTGTCTGACAGAAAATGAACCATAAAAGTATAGTATAGTTCTCCCTATGGCTGCATTCTCAGCCTAAGATCATGCAGCTCAAGTCTAGGCCTGTCTGCAAAGCCTCAGCGTGGAGTTACTCCCTTAAAGACCAGTATTCTTCAAGAATATGGGCTAAATGGAGGCAATACTCAAATTGTAACAGCTATCCTTGAGTGTGTGTGCCAGCTAGCCTATGCTGAAGCACCACGAAGCTAGGGAAACAGTTGAATGGATGTCAATGGATGGAGGAGGAACACTCTGAAACAAACACTCAAGTTAATGTCTACTTTAACTGCTTACAAGATGAGTAATGTTGTTTTGTGTCAGTTTGGGGAGTTCTGTTTTTCTCTTCTCTGCTCAATACTGTTTGGTACAAGAGGGGAGCCATGTTACCACTGAGGTCTTCCAAACCCTAGCAAAGGTGCACCAGCGCATATTTTTCACAGATAGTCACAAGCAGTAAGTTTTATGTTAATCTAAACAACCTTCAGACTAAAAGAACTACCTTAAAAAAAATTGTTTTGCATTTCAGGCAGGTTGATGGCTCATCTATCCTTGTGCAGAGAATGGTTTGGTTTAGAATTTGCAAGCATAAGCCTGCAAATCCCTACCAAAAAACAAATGTTAGTTTCTTGGTCATGGCAGCAGTGAACTGCTAAAGTTGTCTTTGCAGGGTCCGCATCTGCTGAACAAATGGGCAAAGGATAAAGGAGCACCCTGTAGCACTTTCAATCATTATTTTCATTGATTATGTCTAGGTTAAATAATGGGAAGTATTCCTGTGCCTACACAAAATACAACTAATTGCTTTGGATTTCACTCAGCCCCTTATAATATACCAGTGTACCCAACATTGCTAACCTCTATAAATGCAATAGGAAAAGTGGCCAAAACAAACGAAATGTTGTTCTGTCTTTTATTAATTTCATTTTTTATCTTCTTGTATACAGACGTTTGACAGCTGTGACATTCATGGGCAATGCATTTGAAAAAGAAGACATAAATATTCAGAGACATATTAGAATGCTGTTCAATGTAAGCACCTGTCTACTTAGTGTTGACAGAAAATCATTTACTTTGCTTTATGCATGTTCTCTCCAGAGACTACAGAGGTCCTATTTTATTTAAAGAGCTGGTCCCAAAATCAGTACTAGCTCTCAAAAATGCAATATATACAGCTAATTATATTTATTAGAGAAACAATTTTGTTTTATATTTTCAATAATACTTAAACAATTTTGTCAATCTCTACTTCAGAATATCCTCCCTGTGGGGAAGTGAAGAAAGAAAGAAGAGGAACTGAGAACTATAAAATAGATGACCTCAGAGGGTCACAAAAGATGATATAGAACGCACAAAACAGTGAAGATAACAGATCATAAAATGTACACAATCAAAAAGAAACTATGCCTAAGCTCTCTTTTGATGTATGTTGCTCATCTAAATAATCCCAATGACTTTAAATATTGACATAAAATCACATGACCAGTTAAAGTTGGGAACTGGGTCCTCTATAGCGTGGTGTTAAACAAACTAGATAAAACATGAAATGTAGAAGTCTTTGTGTTTTTTGATATTTGGGCAAAAATACAGTGGAAACAGAAATCATCTAATGAATGAGTACAGCTCTCAAAAAAAAAACTATTCTCGGCAAAATAATCACAAATTAAAAAAAAATGTGAAAGTCATGAATTGTAAGCCTGAAAAGTATGAATTCCACAATGTGTACTTCTCTAGGAGGAGGACACATTTTGCAATATAGCTGTATTCACCATAACACAAGTCAGAGAAAATATGATGAGTGCAAGCCAAGTTTGTCCAGACCCAGTGTGTCTGACGTTTCTTGTTCTATTTTTGGGAAAGAAGAGGAGAGAAGAGGAAAGGAGAGGAGAGGAAAGGAGAGGAGAGGAGATGAAATAATTCTGGCAAGGCAAGGCAAAGAAGGAATAGAGTAGAGGAAAAAGAAAGAGAAAAAAAAGAAAAAAAAAGAAGAAAGAAGAACATAGAAAAAGATGGAAGGAAAGGGAAAGAGAAGGGAAGAGAAAATGGCAGGAAATGGAAAAAAATGGGGAGAAATGGAGGAAATGAAGGAAAAGGAAGAAATGGGGGAAAAGAATTAAAAGAAAAACGAAAAGGGTGAAAAACAAAAAAAAAGAAAAAAGAGAGAGAAGAGAAGAGAGGAGAAGAGAAGAGAGGAGAGGAGAAGAGAAGAGAAGAGAAGAGAAGAGAAGAGAAGAGAAGAGAAGAGAAGAGAAGAGAAGAGAAGA
>JAUBOD010000208.1:9073818-9136619 GCA_032353885.1 Nothura maculosa | reverse complement strand
GAAGAGAAGAGAAGAGAAGAGAAGAGAAGAGAAGAGAAGAGAAGAGAAGAGAAGAGAAGAGAAGAGAAGAGAAAGCAAAAATAAAATTGAACACCAGCAAATTTTGGCCTGAACATTTCACTCCGTTTTATTTTCCCTGACATGAGCGTGTAACGATGTTAACTCAGCCCTGCTCACAGCGTGGGGAAGTGGGGGAGGTTTGAGAAGATCGGAAAAGCCCGGGAGAAGCCTCGGGAGCCGCAAAAGCTGACAATGCTGCCACCTCTAGACCAAACGTGGCAACACCAGCTCCTCGAATCGCTGGTGACACGAAAACTAGTGTAAAAAGAGCAGGAATGTCTGAAGAAATCCAGATTCCTGCACATGGTTAATTCACCTGGTGAACTGATGGAGCAGCTACTTTGGTTTACCTAGTTCAATGCTCTTATATAATTTAATTAGGATCGTCACACAGCAAGCTGACCTGTCTATAGAAATTATGAGATACGTATCCAGACCCTGTTTGAATCCTTTTGCTCAATTAAAGCTAAGCAGGTCCTTTTTTTTTTACAGAAAGACTTTTTCTTCTTGCAGTGCACACAAGGAGCAATGGAGCATGATATGCCTTTTTTTCACATTAAGGTAATTATGTAAAGGCAGCAACATTGAAAATCATTGCTGAACTAAAAAATTTACACTGTGATTGCAGGCATTTAAACCTGTCATTTTTAAGATATTGACACAATTTTCTTATGCTAAGGGAGAAACATGGGTGATTACACCTAATGCCCACAGATAGTTTCATGACATTCTCCTAATATTAGCACTGGCTACCAATATACCATGAATAGTCTAGAAAATTAATTTCTAAATGCTGTTTGGAGATAATCCTCTGTATTTATAACTCAACCTGGCCCTAGTATTTCCATTTATATATATATATAAAACCTGCATATTACTCTTTTATTGTCACTTCTGGCAAGCTCTCTCTCTCTTCAATTCTGTAGTCCTTACTACTAAGAAGCTAATTCCTCCAGTTAGGAAAGTAACCACTTAATGGTTTTACATCTTTGCTATTAAAAGCAAAACAAAATCAAATGAAAACAAATCAAAATCTTCCTCACCTAGCCTGTCAATGATAGGAAACACATGAAGCAAGGTAGATAGGGCCCAAGCAACCTGGCAGAGCACATCTGCATGCCTCTGGCCTGCTTCAGTATCAAAGCAAGCTGGGGAAGTCCTGGGTACAACTCTACTACAAAAGTTAATTAAGCATCAAAGTCACTAAAAAAAAAAAAGCAGGATCTTGGTAAGAAACAAAACTGACAGAAATGGTGCTGGCACCCAAGCTCCAGGGAAAGGTAAAATTTCTGAAAGCCTTTAAGTTACTGGGTAGGTATTTGTAGTTCCTTGGAGAACATAAATATTTTCTGTAACATGCTTTCATAGCAAAGGATATTCCTCACATGTCCAACGCGAACAAGTTAAATCAAAATATCAGTTGTCATCTCCAAATAATGTACTTAAAAAGTATCACCTGTGGAGAGGATGGAAGGGAAGGGGAGCAGAGTCAGAGTCGGTGACTTTGGGGAACCACACGACCCTCTGTCTGTGCCTTGGGCCTCCACGTTTGTGAGGAAAGGGGAAAGATGGCCAATGCCCTTGAGGACTGCTCAGGAGAAAATATCCTTTCAATATCACATACTCATGTCAATGTTTTCTCTCTACCTGTAGGTCTCAAATATGAATCTATGAAATAGTCAGTTCTACAGTTTCCTACATTCGGCACAAATAAGCTAACTTTATAGGGGAGTATTAAACCTTTGGTACTTGGGCAAAAACTAATTAAACTAAATTTTACTCTCAGTTATATTCATATAACCCCTGTACTGAAGCAAGGGTCCTGATATAGCTAACGGAATAAAATTGATATTGGAAGAAAATTTGCATTATGTAGGCTCAGGATCAGTCCCAGAAACTGAGTATAAATCACTTAAGAAATATAGTAGATCTTATTTTATATTTTCTTAGAAATAATATCAGAGTTACTTTTGTTAGGAGCTTCTTATTTAGTATGCACACACATAAATGTGAGAATAAAAGTTATCCTATTAAAATCAATAGGACTACTTCTGTGATTAAAGTTTCATTTATGCTGAAACAGGGCCTTATACATACACTTCCATTCAATATGTGCATATTGTGAATATTAAATAATGTTAAATTACTCCCCTTTTCATAATACAATCCCCCTGACACTTACAACGTTCAAGCACTAAGCAGCAGATATTACAAAGGCAGCTTCCCATCATTCAGTAATTTTCTCCCTTTTAATATTCTTGAATTTTGTCTTTCACAAGTAGGTCAAATGATCCTGTCTTTGAAAAGTGATTTGGCATTTTCCTTCAAACTTTAAATCAAGTCAATAAGATTCTAGCCTCCCATATGTCACTATCTTTGAGTAACATGAGTTTATTTAGACAAAGCCCAGAATTTTTTCATGCTGTGTCTTAGTTGCCTGTAGGAGCATAGTGAGGGTGGAAGTATCAGCTCATTTTGGATTCTCCTCAGAGAATCTTTAACTCGTTAGTTCAGTTTCTCCTCAGAGAACAATAAACAGGGCTACATATACAGATTATCACTAGCATTGCCATCACCACTCTGAAATAGTGTACTATGCAGCACACAGTTCCCTGTTGATGGCGGGAGAGGAATGAAGTGAAGAAAATAGGAAGTCTTCTTCCCAATGGATACTTGGTACTCTCATTACTGGGATGAAAGTATATCAAAGACAAAACAGAGATATTATGAAGAGGAATTGTCACTTGACTCTTATCTTTAATTGACTTTACTGTCCAGTACTATGTGGTACCATGTGTGGCAATGCATCCATAAGCATCTTGTGAAGTTAAAAGACTGAACAAAAGAATTGAGGAATTGAACAAATGGAGATAGCAGTCTGAGTCATGTCTTTTGTCTTTGTGCTGGAGACAGCAGGATATGTGTACAACTTTACAGCATAGTAGAGACTTCTATGGATGTTCCACAACAAGTTGAAAAAAGTTTGTGGAATCTTGTGGAAGAATGTGTGGAAATTTCTGCCCCCAGAAAAACAAATCAAATCCATGAAATTATGGTGCTTCTGCCACTTAAGGGTTAATAAAGTATTTCTGTGCCTTAAAAACAGATCCTATCTGTAAACAATCTGGATTTGGAATGAACCATGCCTTTCAAAGAGAACAAAGATCAGGCATATCATCTGTGATCCTACTAGTTAGGACTTTATCTCATGACTCACAGGAATGTCACAGTCAGTCAACAATTCAAAGAGAATAATAGATTCATAAATGTTAAAGAAAGAAAAGCCCCTTTTGTAATGACTATTTCTCTGCAGTGCTTGATTATACTCTGCACATATTGAGCAATCTGTTATTTTGTCCAGTCTTATTTCAAGTTTCTACCAAAAAAAATCCTGTATAGATTTTATTCTAATAGACCAAAGGTAATCCAACCTAATTTACCAGATAACATTATAATTCTGTAATTACCATCTTTATCAGAAAAGATGACTTTCATTAGACTCCAAAAATATATAATCATGTCAGTGTTAGATTAGGATAAAAATACAGATTCACTAAAATGAGGTGCTGTAGTTATGAAATACTGAGCACTGTGGTTAGGAAATTCTGAAAGTGTAAATTTTTCTTATATTTATGACTCAATGTTTGTAGGAGCAACAACTCCTTTAAATACTAGTTAGATATAGCTATAATAAGTGTATTGATGTAAATACAATAGGATATTCCTAAGGGGAATTGCAATTTTTTTAAATTTCCATATTTTCTACAATAAATGCTATGCCAAGAAATTTTATAGCTAACAGAAACATAGAAAATACTACACCCAGAGCTAGAAAACTGTTCCAGTACAAAGCATGCCTAATATATAGCCTCCCAAATACACAGTGTATCCCTAGTAAAGTTGTAAATTATGGTTGCAAATGAGGCCACAAAAAAAATTTTGCTCAAGGCATGAATCATAAATTCAAACAATAATCATCTCCTGCATGAGGCCCAACTACTTTGTTTACTTCTTATACTCTGTTTCCTAAACATGAAGATGAAAGTAGGTCAAGTAAATTTAGCATTTTTTCACATGAAGTATGTTATGACACTGGGTGGCATAGCCTAATTTACAATTACATGAGTTTACATGAATATTAAAATATGTGTTTTCACTGTGCTGTGTCATTACACATATTCACATTTTACCTCACAGTGACACAGAATCATAGAAAACACCCAAGATTTGGAGGACTGGGAGGGGGCAGAAGGGGAGAGAAATATTTACCAAAACAGCAGCCTGCATGGAATTTAGACATGTTAGGAAAGGGCTTCCTATGATGTTGAATGATGTTTTCTTAAACTGTTTCTTACTGTTTTCTTTGGATTTTGATAGTTTCGGTCTGTTTATTGACTGAATTGAAATGGGAGAAGAAGTAAATTTTGAGAAACTACTGGTTTCTTTTATGTTCAAAAGTGTCAAACTTATTTTCAGGAAACCACTGTCATTAAACAGTCAGGCCTTCTCATCTCTGGACTCAAATGTGTAATCATTTGCAAGGGAAACTATCTATCAAAAGTCGGAATAAGAAATATCATTGTTCACCATTCTACCATAATTCAATGAGGTTTTAAATTTGATTTAGGAAACATCCTTGATATAAATTAATTGATTAACTTATTTTCATTTATGGAAAGTAGAGAAAAAATGGTATTGCAAGAGGGCCATTTCCAACAGATAGATTTCTGTATACAAGATTTTCTGGTAAACATTCAGTACTAAATCCTTAGTTATTGCATGAATAAATAGCATGTGTTGTAAGTAGGAAATATAAACAAATAACATGAATGGGTAGCATGTAAGATTAAGGAGTATTATTTATACAACAAAGAGAGCCAAAAAGGTTTCTCATAAGTTGAGGATGAGTATGTAGTTGAGTGATTAGTCTGTTAAGACTGGAATTCAGTTCTGCTTTTTCTTTCTAAAGCAAATTACATATCCATCTTTATCTAGTGATCTGGCCTGACATTTAGAAATAAAATTAATCTTCAAATTAAAAAAAAAGTCTCCCAAGGATCTATGCATGCAGATGTTATCTGAATATACATACGAAATCCAAAAAGCAAAATATAAGAATGGGAGAACACAAGTTAACAATTAGTTTCCATGTAAGTCTTCACATAAAGATCCCTGTAAATCAGTGATTCCTTTTATCAATCTTGTTGCAGAAAGTATTAAACAAAATGGTAGGTTAAGGGTTGGACTAGATGACCTTTAAAGATCCTTTCCAACTTTAAAGATTCTATGATTCTGGTATATCCCCCAAACATTACAAAGTTGGTGGAAATTAAATAAATACAGTGGATTTCCTCCTGAATTAGAGACCTTAAAGCTGCTCAATGGACTATTTTGAAGCTAACTCATAGCCCCAGGAACAGTCACCAGTTGCAGAACAGGCTTGCAGTTAAAAATTTGTGTGCTGAAGTACATTCTGATGAGGACAGAATTCAGCTTGTCAACTCACCTTCAAAGGTTCAAAAATTACCACATTATTTTTAGGCTTTCAGTGAAGATTTCAAATACCTTTTGTATAAAAAAGAGAAAAAGAAAAGCCTTGACATTCAGTAGTGTCTGAAATAGTTTAGTATTGTTAATTATAAACAAGACTCCAATATTGTCAAGAAGAGGAGGCAAAAGTATGAAGATAATAGCTAAGTGATCCAGTTATGTAGTCTAACCGGAATAGAGGTTATGGGCATTATTACCAAAGAGTGGTCACACATAAAGAGGAATATTTGATGTAATCTCCTTGACTGACAGCAACAATTAAAAGGCAAAGTGGATAAACAGTTTCAGTAGGTTGCACCTAGGCTTCCTGTCTCTAAAATTCTTAGGCAGATTCTACTCTACTTATGAGTAGATATTGTACTCAAATATGCATTGCTATTAACCCCAAATAGGACTAAATCTCTACTGGAAGATGAAGATGCGGTTGACTGTAAGCTGATCAGTAATCAATAAGCTGTGCAAAGATAGTATTAAAATATGAGTATTAGAGAAAAAGTTTCAACAATATCCTGATTGCAATATATGGCATCTTAGTTTGAATTCAATTTCTTTATTGTTTGTAATGCCAAGTTACTTGCATTGAAATTTTGGATTAAATCACTCTATGTAGTTCTGAATGTACATCTGCAAAAGAGTTCCTATTTTCTAAATGTCCTATGGAAAGGTTTGTGCAAAATAAAACCCATTTTCTAATTGGAAGGTCTTTGCCCTTCCCACAAAATATATACTAATTGAGTTGTGTCAGCCTTATAAAATAGAAACAGGACAGGAAACCCACCAAAATTAAATCAAAGTTGTAGAGTAACTCAAGTGAAAAATAGTCTGATGAGCTATGACATATTGGTATTAGCATCTTCTTGTGGTAACAATAATACTTACTGATACACATCCTGATAGTTCTCTTATTTGTAACTCCTCTGAACAAGAGGAGCCACCATGATTGGTGGAAATAACTACACAACTGTAATACTACAATGAGCCAAGCTGTGTTTCCACTCTAACAAGTTCGTTAATCAATTTTCAAACTGAACTGGAGAATTATCTGCTCCCTATTTTCATCTCGTAATTAACTAGTGGTGGATCTTTTCCACTATACCAAATGATGACTTAGTCTACTGTGAATGCCAGAGAGCAAAATACAACTTACAGAAGCCTCAGACCAATGAAATATATAAATCTACATTCTAAGTCTTTTCTAGCCTTTTTGCAATGTCCTAATGTCACAAAGCAGCCCTCTGTCAGGTCAATGTGTTCTGCAAGGAGCCAAATATTCCAGATACACAGGATGATTCAGAAGCAACAGGGAGCCTAGGGACACTACTGGTTTGCCATCAGCTTTAACAACATATTGCAGAGTGCCTTCAGTTCTTTCAAGTCTCAGGCAAGAAACCCCTGTGGCAATCAGCTCCCTAAAATGTTGACAGTGCACAAGTCTATTAAATAAATTAACACACCCAGCACTGCGTACACTAGAGGAAATCCTAATCAAAGTGCATAAAGTCCTTGGCTGAACTAATTGTCTTGGAGCAGCAACAAAGCGGGTAAGAAGGGCTCCTCTCTGGACTTCTGCCACAGTCTTCAATCCTTGCAATTTAACACAGAAGGGAGAGGTAAAGGCTAAGTTCCTTAACCTGAGTCTTGCAGAATAAGGAAATTGCACAGTACTGGCTTCACTTAAATAAAAACCATAGCACTTACCCATATTGAGAATCCTGCTCTGCATGGGATGGGATGGAGCAGCTGACAGCCTGGTTTGTTTCACAGACAGAAGTGGATTTTTAAGGAGTTACTATGAACTGCACATGCCTTTTACATAAAAATTGTCGGGACTGAGATATGACATTTCACAGAGTCACAGAGGAAGCAAAAACGTGAAAAGATGCAGAAACATCTTCTTTCTGACATGTCTACATTTATATGTATACGTTTTCACTGCAGATGTACTGACAGAGGTCAGAAGATACCTGAGTCGTACCTGGAAGAGTTTCTGTTTTTAAAGAAATTGTCGTAAAGAGAGAGAGTTGAATGATTATCTATTGGTTATCCAAGAATGATAGTTGGAATGGGTAGGACCAAAAGTACCAGTGAATATGATGAATTTCTATTCAGCAAGATTAAATCTAAAAAAATGGCTCCAAGAGTTTAAAGTGTACCAGAAATAAGTTAAGTGTATATGGTAGGCTCAACACTACCTTTCCAATATCTTTGAAAAAATATACTTCGGTACAATCTTTTCTCCCTACTATGAGAGCCAAAAGAACTGTGAAATGTGATGGCAATCTTAATGCTCCTGACACTTGCTTACTATTTACTTGCTGAGACAAATTTCAGCCTCGTTACTCAGCCCTTCTGGAGAGGAACAACTTTCAACCATAGTCTTGAGGTGGAAAGCTCTGCACCTCTGCAAGCTCACACTCCACATATGTACAAACATCGAGCTTGGCACTGTTTGCAATTTCTCCTCCTTGTAGGACCCTTTCTGGCTTCATAAATGTCTGCATTGAGAAACTTCTGCCAAAGTTAGAAGCTAGATTAACAAAAGTTCTCATCTTTTCTTCTGGGAATATACTATCAATATTTTTTTACCCTGAAACAGCACTTGCCTTTCCTAGATGGAGCTGACTTGTTTAACAGTAGAGAGATGAATAAGTCCCAAATTTCCTGGCAGTATGTTGAAACACTCTCCCAGGCAGTCTCACTGTGTTAAAGTGGATGCATTCACACTAAATACATTGACAGTTAAATTCCTTTTGAGCTTTTGCATGCAACATGATGCTCAAATCTACAGCTAAACCCTGCCCTGGTCAGTAATCCCAGAAGATAGTTCCTTTGCTACAGAAACTCTGCTAGTCAAGTCAAATATTTGAAGGGTGTATGTGATGCAATTGCTGCCAGTTATGGTATGGTATTATTCAGACAGAAGTGATGTATTTTTTCAGCAGCTTGCAGATATCTAGGGAGCTGGACAGCAGACCTAAACAGGCCTGTGTAGTGGGGAATCCAGTCACAGCACTAGAAATTAGTGGAAGGGGAACCTTCCTCATTTATTCCACTACAAGCAGGCAGGATCAAGCTTTGGATCCTTAAAAAGCAGAGAAATGCAAGAAGACCCTTCTTCTGGCAGCTGACTAACATAGGACACTAAGCAGCAGGCCTATGTAACAGTGTCTGTAGTGTCTATTATAGAGAATGTTTCATTTCATGTATATGAAATATAACTGACAAGTTCCATATGGCTTTTTCCAAACAGGTAAATATCTTCCCACAGAATGAAATATGTAAAACAATTAGTACTTAGCACTTCTATAACACATTTTAACTGAGGATCCCCAAACACTTGGAAACTGCTTTTCTTGGAAATGTATCTCTGGGCATGCATTCATCACTGCTGTGTGTTGATGTTATTTTAGTGGGTGTTTCCAGGAAGTTCTCAGTGGCCGGGAAATGACAATATGTGAATTTGGAAGTTCCATCAGATGGAATCCTCTGATGCCTTCCTTCCCCCATCCACTTTGTTGTACAGGCCAGGGTTGTGCTATTCTTTTGCAGGATCATGTAATCCCCTTCAATTTGCAACCCAATAGAAGAAGAATTTGCAAGCAAAATATTATTTCTGAGTAGAAGTCTTATTGACTTTAAATTAGAAAAACTTTTTTTTTTCATTAATATGTTTAAATTACTAATATTTTCTGCATTTCTCACAGTCAGGTAGAAAACAGAACAGTACTGCAATTCCTTCTACTATCTATCAGAAAAGACAGATAGATGATGATTTCCTGATTCAATCTGGAGATGGACAAAACTAATATTTAAGTATTTTAAATTTGATTTTAAGGGTAAGCCATTGCTGTTCTGCAGTTATTGAACAGTTGTTGAATAAAGCATATCAACAAAATTAAATTGTCCATCAGTTATCAATTACTGAGAGTAAGTTATCATTCATGAACAGTACTCTGCTCCTTTTGGGCTTTGTAAGTGCTACCATGCTACTAAATAACAAGTGCAGCTTGAGAAATAGAAATTAAAACAGGATAGAAGTAAAATAGAAATGTAAATGACTTGTATTTCTAAATATGGAGCACAAATAGCTGGAAAGTATACATATCTCTAAAAATATTTACTCGTACAAATTTTTAGAAGTGTGTAAGAGATATGAAGTTATTTCTGAAAGGAATAGATTTAGAAAATTTCTCAGGAGAGCTGTTTGCTAGTAGATCACAGAATTTACACATTTTGGAAATGAAAGAACTCAGCATAGTCATCTACTCCCAGTTTTCCCATCTTGTAACCTGCTCTACAAACTTGAAAACAGTGCTAAGTACTACGAAAGCACAAAGTTATAAAGTGCAAAGTAGCACTACTACACCCACTTATATTTTAGTCTTTGAAAATTATGTTTATGTAATCAATAGCAAGTGAAACCTTGTAACATACCAAGAATTAAAAATGACTTTTTAATCACACCACTAAGGGCAGGAAACTGATCTTTAAAATGTCAGAATGAGCAAGCTCTCAGTATGACCCTGCAGATGAGGGTAAGCAATTTCTACTCCAACCAAAAAGACTGTATGGGCATTAAGATCATTATAGCTTGTCTTTACATCTTTTTACCTTTCCTATGTTTATACCAAACCTTAAAAATTTAGGGTAACTGTTGCAAATAAGAATTGAAAATTGTCTCAAAATAACATCATAAAGGAAAATAAGAAAAAAAAAGCCTGATGTAACCCTCTTTTAAATAAGAAGCCAGGTTTTGTCACACACGTGGTACTATCATTACCTATGTCACCAGCAATTTGCACATCTTTCACACACCTGAAGCATAATATCTCAGACTTCTATTTGTATGTGGTATCTTCTAATGCAAAACTGTCTTCAGTGTAAATCCGAAGCTTCTGTGCTGTAGGTGGAAGGAAGGGTGAAACACACTCTACCAACAGATAACCATCTGGCAGATTCTCTTTCTCCCTCAACTATCTCCATGTGATTTTTAGCACTTTGAAAAATGTCATTGAGCAAACAGAGAAGACCACAAGCAAACCTCTAGTATCACAAAATCATGTTTTATAAACTGTTGAGAAACACTGACATGTAATGAAACCTTATTCCCTATATGCCTTCCTCTCTGTAAATGATTTGCTTCCCTCTCTTCGTGTATAAATAAACAGAAATGTGTCCGTATATTTGGTGTGTTTTTTTTTCCTTTGGTCGTCATAATCAAGGGCTATTACAGCAATAGATCTTATCGAGATCCGAGGAACAGAATGGCAGTCCCCTTGCACCTTCAGTTCAGATTTTTGTTTATGCTTGGCTGCATTTGTGGCTGTTTCTGATAGTTTTAGGTCAGCCATGACAGACTATGGGTGACACTAAATAAACAAGCTGGGAGTCTGGGACCAGCCAGGAAGGAATGATACTGGTGCTCAGAGTCTGATTTTCTTTGATTAATCAACATTTTTATTCAGAACAACTCACTGTGTAAAGTAACTGTCTGACTAGGCACATTATGCTTTAAGGTTTGGGAATGTAAAAAAAAAATCACAGACAAGCAGAAAGAAAAAGACATGTTCAATCTTGCGTAGGCTTTAACTTGAAGTTTCAGGTTTTAGTAGGCTAAAGAGATTTATTTGTTTATGTTCAATATTTTCTCTTTCTCTCCCTTCTTTGTCTCAGTTAAATTCTACTGCAGTAATCTCACCTGAGAAAAGCCTGGATATTTCCTTACAACCTGCTCAAGGGGGACAACATTTCTATTTTTGTTCTGTTTTGTCTTGTCTGATTTTCTTCTCCTTCTCTAGTGATATTAATATGTCCGTATCTAAATCCACTTTTCATTTATTTATTTTGTTAACTATATTTCTTGGCCCCTTGGTCATGGAGTAAAGTTTGAAAAATGTGTACCCTGAAGGCCCAAATGACAAAGTAATAATAAAAAAACTTACTTTTATGCATTTATTTTTTTAATTTCATGAATTTTAAGCCAGTCTTCTGATTAAGAAGGAGATGAGAACTGACTGTTTTAAAGCTTGAGGCTGTTGATGCTGCCTACGTGAGAATGCTAGGGAGCTACCAAACCTAGGGACCTGCATGCCTGACTCTCAGATGTATGTGAATAGAATAAAGGTGTTATAAACCCTCATTTAAATAAAGTGCTTTTACTGCATATCTGGAATGAAGAATATTTTTCAAAATGAGCATCAATTACAGAAATAATAAATTACTTCCATGCAAACTTTGACTTGTTTAAGATTTGACCCTGAAAATCAGTAAAAGTACTTCCCTCCCCAGAGATAAATACTGTTTCTAGTACCCAGGAATTCCGTTCAGAAAAAAAAAGAAAATTATAATCCCCATTTGCTTGCATAGGCTCTACAGAAAAGTTAGAAAACCTACTGTACCTTTACTTCTCTAGAGGTGGACTTTCTGGAACAGGATTAGATGGTGTTTAACTAGATGCATAGATGTTGTTTAAAGATTGACTAATTGGCTCACTAAGTCGCATTAAATTATTTCTCAAGCTCATACTGGTCAAAGCAATGCAACCTGATGCATCATTTAGAAGATAGGTACACTAACACAGATAAGTGCATGGAAATCCCACTGTGAAAATAATTTTTTTGAGCTGTGCTATGCTACTTCCAAAGCATATACTGATCTCTTTGAAAATAAACAACCAAGCTAACAAATACCCTTGTTTAATATTGCCTAGGGTTATTTTAATTTAAAATTATTTTCTGGATTCACCAAAAACATCTCAGCTATGTCTATGACAACCCAGGCCTTCAGAATCAAACCTTAGCCAGCAGAGTTGATACTACTATGGTTTAATTAGTTATGCATTTGCCTCCTGGCCTGGTTCAATAAATATGTATGCATTGGCACAGCTGCATGTCAGCATGCATGCTTAAATTAAAAATGTTTCCTTTGAGGCTCTGGCAACCCTGGCGTTCATTCATTTTGCCAGAAGCTGCATCAAATCACAAATTGCTTGTCCACTCCTCATCACAATGTTGGTGTATGCTTGATGCAGTCATGAAAATGTGCTACCAGATTAGCTCCTGAGATCAGCGTAAGAGTCATCATGTTTGCTCTATAGTCAGAAAGAAGGGTGCTCCCATGCTTCACATGATTGAAAAATATGCCAGATAAGTGGCATTTAGTCAACAGCATATAAGGATGAAATATGCAATTAACAATAGCTCATATAAACTAAAATCACATCGCTAAAATGCTCTTTTCATGTCTATGGTTGCATTTGTTATTTAAAAGTTACAGAATGAATTGGACTTGTTTCCTCCACTTGACATTGGAAGCTTTATGGATAATGACCTTTCTGGTCACTGTTGATGAATTATTATTAGCTATATTTACTAAAAGAAGGGAAATGTGGATGTTATACAGACTTTCTAAAGGACACATTGAAGAAGCGATAAATAGAACACGATTTTTTCTTGCTCTTCTTGTCTCCATGCAAAGCTTTAGTCCGGTCAAAGGGTCAGAGAAGGGAATAGCTTCTGACAGACACTTATAATTGTCACACTAATCTAAACTTCAATCATTGAAATACTTGACAGAATAGAAGAAATGAAGGTGGCACTCATGTTTCTATTTGTTCACAGAGAGCCCAGTTCACTGATTATTGAAGTAAAAGAAAAGAAATTCACTGACTTATTAAACAATGGATCAGATAACTCTTCATCATCGTTTTTTCTTTTTAGGCCATTGTCTGGCAGAGAGTCATTCCCCAGTAGAAAAAAATGACAACTTTGTGTGTGTTATAAATATTTAGGTTTACTTCCACACACAATACCTGGAGGCCCTATAATTAAATGTATCATTCTTAAAAATGCAGATTTACAGAAGTGCCTCAGCAGCTGAGGTGCCTTGCTCCCAGGAGGCTCCCAGACTTCTCCTATCACACCTGGAGCCATACAGTAAGGCCCCTTGGGAAGACTCTCAGGATAGTCTTTGTGTGAAACCCCAGAGTCACTAAAACCCATGGAAAAACTGGTCCTGTTGCCCATGTCACTCACCAGGCCCATGTCATTCACCAGGCCATAAGACTTTAATAAGCATTAATTTTTAGTAATATTTGCTAATTGTATTATTTATTATTAATTGTCTGGAGCATAATAAGTGAGAGTGGAAAGAATAATTCCAGTATAAGATCATCCATAAAAGGATGCAATTCATACAGGGCATCTTATTTGGAAGTTAAAGATGCAGGTAACTATATTAGCTGCTTTTTTATTTTGATATGAAATAGATTAGGAATAGATTAGATTAGGAACAAATATTTTTTTCATTTTTTGAAAATATTAAATAGTTCCTCCTGTCTTTGGAAATCAGGAGAGACAGTACTGGCAAGAGTACTGAAGTAAGTTTTAAATAGTAATAAATACTCATTTATTATATCCTTTGGATCACTAAAAGAAGGCAGTTGAAATAGTTTTACATTGCATCTTAAGAAATAGCTACAGGTCCTAGCTGTACTGGACTCTTGCAACTCACTTAGAAAGCTCATCATGAGTGGAGTGACAAGGAATGATCTGAGGAATATTAGATAAAATTATGACATCAGATGTTGCACTGGAAGTCAGAGTGCTCTCTTCTTTCCGAACAAAAGTGAGAAGAGGATAAAATTGCTCATTTCAGAGAAGAATTCTCAGCCTCCCAAGGAGCAATCTTTGTGTTTTCGCTCATTTAAAAAGTAAGATCTACTAGAGTTAGAACAACAACAAAAAAATCCACTGGCCACACCCTTGTTAGAAATGATTGTCAGCACCTGCAAATATTCTCTTGAATATTAAATGATACTTTGTGTAAGAAAACCATTTATATGATAGAAAGAATTTGCTGAGAAATATAGTTTGATTGATAATGAGTGTATTTCATTTTCCAACATATTTACACTTTAGAAAATTCAGTGCATTCTTCCACTGTATGAACAGAATGGGTATCTTACAGGTCTGTATAGCATGTAATTTACTTTAATGGTCAAGTAAAGTGTGATGATACTCTAGCCAATGTTGGTGGGGAAAAAAATAGCTTCATGGGAGATCCCAATATTTTTGTTTTCTGTTGTTCCTAATTTGAACAAAAGCCCTAAATTTGAAATTTCTAATGGAAAGTAAAACTCTGGTTCAGGAACATTAAAATATTTTATTGTGATAATATTAGTTTCATTCAGTAATCTAAAGCATGTAATCTTAAATAATAATGCCTATAATTTGTTCTGAAGGACAACAAGCTTATGAGGAAAAGAATATGAAATCATCTAATATTTGTTGAACTGCAATTTGGCTGGAAACCTCCCACAGAAAATTTTTCAGCTGAACTATGGGGACTGTCTCTGAATTGTTTTAGGTTCATTTTGCTTGTTTGTTTTTGTTCCCAAAACTAAAAAAAAAAAATAATAAAAGCAATTATGCATTCTTCAGGAATCCTCAGGAGGATATTAAATTAAACTGACAGCACTGATACTGCTATTCATGTTGAAATAATTAGTAATTCCAAGGCTATTAATGGTGTATTGTATCACTGTTTTAGACTAGGTAGGATGAAAGTAAAAACCTTTTGGTGACTTTTGCTCCTACTAAAATTTAATTAGCCTTACTTACTGACCTCATGTTTTATGTAATAGTACACTCCAAAAGGACCTCATAAATGGCTACTAATATTAAGATAATGTCTTCCTTTTTTCCCAAAAAAAATAGCAGAACATGAAAGATTTTTTGAGCATTATAACTGCTTTTGCAAAGTATTCTTATAATTGCTAACATTATACATTTCAGCATTACCTGTGGGACTCAATGACTTCTTTGAATTTAATTGAAGCAAGAATACTTCACTTTGACAAGGTCACTTTTTAAAGCATAGGATTGTGGAGAAGTTTCATTTTTCCATTCTGGATTAGCTTTAACCTATAAAATCAATGGATAAAGAATTATATCTTTGCCATCAAATATGATTATAAGTGAAAACTCTACCTTTAATGGACATAAAATTTATGCATTATGATGAGCTATGCTAAATCTGAAAGGCTGTGCCTCATTAGCACACACACACAAAAAAAAGTAAGTACCTGCGGCCAATGAACAACCATTTTCAGAAGCTCCTTTACACTAGCTGTTTAATATCGCAAAAACAGACTCTTAGCCTCAGGTTGATTCCCAGCGCAATATCTGATATCTGTTATCAAAACAGTTGAAAGCCTGTTGTTGGTTTCCCTTCACAAAAGAAATACAGTGGACTAATCAGCTGAAGGGCTCCAAGCAAATAATTTGGGGAAAAAAAAAAAGATGTGACAGGTTTGCCTTCATTTAATCACAAGAAATAAGATAAATATAAGAGGTAATAACCAGGTGCTAAAACCAAAGTGTCTCAAAAAGAAAGCTCATTAAAAATTGCAAGAGATTTATCTATTTAAACATATTCCCAAGAACTGAATGATTTTTTGTCAGTTAAAATATATTATAAAACTCCATATGACAAAGCATTGCATCTATGAAAGCATCTTGGAGCCTCAGAAAGTAGAGCATTTTACAGTAATACAAATGGCTCCTCCTAAAAACTTTCTCTGGAGCAGAATCTAGGACAATTCCTTCATCTGATGTGTAAATGGAAGCTTAAAGATATTTTAAGTTTTCGGTTTCATATTTTTTCACATCTATCTCTTTTTCTATTACTTTTTATTTTGTTCACTTAGACATTAAAAAGGGAAAGAATAAATGTAAAGGAAAAGTGGAAAAAATAAATCAAGCTCAAAACTTCAGTGATAGATTTAGAATACAATTACTTTTCAGAAAATATGGCATAAAAAGGTCTTTTGCAAAATGCAGTTTTGGTCAGGATTTCAGAACAAAGGAATATTGCAGAAATCTGTGAAAAACAATTCATAAATACATTTTCTAGGTTATTATACTGGATTAAAATGAAAGATTTTAACCGTTGGGGGAGCTGTCTTGTTCAAGTGAAAGAAAAAAAGGGCAATGTTTTCCTTTCTATTGAGTTACTTTCCTATCACAAATGGAAACATGGTTTTTGAAAATACCAGCTATTCTTTTGTTGATTTGTACATGCAGAACTCACAGAGCAACAAGATAAGCAACATTATCAACAACAAAAATCATTTGTCTTTAAGCATGCATTGGTGGCATTTTACATTTTTTCAGGGGCACTTCTATTTTAAACAGAGGAAGCATGACAATTTTTTTAACTCAAGCGGAGAAATATTCTCATGAAAGGTTGGAAATAGTGGACATCAGATAGCCAAAACTTCCCTGGGCCAAATTTTCAACATTGGACCTTGTATTACCAACCTAGGCATTTGCCTGGTGAAAGAATATTTTTGTTAACAAGTCATGACCCTCTTAGGGCAAATAAATCACAGGACATGACTTTTTATTGATACACATAGCCAACTGATAAATTCTAGCACACTTTTCAATTTTGGTTTTGAATTCACACATCTACACAAGTATCTGCCATTTTCTGTGCACAAATACGTATTTCTAGCCAACAACCATCACTGGGTATACAAGGAAGACTTTTGTCTTGGATAAACTTTTGGTACACATTGACACTACTCTTGAGAAAAATATGTATTTGCCTCAATCAGTGTTTATCTTATCTCTATGTGATGTCTATAGACACTAAAGCCTATTCTACAGTCATTTTTTTAAGTTAATGTGCTTTATTTTATTTTTTAGGATAATATGTTTTTTTGTTTTTTTTTTTTACACAACTGCCCAAGGCATTTAAATATCTTTGAGGAAAAAAACAACATAACAAACCTAAATATTCTCACAATGAGCTATACAAAAAAAAAGGAATACCAAACTTTCCAGAGTATCTTAATGAGGGTTAAAGGTCACTGCTAAATAAAACTGAGGAACAGAAAGAACCAGGATCCTGTTTCCATTTTAATGTGCCTCATGTTTATGTTTTGCTTTCAGCAGGGGAAAGGCTGAAACAATTCCACTTACAAGGAGGTTACAAACAGGCTGAGGATTGCAGCTGGTGGAAGAAAAAGTTTGTGCTCCATAGGGCTAAGGTGAATATGAGTTCACACAGAATAGGCATATGTTAAGCACAGGGCTTATAGCTGACATTTTTGCTTGAGTCCTTACCTAAAAATTACAATCTAGCTTGTGGCCTCAATTCCAGTTCCTTTAATTTATGTTCAGCAGCTGCACCACAATAACATTTGCCTTTAATTTTAATTTCATCATTATCAAAACACAAATTTTATGGAAAAAGGTTGAATTCCAAAACTGTTGTGCCTGCAATTAATATAAGATTAAACAGAAGAAGATCCTATATTTAAAGATCCCTAGAATAAGAAGCAATTGCTAAGGCAACAAAGCAACTTGATGAACCCTAACCTTATGATCACCAGAAGTGATTTTTTTAATCACTCCTGAATTCTATGTAATTTTCTTCTGAATTTGATTTTGGTGATTTGAAACCACTGCTTTGATTCTAAAGATTTACAAACATCTTAAAATGCTATATACTACTTGGTCTACCACATTCTCTTCCTATTCTCTATCCATACAAATATATGAAAAATAAAAATAAATATCTTATATCAAACTATGAAAGTTTATCGATGCATTCATCTGTAGAAGTATAAGAAAACAAAGTCTTCTTACATGAAAGACAGGGTGCCTGTATTATTTCTTAATAACAGTTCATGGCTGAGATACAGCTAGGTGAGTTCTCACCTTCTACACAATGACCTACAGAGTATGGCCACCCTCAAAGATGAAACTCCAGATATTTTGGTGAAAGGGGATATGACGCTTAGATTCTTTGACTTGACCTTTATATTCTTTTAAGATAGGAATAGGATAGATTTTCTTAAATTGATATAAATGAGGTATCAAAGAAATTTCAGTGATCACTTCTTCATGGTTAGATGTTCTAAAACGAATCTCATATTGAAATAGAAAAAAAAACAGAAGCACCCAGTGTGCTATATAGCTCCTATACCTGTGGAAAGCATTTCTGCCAAAATGACCCAAGTCTACCTGTTAATTACTTCACTACTAATGAACAAATAAAGGCCTGTTGCAACCAGGTTGTCTTCTTCCAAGCTTACCAAATAAAATATCTTTCAGTTCAGGAAAGAAATATTTTACTGACAAGACATTGCCCTAGGAGCTATGACAACCCAGTCCTCAGAGGCAGCATCAACCAAAAATACTTTCATTTCAACATCTACCAAAAATACTTTCATTTTTTTTTTCCATACGATCATACATGAAGAGTTTCACACACCAAACAATGAACAAATCACATAAAATAGGCCATGGCCATGGAATGGTAGGTCAATAAGCCAAACATTCATTTGCACTTAAGAGATAATACTTTCTTTTTAAATCTTTATTTTTTCTGGATAACTTTAAATGAAACTAATGTGACCTGGCCCTGAGCTTGCAAAGTCAGCCTAAAAGACAAATAGACTAAACTTATTTGCCTCATATAAAAATAAATTTATTTATGTATCACAGCCAAAAATTTCAGTAGACTAGAGGACAAATGTGCATCAGGGGTTCCTTTGATCTTCTCTGTGGAGCTTCTTTTAGGTGAAGTCTCTCAGGTTTTGCAGATGCCAGGCCTATCAGACTGCCTTACAGCCATCGACCCAGGATTTGCTGATCTGGACTCAGCCTGGGTACCTAGAGACTCAGGGACTCTGACCCTGACCAAGAGGTGGACTTCCCAGCCTGACCTTGGACCTGTCTCATGCCTGTGAATGTGTCTGGAGAGCTAGACTTGTGCCTGAATCAGTTTGTCACCCGGTCTGCCCTGTTTGTCTCACTTCAGTGCTGCAGCACAGGCTTCTGCACCTAAGGCCACTGCCTCTGCTGGCCTTGTGCCCCACTGGGCTGCTGGCCACCCTCCCTCAGGGAACAGCATCTGCCCTTGATGCTCCCTGACACAGCAGATGTCCTTCATCAAAACCACCAGACTATGCTTAAATTAAAGAATAACATAACAAGGAAAAAAAAAAAAAAGAAGAAGAAAAAAGAAAACTTAAGTACAGGCCATTAATCAATTTACATACGTCTCTTACTTTCCTTTTTTTTTTTTTTTTTTCCAATGACCATCTCTTTAAGACAATTAATAAGTTCAACATCTGCAGTGTTAAATTGGACCAAAACTTACAAAATAACTTAGTCATCTTTGGGAGTTCCTTAAAGTCAGAATGAGCAACTCAGTGCTGTTCTTTACCAAGCAAAGATGAAACTCTGCCTAGGACACATTTTTATAACATTTTGTTCTGTCCAAGCTGCCTCTGTTCTAATCAGACCTTTCTAAACAATGACTGGAAATGCCTCATGGCAGGTCTTTAAGAATTTTCAAGATACTTAGATTTAACAGACCGTTTCAATACCCTGACCAAGTGGAAGAAAGTAAAGAGAAACAATTAGGTTCCAAGCTGTACACTTGGCACTGGCAACTTATTGACTCAGGTGCAAAATTATTTATACAGGATATCCAAATGAAAAGCTTTAGTCATGTTTGTGTTATACTTGACTAGACATCCATACTGAGTGTTGAGAGGACACTATCAAGACGGGCTTTGCTATCTGTTCAAACATCAGATCCAAACTCAGGGCAGAATACAGTGACGGTGTATCTATATTGTGTTTAATACACCATCAAACATCCTCCAGACAGGCCGCCCGCAATATGCCAGTGACAGGCCTCACAGCAGGCAGAGAGTAACATAGACATATTCAGTGGCACACATATTTTGTTGGTGAAAACTGTCACAGCCATGACAGTTAATTTCAACGAATTTCTGACAATTAACTCAGTCCAGGACCTTCCCAGTGTTGCTTTTGGTATCCTGTTTAGTGGTGCTCAGAAGTTCACCACAAAATCCTGTGAACACCCTGGAGACAATTCCTCTTTTCTTCGCCATACATGTCATTCTTTGTTCCATGTTTTTCAGAGGTTGCAAAGAAAAAGAGAAAAATACCCTTTCAGCCAGGTTCTAAAATCCTGAAGAAATAGCTAACAATGGAAAAGACTGTAGTCACCACAGGGAAAAAGCACTTCTGCTAACACTCCTAAATGTCCCTTAACCATGTACTCCTACTTACTTTGTAATGATTGCATGTTTTCCCTTTGGGCCCACTAAAGTATTTAATTGCAATTACACTCATTTACATAGCAGATGAGGCTAATTGCTGGTATTAGTTACCAAATGTATGCTTGTATTGTGAGGCTAAAAAAATGCCCTACAGAAAAGAAAACGACTATGCCTCTAATTAAGGAGCTATGAGTCAAAGTGAGCTTGTTCAGAGATGTAAATATAGAATCAAGGGCTTTCAGAGTTCTGTAGTGGTTTTTATTATACCACCAATTCCCATATTCCAGAGATAACACTCGCACACTTCATAGCATACACAATGAACTATTCCCATTTTGTTAGAAACAGGAATGATGGGCACTGCATAAAAGACCAGATAGACAGATCTAGATTCTTAAAATTTTTAATTAGCAATAAATGTAAATGTCCTCCTAATAAGGATCTTTGTTTATTATAGATACACTGAACTTATTCTTTTCAGCAGTCCCATCACCTTTTATTTTGGGCTAATTCCCAGGAAAAGTCTTTCTTGACTTTATTCAGGGCTCGTTCAGTTGCTCATCAATGGACTTCATTTTGCATGCAGTTACAGACAAGGGTGTCTAAGATAATATGCTATGAAAGTGAATATGAGGAGGATCGGGCCCAGTGGAAACATGGAAGAATAAGAATGCCAAGATTTGGCCAAGAATAGCATTCATAGTATAAAAATTCTTACTAGAAAATGTATAGAATACTCATTAGAGGGTTTTTCCCTTATGGTTGAATGAAGGTTTCGTTAATCTTAGTTAGCTTCAGGAGGTCACAGTGAGAACAGAAGTATGCCCATCAGTATCCCTTGGACAGGGTTGAAAAGCTCCCCATAAACATTTTAAAAATTAACACTTTATCAAATTATGCCTTAATTTTTTTCTTTTCCTGGAAGTTTACCAAATCTTGACAGCAGCTAAGCTGTGGGTGTACAGAAGCATTACACACCATATTGACTATTATCATTTTTAGGTAGTTTCCCTTTAGTCTACTATGTTTTGCCTATGTTTGAATTAGAGATTCTTTTGTTTTAGGGGTGGGAAGTGGGAAGAATGTCTCCCCTTTTTTTTATTTATTTATACATTACCCAAAATGCTAGGCATTTGACTGCGTTCATGATGAGCACTCCTACACGTTATGATATTACAAATGAATATATAATTAAATGAATACATTGTGTTAAATTAATATGGCCTCTTTCTAGTCTTTCTTGGATTTATATCCGAGTTTTCCCACCAGTAAATGTAGGAGTCAGCATTAGCTGGAGACAGATTTACCAGGAGAGTGAAGCACAGTGAACTTAAGAGACATAAAAGAGTCACACAGTATAATGCTATAGCACCCCTGATCTACATCTCAACTACAGAAAATACAGGATGCTATAGTGTACACTTCATAAAAGTGATTTTATTAAATAAGTGTTAAGAAACACTTATTTAGATTTCTGTTTAGCTTAAGTTCACTGAAGGCTAGTCTCTAAATTTACTACTTTGGCTCCTCATTTGATTACAAATTGTTTCTCCTTCCCATTAAAAATAAAAGCCACTCCCTATAAAAAATCTAGTTTCAAATAAAAATTTAGTTCCAATTGTTTTTCCTAGATGCTACTTTACTATGCTGTTATTAGACTTGTTAGTATTTGGTTACCTGCACAGGTCATTTCATGAAAAGAGACTGGTTGTGAGCCTCTCCCTATTTTCTTTCTGAAAAGAAGATGAAAAAAAGTTCAGACAATCCCAAGTACATTCCATAGATGCCAAAGCCTCTCCCTCCTGAGTGCTGATTCTCGTTAAATATATACCTTTGTAGGACTAATCCCAAATGGTATGATGACAGGGGTCATGTGAGTGTCATTTTTCAAACTTGTGTGAAAATCCATTTCAAGCCATCTTCCCCTCTTATATTTCACCTCATTTCTGGAGCACTCATGCAGCATAATTACTTAGCTAGAGCACAAATGTAAACAGGACATCCTCTCAGATAGGAGATCCCAATATGTTGAAAAGTATATGCTTTAGTTCTTGTGCAGTTCTGGAAACTATCCCAAGACTTCCACAAAAAGATACTGTTTCTGTTAAAATATAAACTTAGCCCGTAACACAAAGCAAACCAAACAACATCTGTCCTTACAGTGTGATTGTTTGTTCCACTCCAGTATAATTATTCTTGCATGACAGCAGCCCCTGCAGGCAATAGCCCTCGTTTACCCGATTTGCCCTAAAATCAAGTCCAGCCTAAAGAGATGAAATCACTGCATTAAAAGTGCCATTCACTTAGAATAGTTTGGTGACAAAGCACTGTTACACTTTCACTACTACCTAGGATTTTTTCTTTCAATAACATTTTGAATCCAAAGCGAACAAGAAAGATTTCGTTCCTGCAAAATCACAAGTCTCTAAACAAACCTGCAGAGATTCCAAGGAAAAAAAGTGGGAGATGTATGAGAGATTTATTTTTTACTCTTAGGTTCCTTTAGAGAAATTTCTTCCTAAAATGGATAATCGTTTTAAAGCTCAGTTGCATTTTCTCTACCTCTTGCAATGAAATCCTGAAAAATGGTCACAAGAAAAAGGGAATCTCTAAGTTGTATACTCTAGTCAACACCCCTACAGATAATGTGGCGACTGTGGAAAGTCATCTATTTCCTAATGGGAGCCACACGTTTTCAGCCAACAGGACCAAAAAGGAGTCATAGTAGATGAGTTCTTACAGTTCTCAAATGCCTCAAGAAAGGAGGGTTCCTACTAAAGTGTTAAAAATGTTAAATCTCCAATTGTAATAACTTTTCTTATATTTTCTGCAAACTTGGAACTCTAGCAATATCTACTACATCAATATATAGTCTGGTCCCAGTCCCATCTCTAGCTCAAGACTAGTCTTCCTCTAGCGTGAACCTGCAGAACTTTCCAAGGGCAGTAGACTTCTATCATAACCCCAGCAAATATTTTCTGCAAATACCACTACAGCTGTAGCTCTTTGCACTTACAATTTTGCCTTTCTTCTATACTCCATACACACTCTGAAAGAGAGTGACTGCCTTAGATTTCAGTACTAAATATGAAAGTCGATAGCTCATATGATACTCCTAGTCCTTTTTCTACTCTTGTCTTTTTCGAGCCCTGTGTCAGTGGAGTGAACCCTAGGTCACACTATCCTTCCTATTTTGTAAAGAGTTTTTATTCATAATTCTTAATGCTTTCTGTCATCACAAAAGATGTGATTTATCGATTTTATTTCAGAGATGAGTTGCACGGTTTTTCTCGGGTGCAAATGTAATGAATAAAATGAAATACTTTAGAATAGTCACTTTAGGATACATTACCTCTGTTTATGCAAGAAAAATTGTTCACTGAAACCAGAGCCAGACTCCCAATAATTTGCTTCAGAGCAGAATGCAGCTTTTTAAGGGAGTAAAATCTCTACTTTCCTTATTAAAATACATAATAGAAGACTTATGTCTAAAGACTTATGGCTCCTAGGCAGATTCCTTATAGTCAGACAGTTCCTTTAGTAGGAAAGGCACTGAAAAATAAATAAATAAACAAACAAACAGAAGCCACAGCTCATAGCTGAAATAAACAGCCTCAGAAATCTTATCATCTCAGAAATATTTGTCATCAGTGTTGATCAGTGCCAAAACTGTATATTCATCCTGTAGTCACTCCTGTTCTCAACAGCGGTCAAAGAAATTAGCAATGAATATTATTAGCCAGATTGCATAGTAATTTAAAGTAATATTGATTGTCTCCACTTTGTTAGTATTGCAATGGAAAGAACAGTCTTCAGAGACTGTTCCTCTGTCCTCTATATTTGTCCATGCTAAGAAGAAGACCTTATGATTTACAGGGCACATGAACCAAAGACTGTAATTTGCAATACACTCACTTCTATGAGCCTTATCCATTTCACATCACTATAGTTGCTCTGAGATGTGAAATGAAGAGAATAACAAAGAAAAAGATAAAAGATTTGGCACTGTCACCTTGAAATTGGTTGGTAGACTAAGTAGAACTGTGCTTTTTAATGAGGATTGCTTTTTTGATGTCTAAAATTAGTTGCCTCCCACCTGGATTATTGTGAGGATTAGCCTATTTGAATCAGTCTTTTATGTATACTATTGGTAAAGTTACAACACCCCAAATCACCCGCTGTTTTTAAAGTATTGTTTGTATAAGAAAGAATGAAATAAAAGAGCAATATGACTGATTGTTTGTTTAATCCAAGAGCCTGATTATTTTAAATTTCATATCTTTAAGTCCTTTGCATAACTGTCAAGTTTTCATCAAGGTAATTATCCCCGTCACATCTCTATTATGTTGTTGCTATCATTTTCATTCAATGGATCATCAAGAATTGAATGCACAGCAAACAGCACTCATAACATCTGAGCACCTCCTAATTATCAGAAGAAGCATATCCATTTTGGGACTATGCCAAACATCTGAGAGCTGGAAGCAAAAGGATCTTTCCTTGAGAAGACGTGCAGGAATCACTTGTAATGAATAACCTTGAGATACAGCAAAATGCTAGTGTAGTTCCCTAGAGAGTGCAGCACTATATGCAGAGGGTGGTAGGCAGAGCAGTCAGGGAACACTGATTCAGATCTCTTGCAACTTCCACCTGCAAAACATCTATGGACCAGGCAGCAGCGATTAAAAGTGCTTTTCTGTTGTACATGCCCTCCGGAGGAGAGCTGTGGAAATGTCCCCTCCCCTCTTTGAAATGAATCACTCCTGGATAGAGTGGGTGTCGCTCTTTGTACATCTCTTATCATACTAAGGATGTGCTAAAATCTTTACCACAGGACCACCCAGGCACCTTTTCAGCAGCTAAGTTGAAATGACTCAGTTATGATTGATTTGGGGAGGTTTCCTCTTTAGTTCACCCTTGAAGGAGACAAAGAAGGCACATACATTTCTCCTTTTCATCTAGAAATGGGAGGGAGGGATCAAATATGTTAATTGTTAGAAGCTCTTAACAATGGGTGTGATAGCTCAAGACAATCTCAAGGATGCCCTACTTAGAGTCTGAGAAGTACACAGAATGATGCATGGTCACTTAACTTGATGGGAAGTTTAAAGACTCAAAAATGGGAAGCAAAGAAGAGGTCACAAGTAGAGTCTATGAAGGAAAGTCAGTCCTTGCAAAAGGGCTTGTGTGTCTAGACAGTTTCCCCTTAATGCAATCTTCTAGACAGGCAATTTTTGTGGACTCTAAATCCACTTCTTTGCCTGCCAAAATTTTTTTCTTTGGAAAGCAGCACCCACGCCAGAGAAATCTTTCTGCTTTGGCCAAAGATATTGACATAACCTCATGAATATGGAACTATTAGAAATTCTACCATGAACAATAACCCAGAACAAAAGCTAATAGAATGGAATCTATTTTACAACTGTTTTATCAGTTATTCTTTGAAAGGCAGGAATATAGCACCTGAAAAGTTCTCATCTTATGTAATATTTCAGCTTGAAACCATAGATAATAAATAAGCCACTGCTGCTTATAAGAAATAATCTGAACATAGAATTTAGAATACGTCAGCAAAGCATATGCTCAGAGAATAAAAACATATTTAAATTACAATTAACAAGGCATTTCTCCAAGATCTAGGTGATCATACAGTCAACTAAAAAAAAGTGATAAACAAGGGTACTTAATTAGCATCTTCTGATGCTTCCCAGCAATATTAATTACTTTCTAGAGGGTTTTTTTTTTTTCTATTTTTCTTTTAAACAGATGAAAGGTGTATATTTAGTATGTGTCATGACATATTTGAGGGAAACCAGAGGATCTCTTTTCCATTTATGAAAAAGATTTAAAAGTTAGATATCCCAAGATTCACTCCATATTCCTCCTGCTAGGAATATATGAGAATTCATTCAGCATTAATTGTATTTTAAAGGGAAATCAAGATTCACTGAGGATTTGCTTTGTGCAGAGCATCATTACTTATGATTTGCCAGCTTATCACAAGATTGATGTTAAAAATATTGTAGACTAACATGCAGTGTGAACAGGGTGCACAGAAGTTGCAAATGCTCAGAAAGACAAAGTCATTAGGAGCTACAGGGGTTATTGTTCTGAAAAACAATGTAAAGTGATAGTGGAAAGAAGATAACCTCTATCAGTCATGGATCAATAATGGTTTATCAGGCATTCACTATAAACTCTCTTTCAAAAGACAATAAATTTAAATAAACACAGAAAAATTAATTTTTTTCTTATTTAAATGTATTTTTAATGTACTTTTGCACCCAAAATGCCTGAAGAAAGAGATAGGTCTCACCAGCTATGTAGAAATTGTCAAGAGTTGGATATTTCCTATAAAAGCAGAGAGTATGTTCCTAAGTAGAAGACAGCTCTTCAAGAAAACTATATTGAAAACAAATTATCTGGATTGGAAAAAAAAAGTAAATCTTTTAGATTTTAACTCTCAAGAGTTGCCCAGGAACAATAGATCCAAGGATCCTCAGACGTTGTTTAAGAACAGGTGATTCCAGCAGCTTTTCTTCTTGGCTGCACCCACTCTACATTGAGCTTGCAAATGAGGTTTATACAAGAAGGCCTCTAGTATCTGTGAATGTCTAATATTTGTCTTTGGCCTCTATAGACAAGTCTTTTTATAGGTAATGCAGAAAAACTATGTATCCATCTTGAGTCCTTTTAGTGCTGACAATCTACAGCAAGAGAATTAGGCCCAAGATATTTAAATAAGAGTTCTGAGTTTTAACTAAAAGTTAAGAGTTTCTGCTCTGGCAGATCTTTCTGTGTTGGTATAAGACTTGACCATGGCTGATGACTCTACTCCTTGACAGAGGTTACAGACCCTGTAAAGAGCCGAAAGTAGTTCATACCCACAACCCAGCCTATGCTGGTAGCCCAAATCAGGCTGTTCGGCCTTATCTACCTTCTCTAATTGCTTTGCTTAGGCAGGATCATTTACTTCCTTCCCTTAACACCTTCATTCCCTAACCTTCAAGAGAAACAGGGGTGATGACACAGAAATTATCACAGCAAGAATTGTTCAAGCCAGTCCAACAGAGTTGTAGGATTTAGTTCAGGTTCAGTTTAATACCAGATACTTTTGCTCTCTGAGGACTGCAAGTACAGCCTGCAGTATCAAGGGCACAGACTTCTGCAATCTGATAGTTCTTTTGCTTATCTGTTACCGCACTCATTGACTCAGTACAGTAAATATGGATACCAAAAAGGGAAAGAATCTATGCTGTTTTGCTATGTTGTTGTGCTATCTTGTTTTTCCCCTTCTCCTGCTGACTGGTGAGACAAAAAGAGAGAGAGAGAGAGAGAGAGAGAGAGAATAAGAGCGAGGGAGAGAAGGAGGAGAAAGGCCTATTGAAATAGTATATATAGTAAAGCAGTTATGCAATAGTTTTAATAACTTCCGTGCCTGGGACATCAGGAGTGCTAGTTTCCTAGGCTGACAATATTTTACAGTGGAGGGAAAGGTACTTTCCAAAGTGGTCCCAGGATTTTCAGGGGACACTGTATTAAACTACATGTATATCCATGCATCCATGTAGATGGTAATTTTTAAAACCATTCTGTTCTGCAGCCCACTGGCGGGCAAGCGGAAGGAAAGAGATCAGTGGAATGTTTAAATAGCTTCTTGTTTTTCACTCACAGGACAGATGGCGTGCAAGTTAATGAAAAATAAAACCCCAACAGACACTGTAGAGCAGCTGCAGAGAGAATCGACTATAGGAAGAAGTGTGGTCCACTGGATTGGCTGCTTTTCTATAAATGAAGGAACTTATGTTCTAAACCTGATTTCCTATTCCCAAAATACATACCTTTTGGTAAAGACAGATCTCAGTGCCTCAGTTTCTTCATCTGTAGAATATGAATAATGAGATATTCATTTCTTTATGAATAGAATGACAGAAAGAAATTATTTATAAGAACTTCATTTTATTGGTAACATATAGCCCTGTTTCAGTTAACAGAATTATTATGCAGACACAGTGTCAGCAAGCCCATGGGAAGATTTCACTCACAGATCTGATCAAACAAGATTCAGAATGTTCAAGGTATAGCCATAGAACAAGAAGAGTCATGAGTTATTTCTCATTTCCTGGGAAGAGTTTTTCATTTTTATTCCAGAAGGCTAAGCTTTTCCTCTTTACGTATTTTTGGTCTTCAAAATTTCTATATATAATTTCTATGTGATTTTCTCTCTTTTTCTATTAAAAAAAAAGTTTTCCTCTTTAGCCTAAGGCATTATGTACCACCTCTTTCTGCTTATTTACTATTTTTACTATTTACTATTCCTTTCTCTCTCTCTTTTCCTCTGCTTCTCCTCTCCTCTCCTCTCCTCACCTCACTTCTGCTTTCCTTTCTACTCCTGTCTGTCTTTCTTCCCTGCTTTTTGTAGTGAATTAGTCATTGTCTTGAACTCATAAGAAGAGTTCACATAATTCTTATGAAAACAGCTTAGTCTGGAAAGAAATATTTGGCTTTCTACTTAAGATAAGTCAGAACACAATAAAATTGATGTGATTTATGTCTTTTTCCAAGAGTTTAAGGGTAACTGCAGGGTTACCTTGAGCTTGACCTGTTACAATTTTTAAAAGCTGAGCAGGAAGCATCTCTCCCACAGCAGATTTTTCCTATCAGGCCCTTACAAAAAAGTCACATTAAATTTTCAAAGTTGCGCTGTACCTCTCCAATTGCTTTGGAGGCTATCAGCTTTGAAAGCAAACTTGGGCAAATTTAAAGGAGCAATGATTGCATTACAACTTCTGTCCCTTTGATGTACCAGATCTTCCGTTTATTCAGGTATGTGAAGGTGAGGAGGAAATATGGCTGTGATATGATTCAAAGTGGTAGATATCAAAGAATAAGAGATTTCCTGCTGCATCCTGCCTTCTCTCTAAGTGACTTTGGGGCTGACTCTCCTCCCTCTGTCGGGTTTACACTTGAAGAAAAAACACCTGTACTGCAGTTTTGTCAATTGATAGCACTGTGGATTTATTTTACTTAGTACAACATTTTTAATGAAACCAGTTTGTATTCCCTGAATATAATTGTTAGATATGATATCAAGGTTTGAGGAATTTCTATGCTGTAAACTAAACACATTCCCAAGCTAACTGGTCTTGTATGTTAGTGACATGAAGGGACATAATAGATTGTTATAGTATTAATTCTAAAATACAGAAGAGCATATAGAGTCTTCATTAATATATTGCTCTGTGAAATCATTCCATCATGTGTCGTGTTATCAATATTTAAGAGTTTCTAAGAATATAAATGTTACTGGCCATATATGTAACTGAGATTTGTGAAGTACAAGTGATGTTAGATCAGTTGACATAAACAACTAAAAGAAACTTGTTTACTGTTGCAGTAGTTGTGGAAGTGATGAAGTGGTGCAAATGCACTGTTTATCAGACTGAATATGTTAAAAGTTATGATTGTACAGGAACATTTCTCAGCTAAATGGCATGTGTTGAAGAAAACACAGTACCAAACAACAAAGAAAGGAATATATTTTGCTCTATCATCCTTTTCTTTTTTTTCTCTCATTTTTTTTTCTTTTGAACTATATCCCCAATGTAGCTTTGAGGATATATTATTTATATGCCTGCTAGCTCTGGTCCCACAAACTCATTCATCATTTCCTGCCTTGCCTCATCCGCTGTAAATGAATGACCCCTTCTGCATCTTTCTGAAGTCTGTTTGCCATTATGTAGATTAATACAATAAATATGCATATGTATGTGTGTGTGTGTGTCTGTAAAAAATACATTTATGGAGTATGTTATGTTATGTCCCACAGCCAGCTTTATCTAGAATTAATAATTTAGCATTCAGTAAATAAAATGACTCTCTAGCACTACAAGGAAATATTATGTCTGTGTCCTATTAACAGTTGTATCCATTTTTTACTTAAATGCTATAATAAAGATATTAGCTTTTACTGGCTTTTGGATGCAGTAATTCAAAGGGGATTTATAGCTTAATATTGCATGCATATTCCCACTACTTGTGCATGATGAGATTAGTAAGTCTGAAATAAAGTAGCAGACCTGAATTGCTTGGGTTTCTGCTTTGATAATTTTTGGTATAAGCCAGTCATGTCCAATTTCAAGAAATTGCATTCTATGGTTGAATGTTTTGTCAAGATGTATGTAAGAAAAGAGTAGAAGTTTTGGAAAAGGGCAAAAAAATGGACTGTGAAACAAATTTCATAACAAATTATTTTCACAATTAAATGAACATTGAGGGAAAATTTAATGAAATGGCCTTCAGTTTTAATCACATATTCTGACTCTACGAGCACAGGAAAATGCTGACTGGAGCCACTCTGACTCTTGTGGAAGGAGTTTATGTTCTAACCATTTAATATGGAATTGAGTATTGTCAGGATCAGCCTCATATCTGGAAGTTATTTAATTCATTGGCTGGTGAGCAGTATGTTCATTTATCAACATATGTGAGTCAATGGAATAGATTCCTGCCAATCTTCTAAGTCTTACTAGTTTTATTTAAATAAATATCAAGTTTTTGAAAGATTTTTTCCTCATAAGTCCTTCCATTTATGCAGTCATTAAGGTTTGATTCTGTAGACACTTTCTGTACCTAGGTTAAGGAGTTTCAAGAATAAAAAGCAGTCAGAAAATTTATGAACTTAAAGAATGGAACATATAACAACTAAACAGAGTTAAAAAAGTCAAAGAAGAATCTCTTAACAATTTCAGCTGCTTACGTCTGCTCAAGAAATTCAGTCTTTTGCTATCAATTTTGATAAGCAGTCTTCCTCACTGATGAGGCTATAAGATGATAATGTCATTCAATAAGTTTCACACCCTTTCCTGCTATTTGTCCAGTGCAGGAAACTGAGAGTTTTCTTGTCGTGTGGACACAGAGGAAATATCCAGCAACCAAATACTGCCCCTCGCATGCAAACAGGTCCATATCCTCTTTCCGCCTGACAACTTCCTTCCTGCCTGCTAGGAACAAATCTACTCTTCATTTTTCCGGAGTTCTTTATACAGGCTACTCAGAATGCCCTTGGGTAGAGACAAACATTTTATTAATGTAAACTTCATCTAACAGCTGGATAGTCAGGGCAGCCAGGCCCAAATTTACATTAGAGAATTGTTTGCTTCTTTTAACTATAGTGGTGCTGCAGCTGAGTCAGTAAATGTTCTGTGCCAGGGACTAATATAAAGAGTTTACTGAGATGTCTGGCCTTAAGTTAATAAATATTTGCATTTTTGAGATTTGGTGAGAGTATTTGTAGAATAATTTTATAGGGTAAGGTTTCATCACTCAATGTATCACTTATTTACATGAGTATAACACTTCTGTTATCTGGGTCAGAATGAGCAGCTTTATATCACCAACAGTAAGAAACAGTTTAACACTACTTGAATAGATCAAGCCTTAGCTCTAAGTCTTGCACCAAGGAATTCAGCTGCACTGTTCAGGAACAAAACGTGGTGGGCTCTGACTCTAAGATTCACTGCCACAATCTCATCCTGCTCCTCCAAATGGAGCTCTAGCAAAAGTGAGAAGGGACAGAAAATTCAGTCCCGCTCAGCCAGAGTGAGCAATTCCTGTGGCAGAACTACTGCTATTATCTTCTTTCTTTACACTGAAGGTATGAGTACTAGGCAGAATTCCCTGTATATGATATTTGATTTTTGTCTAGTTTTGGTTAACAAACATATTGGATACTGCAATTTAGATTCTATCTTTCCTCCAAGGCCTGAACTTTCAGAAAACAATTCATTTTAACTTTTAACTAGAGAGGATAGCAGACATACAGTTAGACAGCTAAATTTACATAAGGCAGATCTTATCCTGTATTTCCACTGCATTTCTCTTCACCAACAAGAAATAATTTTTCTAGAAAAAAGTTTATCACTGTCTAACTTCATTGAAGACATGTAACCAAGACATAGACTCTCTCCTAAAAGATTATATTGATCAGACAACAAGCAACAAACAAGCAAGCAAGCAGTAGACAGTGGAAAACAGATAACAGCTTTAGTAGGACTGTATCCTTTGTTTGGGCTACCTGTGTCAGGCATCCTTGGCATGATATCACAATTGCAGAACATGGAAGAAAAGTTCAATCACATGCTGTCTTTTTGTCACTGTCTGATTACCTGGGTAATGTCCTGTGGCCTTACATAGACATATCGTGTTTTGTGTAGTAGGTATATGAAGAACTTCAAAAAGTAATCATGAGTTTCTCAAGAGATTGTGCATGCCCTCAGTCAGGAAATTAGCTCTGCAGAGCTTTGTGAGCCGGTGACCAGGCTGCCTTTCTTTCTCAAGACAGATTGTTTACACGTCACTTGATAATTGTTCATTATACCACAACAAACTGCATTGATACAGCCCTGGCAGAAAACATATTTCAGGGGATTTTGTGTGTTTGTATATGTGTTAGAAGATGGAACTAATCGCTGCCCTGAGCTCCAGGACCCATCTCTGCCCACTGCATGCTGTAGGACAGTGGAGGCAAGGGCAAGGTGCATTCTAGCCTGGATTCACCCTTGCCTCCTGACCATGTGCTCCTTGACAATAATTTTGAAAGTTCACTGACTGGAAGGAGGTAGAGACTGGAAGAGCAATATGTATTGCTGAATAGAACATTCAGCAGAACTGGAATGTGGCAAAATTGAAAAACAGCATTTTTACTTTTTTTTTTTTACAATGAGGCTGTGAATCTCTCTGTTAAATTAGAAAAGGAGTGGACATTGGTATGAATAATAAGAAATTCTGTGTATACAGTTGCTCCTTTTTTTTAAAAAAAAGCATTATTTAATATAAGCCTTCAGGATTTAAACTAACTTTTGTATGATAGTTAAAGTCTTTCAGCTGCATAAAGTTTTTGTTCTTTGATATGAAAAATAAAACCATAAATATCCTACTGGACTGAACAGGCTCCAAATCTGGGCTATTATAACAATTACTGTGTCTTATGGTTTTTGGTAGGTGCTTTCTAAAAGGAAGATAATGAAGGTTAAATTGTTCTTTCAGTTATGGCTGAGTAATTTTAAACAACCTCCCAGGCTAAAACACTACTCTTACATCAGGTTAACCCACATTCCTCTCTGTGAGAGCTACAGTGTCAAATTCTACTTTATGGGCATTACAGTACAGGTAAAGGAATTCTAATAACTCCAACCTTAAAACCTACACATTAAGTTTTGTTTGTAGTTGCTTTCTAGATTCAAATTTTGTTGAATGTAAAGGAAATGCATTTGTCCTTTCTCCACTGCATTGTGTGGACATTTCTAGAAAAAGAAACATCCTCTATTTGTTTGGTTCTAATACAGGATGGGAGAGAATAATGTTGTTCTAGTGTTTAATTCTCTCACTTAGCCTCATCCCTTTTTAAGCAATATGGTCAGTCTGTAGTTTGGAAGACAGGGAATAACCACGTCAGGCAGCTCTAAGAAAATAAGGATAAGAACTTATTTCTGACATGCTTATATATATAAGGATTTTCAAGTGAGCACCATGTGTGAATACCACTGAGTTTCTTCAATAGTCTGAGATGGAGCCAGGTTTGCAAGCTCTTTCAAGCTCTGACCTCTTAGAGGAGACATAGCACATCCTACCATATTCCTGACATCTTATCCTATATAACTCAGAGGTTTTTATTTTGACAAATCCTCTGGGTAATGCAATAAACATAATGATGGCTGAAAAATAGGCTAAGGACCCTTCTGCCCAGGTTTCACAGGGGCAAGATCAGTTAATCACCATGCTGCAAGTACTAGGGACAAAATCCTGATCCTATTGCATCTACTGGCAAAGTTCTCATTAATAGGATCATTGTTTGTCCTCATTTGTTTATAGATTGCTACTTACATGAATCTCATCAAAAGACAGGCCCATCATGCTTGAAAGGTCTTGTCTTCGCTCCTTTGCACAAAGCCTATGTAGGTTGTGCGATCTAAGCTACAAAGCAATCAACAATTTTGATTCAAGTCTACTTGTTCTGCAAAATGTTCCTTTGAAGTTATTAAAAATAGACTCCAGAAGGTAACACTACTCATAGATTATTTAACAGCATTTCATTTTTTCCATGTGTATTTTCCTTCTTCTCATTTTTCTGTTTCTTAGTGTTCCAAATAATCCTGGTGCTGCTACTGGTGCAGTCAGTAAACTTTATACCACTGTAAAACTACCGAACACTGTCATATCTGTTGGAATAAAATTATCAAATCAAACTTATGTTTTCTTCTACAAAAAGAAAATTAAAAATTGCGCATATATCCGTATAGATAATGTTTACTATTTTTCCTTTGCTTGTCACTCAGACACAACTTTAGAGGAAAATCAAACTGAGATATGCTTGAAGTTTTCTTTATTTCAAAACAATAACTACTATCAAAAATAACTTTTTGCTAGAATATATGTAGAAGTCAGATTATTAAGAAATCTTCATAATTTTTATTGTGAGACAGTTTATCTGAAGTATGACTTATGAACAAAGTCCCAGCTGTTTAAAAACTTTGCCCTCTCTCTAGATCA
Source organism: Nothura maculosa (assembly GCA_032353885.1). Lineage (NCBI taxonomy): Eukaryota > Metazoa > Chordata > Aves > Tinamiformes > Tinamidae > Nothura > Nothura maculosa. The sequence goes on along the minus strand of JAUBOD010000208.1, from coordinate 9,101,350 downwards.
AGATGATAAGAAGATAAGATATTAAATTGTTACCAAGGGCATTTTTTTTCTTTTATCTCTGTAAAGAGAAAGGAACAATAGCAATAAAACCTAATAGTTAGCTTTTTTATTTTCCCTAGAATAGGAGGTTAGTGCCATCTTTCTGGCTTTAATTCTATCTACTGTTTCAGTTGCATATGATAACCTTCAATTCTTGTCTAAATTGGTTTTCCATTTAAACAGTTGTTGATTTTTACCATAGAGGTGATGGCATTTTGATATTAATCTCTGGAACCTTCTAGGTAAATGTAATGCATATATACATTTACCGCTACTCATCACTATCACTTTACCTCTTACAAACAGCAATAACTGTTAGTATTTGTGTTGTGGTTGTGACTAGATAAATGAGTCAGATTATGGCAAGTGTAAAATAATATAGTAAGTACATGGGCTGTAACTCAAACCAAGTGTAACTCAAATAACATAAAAAAATCTATCTAATCTAAATCTAAAAAAATTTATAAAAATCTATTGATTTCTTGATACTTCTATGCACTTTTTGATAGTAAAAAATAGAATTAAAATGTATTTTGCTTTTAATAAAGCAATATACTATAGAAAGGAGATGCAATGATCTTTTCCACGCAATTTAAGAATATGCTCACAATTGTCAAAAGGCAACATACTCTGGGATTTAGTGTTATTCATGGAAAAGTCTTAGACTGATTGTAGGATTAATTTGTGCTCAAGGGAAAAAAAAAGGAAGCCTAACTATCTAACTTTTTATTTTAGACTTAGTGCTGCACTGACCCTGGAACTCTGGAAGAAATTACAAGACAGAAGTATTCTATGCAATAGCCCTGGTTAATGTAATTATGAACTTTTAAAATAAAAATGTAAATCATTGAGTTTTATGATGGATAAAGCAAATTTTAAGTGAAAATATGTCTTAAAATAAATTGCTGCCTTGAAGTAGAAGAAATTATATCATTTTCCTTCAGTTTTGCTTCATATCTTTTCTAGAACTGAAGAATGAAGTTGCAATTTTAATGTCATTCTGATACTATTATTGTTCTAGGTTTTAACACACTTCCCACTGGCATAGGCCCCAAGTTAAGGAAGTACTTTACATAAGTCTACTATCTTTCTGCTTGATCAAGTCCTAGTTGTCATCATCATTCTAACCTCGCCTCTATATACACTATCCAAATAGAGTTTCTTAATTCAGACTCCATCCTTTCATCTTAAACAATGCAGCTTTCTTCTTTCCGACCTTCTCCACATCCATACTTGTCTCATGTATCAGTAGAGAACATAGATGTTAAATATTTCAATTACTCTGACTGCCTCACAATTTTTAATATATCTGTTGGCTGCTGAATTATGTTGAAAGTGTTTATGTATGTAAACATTATGTATGTATTCCTTGTTTTCAAGGACTTTCATGCTATGACATTTCTCCTCTTTTATCTATTCTACATCTCCAAGGCCGTTAGGATGCTTCTGCAGTGCTTTTCCTACCAAGGACTTCACTTCCTTGATACATGGTAAAGAAATTGGTCATAGGATACAGCAAAGTTGAGTAGCAGCTGGAAACAAATTGTTCTTTCTTTAGCCACCAGGAGAAGAAACATAATTTGAATAAAATTATTAATTGTGAATCCCGTGATTCCTAGAAATACTGAATCAGGATCACAGAATGATTTGAACAATAATAGTTTGCAGGACTGGCCCAAAACACTAATAAAGATAAGTAAAAATGGCAATAGAAGCTTTTCAATGTTAAATATAAAAAATTTTACTCCAGCTTACTGAAATTTGATAAATGTAAAGTTCTCTATAGACTTTATTTTAATGATCAGTTAGCATTTTTATTCCTCTTGAAATAAAACAAAAAGAAGACCTGAATTGCACTGATAAAGAATTGATTTCTGGCACATAAGAAAAATTATTGAATCTAATTATGTCATCCATAAAAATAAACACCCATAAACAATGAGCATCCATTTCAATACATTCTCTGTACTGCCTAGGTCGTGAAGCCAATCATAAACATTAATTGAAACAAAACATCCCTTGAGTAAATCAAAGGAAGTACCACTGAAATAACATAAGCAGCAGAAGAAAGCTTGGAGTGTTTCCACATTAATGTCTGATTATGTGGAACAATGTCAAGAATTCAATAATGTAGTTGTCCAACTAGTGCTTCTGGCCAATTTTCTTCTCCCAAGATTTAAATGTAACTGAAACAATTGACATGCAAGAAAATTCAGCACTTTGCAAGGATCAAGTCCTTTACTCATCTTGGAGATTAGATAACCTTTAGAGACTTCCAGAGATAACAGGAAATTCCATTTTTACAGGCTTATACTCAGTGACAGAACTGCCAGAAAAGGAGAGCAGACCTATAGAGGCCCTGAGGAATGCTATAGCACTGAAGCCTGAGACTTCCTATTAGGAGCTATGCAAAAATTGTTACTGGTACCATATTGTTTCTTCACAGTAGTGGAAGTCTGTAAATATCACAGGTATTAGCAGCCTGTCTTTCTGTTCAACCAGCATATCAGTTGTATCTCAGCAGCTATTAACAGCTTTTAGGAATGACTTTCAACTACCTGATGTTTTACAAAGTTGTTTGACTTACACTTTCTGTAAATGAGAAAAGATGTTTTGGGATCATGAAGGAGATGATTAAAGTACACAATTGGTCACATGGACCACTTTTGCCCGAGCAATTATCAGATAGGGAGCTGAGAAGTGGCAGAAGCCATGAAGCACTCTGTTCTGGTGCCATAAGTAATCATCCAGCTACATTGGTCCTGGTAGTTGATATTATGAATGCACCGAAACTTGATCAGTGTGAGAAGATCTGTGCTTATATCTGTCGTTTCATTCCCAGCTCTGTTCAGACATCTTATTCATGAGAAGCATAAGCTCTTGAAGGAATCTTATCTGCTAAATATGTCTGATTTAATTTTTGACGAAGATGTCTCCAACTTCTTAGGCATGCTGACGCTAACCGTTCATGACTGACTACTAATCTAGCTGTCAAGATAAGCAGGGGTAGCCTACAGTGCCATTACAGAAACCCACAAAGATAAATCCTGTTTTCTTAAGCATGTAAGTGGAAGTGGCTGGTAGGAATGTTTTTAGACATGGTTAGAGTGCAGTCAGAAATAGATGTGCCTATGTCTGCTCACCTTTCACATCAATATCTTTTTTTCTGAAGGGGGGTATGAATTATCAGCAGAATTCTTTAGATGAACCACACTTTCAGACAAGATATTTATTACCTGGTAGGAGTTTTCTGTATGCATAGATTCCTTTCACCTACACTCCTTCACAAGGATATCTGGTGAAAGAATGACCACTTTAATCTGCTTTAAGAGTTTCACAGGAATAAAAGAGAAAAGATGTCAAAGTGAAGTGACTTAAATAATACCCCTTTAACCTTTAGAGCAAAGTCTCTCCCTTTTAAGGATAATATTACCAAGATATGTGTCCCAGAAAGATAAGTAGAATTGAGTATGTTGGGTAAGACATGTTAATTCATCCTTAATATGCAGTGCTTAAACAACTAATTTTTTTATCTTGTGTCTTTCTCAATAACTGTAATAAATTATAAAATAAAAATGAATGTTTAGCTTGGTTGGTTAAGAGGCTTCCTAAAGCAGCATGAGAAAATCAATAACTTTTAGGGTTAGGAATTTACTTTAGAAAACATATTTAGAAAAAATAAGTATCGTGATTTCATCTGAGAGTTCTATGCCTGTAATGTACATATCCTTCTCTAATACATCAAGTGATTTATCTTTCAATATGATAGGAGGTACTTTTTTTTTCCTAAATTGTTTAAACCAATGAATCTGAACTAAATATTTCTGCAAAGAGTAAACTATTGAGTTAGCTCTAGCCCAGCTGTCAGTAAGGATGGCTGCTACCCTTGCAGCCACCAAGCAGTACAAGCCTTTGGCAAGCGTAAGAGTTTCCAAGTCACTCCGCAACAAGTTTCTCAGAGCAACTGCAAAGATGATTTCTTCTCTCTCTTCTAATTAATAAAATAGCATAGATGCATCATACTTCAGGAGAATGTGACCAGTGTTTAGGTGTGGTCCATTTTTTTCTGTGATTATTCATTGGTATACACAATATTATTGGCATTTCCAGTTATCTTTTTATATTCAACTTGCTTCAATGTGACAAATAATCAAAATTTTCATATTATTTTTTAACTATTGATGAAAGCTTTATGATATCTGTCCAATATGTTATAAATCAGCTTACTAGAATAAGTTAAACAACTAGCTTCTTTTGTTGGTTGATGCCTGAAGGTCAAAACAGTCATAAAGGTATAATGATTAAACATATGCTGTCATAGTATCTCTGATTGATCTTAAAGGCAGCAAGGATCTGTTTCAAAATTCTACTTCATAATGTAGATAGCAGCTTTTTGGACATTATGGTGGGAACCTTTATCACACATTTTATGAGCATAACAGTGCAATCGTAGATAGCCTTGGTTTACACTACTGAAAGTATTTACACAAATAAAATAAATGCAGCAACTGAGAACACCACCACAAGGTAGGGTGAATGTTGTTTTTTCGTTGCTGTGTTCCTTCATTTTTCTAAACAACTACCGTGATGTAATCACTTAAAAATAATTTTAAAATAATTTTAAATATAAAAATATATAAAAATATATAATGATATAATTATTATTAAGTAATAAATAATTTTAATTCATGTTGAAGAAAATATATAGCAACTAAAAAGAAATGTTGTTTGTTATCAGGCTTCATCCTAAGAATAATCACAAAAAGATACTTGCAATATAACTTTAAGCATCTCGTAATAAATAAAATGGGAAGATGTAAATGTATTATTCAATTAAAATATATTTAATGAATAATAGCTCAAGAAATAGCCAAATGAATTCATAGTCGATTCATATATGAACATTTCACAAGTTTTTCTGTTTTTTCATTGTCTAGATGCACAGTTTTAAACTTGCCTTCTCATCTTGATGTATTTCACAGTTTAATATACATTGGCATTACCTTAAGTCATTCTTGAAAGATTAATCAATTACTGCTAATTTACAAAGAAGACTAATTTTTCTTAATTTTCTGTCAACATTAACAAGTAATAGAGCAAAAGAGACATGATTGTATCGAAGTGGACATTAAATCTATGCAGATCTCACATCGTTTACCACAACCGTTTTCCCGAAATACTAAAAGATGTGAAAATTAGTAAGTGAGATCAAATATCGGTAGATCAGTCATTATTTATGAAAGTGGCTACCTGAACAAGATCCTATCCCAACAACTTGCTATAATGAGCAATTTTTGAGGATAAACACTACTTCTTTTTGTGTGTGCCTGTGTGTTAAATTTATTAATCCTTACAGAATATCTCTATTCCTTAGAATAAATTAATTTTGTATTTGAGCACTTGAAATTTTTGTGAGAGAATACTAAACACAGAGCAATTGTATTAGCTAATTCTACTATTCCCATTAAGAAACCTTCCTCATCATTGTATAAATCCCAGTTGTCAGAGACTGACTGAAACTGACAGTGGAATAAATAATTGCCCTAGGTTAAAAGATGGTGTTCAGGATTTCAGTTCCTAGATTAAATAAATTATCTTTATCTCCTTTTTGCATAAAGCTATACAACTTAGGGAGCAATAAATTTTTTTGACATTTAAAATGATCACAACATAAGATCTCAGATTCATTTTATGTTTAAATAGAGCAACTTTTTTTCAAGTAAACATTTCATAAGAAGCTTTCATGCATGCACTTAAAGTACATGTCATATATGGACTAGCATAACAGAGTGTTATGAGCTATTAAATTAATGAATCATGTACTGAAGAAGAGGTACATCAAAGACTAACAGACATACTGATGTGTGGGTATGTATCACTGTACTGCTTGAGATACTCTGGCAACTGTAAAGGTGAAATCTGAATGAACCATTGTTACTTGTAACATAGCTGTGTCTGAGTATTTAAAGGAAGAGCTGACACCTACATCTCCAGAATTTCTGCTTCAGGCTTAAAGTTGATATAAGTGATTATGAAATTTGAACACTAGGGAGACAGTCTAAATGGTTCAAAGGCAATAGACGCTATTACAGCTTTCATGTTAAATGGGAAAAGAGATGAAGTTGTAGAAGGAAAAGGAACTAGCAGGGAAGAATAGGAATATAGGTAAAGCAAATGACTGGTTTAATATTGTCATTTTGTTCTTTATTTTACCATACACATATTCTTCTGGCTCCATGATATCCAAATTCAATTAATTATATTTGATTTCTATTTATTTATTGATGAGCTAATTACAGCATCACTTATGTTTTCTCTGCATATGGCCAGAGATGCATAAATAACCTAATAAAGTATATCATCTTCAAATTTATCTACTGAAATAATGACAATGATCATGATCCTTACTGGTGAAGAATTTTTTTTTCTTTTTCACTGAGATCATGAAATACCTTCCTAGAGTTTGTAGGTTTGTGTCTACTTGTAGTTTTGGTACCATTCTTGTAGGTTTGGTACATATGCGATAGTCTGGTTACATCCGCATTAAATTTAAGCGATCAGAATGAATGGGTAAACAGATGCAGAATGAACACAGAAAAAAACATATGTAAAGTGTATATATTTTTACCTGATAGAACTGCACATCTCTAGGAGTTGTTGTGATTTGTCACATATGTAGTTCATTTTAACCATGTTTTTCTCTACGTTTGTCAATGCTACATTTTCTTACTGTTAGTACATGACACTGCAGACTTATGTAGTTGTAAAGAACAAAAAAGACACAAATACTGAAGAGTCTGTAATCTATTTAATCACAGCTCAGTTGTTCATCTGTAAGACATCACTGTTGAGAAGGGTGATGAAGGAAGGATTCATGTGTTAAGACATGTTATTGGGAATCTGAAGATCTGGCTTCTCTTCCAATTTCTTCAAAAGATTTCATGCATGATCTTTGGCACATCACTTTGGGTTTGATTCAAAACCAAAGATAACGACAATCTTAATTTCTTGGTGCCAGAAGTTCTGTGTAATAGAGATGGGTAATGAAGATGGGAGATGTTATGCATTTGCTGTGATGTGCTTTGATATCCTCAGATGTCAAAAAGTAAGAGATGTCTTTATATTGGTGTTTTGTTTCCTGTTTTATCCTCTAATAATGGAGATTATAGGTTTTAAGAAAGATTTTGAAGGGTGGCAATCAAAATACTTGTAGAATAAAAAAATTAATGATATCTTTGACCATATTTCTGATACTTTAATCATTTCTCAGACACAGAAGATTATTTGTTTTTCTAGTACTTTAATTTCATGAAATAAGTGTAACAAAGAATAAAATAAGACATTCAAAGTAAGATACTGATATTTTCTTTCACTTTCACTTTTTGGTAGAAAAATGATAACATGATAAAAATGCCTACTCTCAAATAGATACTTGACATATATCAGCTGCATGGCAGCTCTCATCTCTGTATTTCTATATATGTAGGAAACAACAGGATATGCTCTTGAAATAAAAGAGTGGATAAATATAATACTAAACACTATTAAATAAAATTTTTATTTATGTAAATAAATATGTAAATAAATAAATTTATGTAAATAAATAAATAAATTATGTATAAAATTAAGTAATAAATGTTCATGATGTTTCTTTTTTTGCTATTATGCAACTTTTTCAACTTAAGAGTAACTTACAGGATCATTAAACATATTGCTCCAACACTTCCAAAATTTTTCTCCAAATCAGAAAGCTCTAGAGCAACAAAGGTCATCAAAGTGCTAAGCAAACTTTTTACAGTGAAAAATTTAGAAATGGAAACATTACCGTCACCTCTCTCTCAGAGTCTCATACAAACTCAGTTGCATTTTTAAACTGGAAGAATACTGGAAAAAATGAATGAAATTTTCAAATGATATATACATTTTCAAAATGTATGGTGAAACATCCATTACAAATAATATGAAATTAACCTTTTCAATATTATCCTTTTAAAAATTTCTTATTGAAAGAAACTCTTCAAAGGCAAATTCTCTCATTTAAAAAAATAAAGGGAAAATTAATTTCTCATAAGCAATTACAAAGACAGAAAGAAATCATATGTACTTATAATATGGCATTGTAGTTAGCTATAATTTTCACTTTAATGAGAAAAATTAGCCTTAAACCTAGATTAAATGTTTCAAAAGTGCCATTTTACTGTGTTTTCTGTCCTTATAAATATTATTTTGAAGATTCTAGTTCTCCATTCAAACAAATGAAGCTGAGGTAAGTATTATTTCCCAATATTCTCTGAGAATATTAACAAACCCAAATTCTCTGAGAATATTAACAAACTCAAACTACCCATAAAAATGCATGGAAGGAGTATAGCAAAAGGCGTGCATGGCTTCTGTTTACTTGCTGCATATAATGGTCTTCCACATTGGCTTTCCACTCATACAGCTGCAGAGTAAAGGATGACATTATGAGAAACCTGACAAATTGATTAATAATGCTGAGCTACTGAAGTTCAGCTGAGTGAGCAATTAAACATTCCAAACAGCAATGAACCTTCAGAGATAATTTATGATAATTTTATGCACAAGAGCTCAGTGGCTTTTTAATTTGATAGAATGTTAGTAGCGTAGATTTCTAACAAGGGAGTGTCAGTGCTCTATATATCACTGAGATTACTTAAACATTTCAAATGTGGTTGATGAATGAAGTTTCTTGAGATGCGAGGAGATACAGAAGGTGTCAGAAGGTTGAGATTATTCATCATATCAATTATTGGAAGTGGATGCATTGACATCATTCTCCCAGCTCATATTTTATAGACGCTCTAAGGACAGAACAAAAATATCAGACTTGGTGGAGAGTAGAATTGTCAGGATATCCGCCTTCTTCCCTCTTTTCCTGCAACATTGTTATGCCATCTCATAATGCTAGCATTTTCAAGGTGTTTTGTAATATATATTCACAATATATGGCAGGAGAACAAGACCATTTGGATGTCTGCAGTAAATATCTGGAAAACATTTCACATAGATCAAGAGGAAAAAGGGAAGTTAGATAAAATAACATGAGTCTAAATTCAGTTTTCCAGAAATGCAATTATTGTGTCATTTGTGCTGAAGTAGAGCAGGTTTCCCAGTATTCTTTCATGTCAATTTTTTGCCTTTTGTTGCTATCAAAAGACTGCAATACAGTAGTACTTTCAAGCAAGAATATAAACAAGAAAAATATTTCTTATTTTGCTAAACTAAATATAATAATTTAATATTGGATTCCTGCATGTTCATGGCAGTTTGAAAAACACTAATTTAAATGTAAGTAAATAACATGGAGTGACCTTCTTTCTGATACAAACAGAGGTAAAGTCTTTGCTTTGGACAGGGTGGAAACAGAGATACCACACATTCAGAAGAATATGCAGTTGGTGAGATTTTATTTGTGTTTTACTGCTACTATAATGATCCTGGCAATAAATCATCATTTCACACATCCAAGCAATTGCCCTATCATGTGTCCTAAGAATGCAGGATTGCTGGAAAACTGTGACTGAGCATAGGAAAAAAAAATGTTACTATAAGCAGATCAGTAGCCTTTTTCTTAAACTTCTTCATGTGAGAGATCACTTCATTCATTCCTGTAAAACACCATTAGTCAATATATGCCTCAAAGCTCAGGAACTATGTAGACAGGTTGAAGAGTGATTAGTGGGAGGATGGGAGTATTTGCACAGTCCTTGTGGCTTCAAATCCTATCTCAGACTATAACTATTAGTCTTAGGTTAATGAGAACTTGTCTGACCCTCTCTGTATCCTCTTTGGAGAATTGACTCCTGCATAGCTCCAAATTCAGTATTAGCACTAATCAATGCAATTGAGTGTTCTACTCAAAAAAAAAAAAAAAGATTTCAACATCAGAAGAAAAATCACAGAAATTGATAAAGAAAACATGCCCATGAGCATGATTAACTCATGATGCCTCTGCTCTTGTACCAAACAAGTGTGACAGAAAGTCAACAAGCAGTTGCCATGCAAGCCTAGAGACAAGTAGATCTGAACACATAGCTTTAAGATCTTCCTAGGGAAGTTTAGTTCAGCTGATTCAAGAGTCAATTTCACTCTCATCTTAATGAATAGAATCCTTTTCCCAAAATGACGTCCAAATTGCAGATAATTCCCTGGAGAGGGGAAGAAAAAATTACCAATTGTGATTTAGAGAACTTGAAACTTCGCCAAGTTAAAAGGTAAAGAAAGTGGATTTGTTTCATGTAGGAAATGGATCAACACAGTCCTCAAACACAAAAAAAAGTTGAGATAAATAGAAAAATGTTCTTGTAGTACTTAAGACATGGCTGCAAAATTAATTATTGAAAAGTTAATAAAGACACTTGTTCACCCAACAGCCAGTCTGGTGGCAGATCTCATTGAAACTTCCCCCACTTACCCAGAACAAGCTTCAGTCGTGGTCTTGCTCAACAGCCGGGGTTTACTTGGGTATCTGTGGGACTTTTTGTATAAGTAGCTACTAAGAGAGACTTTTCCTTTTTTCTTTCTCCCTTTCTATTCTCACAATAAAACAATTTGTATGAAGAAGCAGCATTTAGAATCTTTTCCCTTCATAATGAAGTAAAAAAAAAAAAAAAGCATTGTCAAGAGACTGATAGAAAAAGTGCAATTATCATCTGAAAAGGTGTCCTGCCAAATTTGGAGAATAAATTAAACCTTTAATAGCGATACTTTAGTCTTGCTTTCAGTGTAAGTCTCAATACAGCCTTAATTACAGAGTCTCTTCTGATGCTTCAATAATGTGCCAATCAATGTTCAAAAGTACAATTATTTGTTTGTCTTATTGAAGAGAGATGCACAAAACAATTCTGAACTCCCATTTTACTAATATATGGCAATGGAAATGAAATATTAATAATTTAGTCTACTGTAGATACGAAGATCCCTGTAAACCTAAAATTTGTACCTATAATACTCTCTTTACAGCAATATTATAGTTCAATTTTGGCAGCTAAGTTTATTATTTTTCAGGCAAAGCTGGCAACAACTCAAAGTAAGGAAACATTGGGCAAACTCCAGCAATTATTTCTTAGACAAAATATTCATTTAAATAAAAGATTTAACCTACCTTTCAACTGGATTAGCAAGGATGACCTGGACTAATGGAGTACCAGACTTCTTGCAAAATAGCACAGTCCTCTTATTTGCACAATTTAATGTTTTGATTTTCCATTCACTGCTGAGTCTGTAATGAGCATAAGTTATTACATGGTGGCTCAATTCCAACATAAATCATTTAACCTCCTCCTCTTTATTGATTTATATTAGCATTTATAGATGGCACCTATTGTCTTTATAGCGTCTGGGATCTCACAGTAATTAAGATCAAATTTAAAATAAACAATGTCATCCAATATGTGTTGTTAAAATATCTTGCAAATTCTTGCCTAATGCCTATATTCAGTTTAGACATCAGCTCAATGCCATTCCAGAAACTCTAACTACAAAATGTGCAAAACCAAATCAAATGAAAGCAAACAAACTACCAACAACTGCAGCAAAAAAAAAGAGAACAGAGAACATGTAATCAGTCCTGAAATTATTATGGTACATGTTTGTCATAATTTATAGTATCGATATTGTAGCAGATATCACTCTTTTCTTGTTGTTGTATTATATGGAAGCCCATCAAGTTTAGAAAAAAAATTATATTCTCTTAGCTCCAAGTCTTCTGATGATGTTGGATGTCTGGCCACTTACTCTTTTTTTTTTAGAGAAAGAGATAAATTTATACCTTACTTGCAGGACACTCATATAAATTTCAATTAATTCAGTTGATTTAAGACTCTAATTATCTTTAATGGCAAACTGTAAGCTTTCTTTACAGTAGTATAAATACGGGCTGCTATGAGAAATCTTTCTTTTGAAATCATGAACACCAGTCTTTACACACAGCAAGGAACAGAAAGCAGGGGATAAATGTTCTTTGTAAATAGCAGTTCTGTTGAATTATTTTTCTTTCTTGATAATATTTATCTTAATATAATTTATCTTAATATAATTTATCTTTATATAATATTTCTTGATAATATTTATCAAGATATGCACTTTATAAATATCATAGAGATATATCCATTAAGAGCATTGTTTTAACTCATATGCAACATGCCAAAGCTAATTCAAAATGGTCCTCACATCAATGAAGCTTTCAATGAAGAGATGCTAATCCAAATAGGAATCCTCACCTTTACTTCCTCTGGATGTAGTCTGACAATTTTAATAAATGTGGGAAACAAACCACTAACTGCTTACCTACGGCGCAGCTGTGCCTTAAAACATTTGTCTAAATGTGGTATGGTTTCTCATGTTTAAATCTAGCTCTAGTCTTTGCCCTCACCTGAAGCCTTGATGGACACTTGTAAGCTCCCATTTGCTTTGCTTTGGCAGACTCCTTGGAGAGTGGACCACAGTTTCTTCTTACCCTAGCCCTAAGTCCAGTCTCAGAGTTCTTAGCACTGTTCACTAAGTACTTCTGCTAGTCCTTCTAGTAAGAAAATAAAACAGAGCAAATTTAATGAAAGACTGGTTTTCTTTACCTGTATTATCTTTTATTCTTGTTTTAAATAAAATACTATCTATGCATATGGGTGTCCTGTGTCATCTTTATTTCCTAGCATGTGGTAATTTTTTCAATCTTTTTGCCCCAGAGTGGTCTCTTAAGCATTACTTATGAGACACCATTTTTCAGAATAATGCAGATTTCCTGCATTATTCAGTTGTTTCATGCAGAGATTGTAATAATCAGCCGATTGTTTTTAACATAAGCATAATTTTAGTGTAAAATAAATGAGGAATTGTATACATCCAAGCCATATTTTTAACTTGAATTTTGCAATATTTATCAAAACTTTGTTTTAGACTAACTTTTCATCACAATGTTTCTTTAAGTATTTTTTTCTATTTGTCTTACTTACCATTTTAAATAATTTCCAATTAATAAATTATCCTATTTTCATTCCAGGAGCATCCATAAAAACAATTTAAAGCCAAGGAATTTAGTTGAAATTCCTAGTACCAGGAACAATTAGAAAATATTATTTAACTTTGTTACTATTTTTGCAACATTGCAGATTGATCCCAGATAATTTTCTTGGACGTTTTTGATTGTCTAAATCAAACAGCTGAATTGTGCTGGCTAATTGTTTTTCGTTTACTAAGTGACAGGGCATTGTTTCTGTGAAAAATATTCTGATGGAATCAAATGGCTAATGCATTTTACAATACTTCTTTGAATTTTATATTTAATTTCAGCAAACATTAATGCCAGTGAGGCTTCATTGCCTCAATGTCTACAGAAAATGAACACAAAAGAATTGTGAACATATCTGAATCAAGAGTGTTTTAAAACTAGTATGAATAAACTAGAGACATCTTTTTTCATTATTGATCTGTTCCTAAATATTATGATTTTATTCTTGGTAAGAACTGACATTAGACTAATAGATTTCCAGCTTCAAGCTACATCATTTCTATTTCTGAAATTCTGCAAACTCTTAAACACCTAAGTAGTCATTTTTGGGTTGATAATTCAAACACGTTTACATTGCACTGCGCAGAACTGCTTTTGTGAGTAAGTTACTCAAGCAAAGTTACTTTCAAAACTGAGTCCTACATTATTGTGTTGTGAAGCAATTTTATTCCTGATTAAAATTTATAAATGATAAAAAAAAAAGCTAGTGATAATATTTTGAATTTTCAGTTTTTCATTGAGAAAAGTTTCTTTATTGCTTTGTTCTTTCCTTTAATGGATAGATGTATAGAGGATTTTCTGACTTCTGAATTTTTAATGTATTTGTATAGAGAATGCATACATAGAAATATGTAGAATATATAGGCCACAGTATTTACAGAACTGTTAGAATTGATAAGATAACTAAGGAGAGAATGAGAGAAATACTTAAAGCATCTTTTTAACAGTTTGACAAGCCATATGATTCTATGCAATTTCCTCATGTGAAGGAAAAGAAAATTTGTTGAAATAAGTAACAACTTCCACTAGTCTCTCTGGTTGCACTATCAAGTCCTAGAGAGCAGTAGTTCAATAAGGAAAGGATAAGAGACTATTTTGCTTTATTTAGTATGTCTGAGAAAGCAGTCAAGATGAAAAAAAAGTGACAGCCAGAAGAGAATAATAAATAAACTATTTTGCATTTAATAGGGAACAGAATGATTTCAGAAAGAAAGTTATGGAGGATGAAAGGAAAAATTGTATGATAGTCTCCCAGTAAAAGAAATAAACAAACAAATACAAATAATAAAACAAAATAACAACAAAAAAGGTAAAGATATATTAAGGACAACTTACTTTGGTCCCTGCTATGAGAATTTAAGGACATGGACAAATTTCCAGAAGACACGATCAGCACAAGCACATTGAAACTTCGGCTTCATAGAAGATAATGGCATGGGCAGGATGTACATAGAAACAGTTGTCTGTTAGGAACACACTAGATATATTTCATAGTGTGTTTCTATTGTTGGCCCCTTGTTGCTGATATTGAGCTAAGATGCTCAAGCTGCCAAGAGTCAACCCCCCAAAGAGGTACCTGTTCTGAAGACATCCATATAGTGGTTTCCTTGGCAACAGACACACATGAAAGCTCGCTGAAGAGAGCTTTGCTCATGGAGTCGTCTTTTTTTTTCCCTCAGAGTGTTGGTTCACGTATACATGTAGGTTCAGGCTACAAACTTTATCAATCAAGTTGAGCTGCGCAGTTTCAATTCTGGCTTTTATTCTTCGCTGCATGCCAGTGGCTTGTGATTCACAACTGCTGATGAATGAGTGGACTGGTGTCTGGCAGAGCACAGAGTTGCACGAGGAATATGCACATGTGCTGACATCTTACAGATGAAATTTTTCATTTTATACCCAGTACAAAGGTGGTTCATCCACTAGTGAAGATGCCCATATACAAAATACCCAGAAAATGCCCTAAATAAGGACCCTAGATGGAAATTCTCAAGCTTTTGAAGATAACATATATGCACAGATAACCTGCCTAGTACTTAGAATATTATTGGTTAGACTCAAAGTACTTTGCAATTATCAGGATTAGCTTCCTATTTCTCAGACATGCAGAATGATCACAAAGATGCAATGTAAGTTATGTTACTTGAAGTCTTATTTTTAATCAGCCTCATTTTGAATTATTTTTGACTGTTGTAAATAGCTGCCTTATAATAGGAAAAATATATGGTTCATCTGCAAATAAAAGTAGTCTGCTTTACATAGTGGAATGTGTCTCTTATTGCATATTAACTTGAGGATAACCAGAAATAATGAGAGAGAAGAAGTGCCTTCATTACGCTCCATAAAGACTATACTGCTCAGTTGGCTACAAGTTTTAAAGGTTATATTTTCCTTTAGTTCTCTTCTTCTTCCAGCCTAACCCATACTGGTTGGACACTATTACGCTCTTCTTTACACCTTATAGGCAGAGCTATTGCAATTTCAGTGCTATAATAACTAAGAGCACATCAAAAGCCCAGTGAAGTCCTTTGGCCATCAGCAAGTGAGGAACCAACTCTTGGGAAGATGGCTATTCCCTCTGTTTCCTGACGTCGATATACCTTGAGGCAATAACGACCTTTACAACTCTGAGAAAGGCTTAGAGATGGACTATAGATGGTCTAGTGACAGGATCAGAAGTCTGGGGCGGCTTCAGCTCGTATTAATCAGCACAGTCGTAGCGCGAGCTGACACTTCATCTCAGTGTGAACAGAAATTATCATCTACCACTGATTCACATTTAAGACTATTGAAGGCCTAAACCACGGCTTGATATACTAAAAAATAAAAAAGGTTCTTGTAAATTATGCTTGATTTTGGCATAGGTTTTCTTCTTCTGTCACTTCTACTGGTTCTATACACAAGCCAGGTATGCATGTGTATTTTTGTCACATATTTTTCTTCAGTAGAGGTGAAAAAGACAGAAGAAAAGAAACACTGTCTCCCTTATCATAAGAAAGTATTTCCAATGGAAAGTAAAAACCAGAAACAAAAAGCCATTTTCAAAGTACTTAAGCTTCAAATAATTACTTTATAGACTTTGTTTTAATCCTTAGATCTCTCCCTGTCCCACTCTGTATAATTTTTTTAAGTATTCCTTACCAAGTTATAAACCTCGCCTCCATAGTGTTTCTGTTTTATTTTATTTTCCAGCACAATGACCATGTCACTGTACAGTGGGGTTAAATGTGAAGGAGAGGTAACAATTTGTCAGTGTTTGAAGCAGAATTCAGGGACATTTCAAAACGTTCCTTTTTTTTTTGTGATTTGGGTTTCCAACTTTAAAATGTGGTGTATAATTGACATTTTGATACTTCGAGGCCATGGTGTATTCTCACACTTTCATGAAAAAAAAAATAACTTGCTGACACAATCAGGAAACAGATGGTGACAAAGATCTTGTATTTAATATGCCAATCATTATGCTTTACTTGCATATTATCATCTCATTCATGAGGCCACTACATGAAGGAATTTTGCCATGCCTTCGCAAATCAATCAAGAAATATTTTAATATTTTTAAAATATAATTTAGGTCTTTCTTTCTCCTTTCTATGTTTTATTATATTTGAGGTGGAATGTTTATGCAAATTTATTGCACATGAAAAATGCTTTGACAATCCTGTGACTGGAATAGACGGCAGCAATGAAAGTTTCACTACAGAAAGCTTCAATAGACCAAGAAATGACTTGGCAACTGAAGTATCCACATTTTCCATACTTTGCCATGGCCCTTAATACAAAGGCAGTGACACAGTGAGACACTACAAGGAACGATGTCGAGTAGGAGGATGGATTTTGTAATGTGGTCTTGTATCTACTAAGACCTGGACTTCAGTCAAAATTTCTGCTCAAGAAAACCACAGATGGCAGATTACCAATATATTTCACTTACAGCTAGCACTGGATTTGAAATCACAGACTTTCTGAGCCAAGCAAACTTCTTCAGAAAAAAAAAAAAAAAAAAAAAAAAAGCATTTTCCTTGAAGATTTTCTGATTCAGAGACTCATTGCATAGGAGGAAGTTCATCGACTCCCAAACTCAACAGTGGCCCTCCTTGGGCAGGCTAAGATTCTCTGAAGATGTTTCAGTCCACTACTGCACACAACTAGAAAAGGCAGTTTCCTTCCCTTTGTTTCTATTCTACAACCTCCAGCGAAGCATCTTCCCTGCCATACATGTTTAGAAGTAGTTTGGGTGTATTTAGTACTGATTTTTTTATTCAATCTCACTCCTACGCTGTAGGTTCCCTGGATTCTAAAATACATGTCTTTCCATTTTAAGAATTAAAAGATATATCTGGTTCTCTCCACCCTTTCTGTGTTTTCACTACAAAAGGGACAAAACAAGCCAGAGGACAGTATGTAGATTCAGTAGTCGAAGGCACTTAATTACCTGGGATACCTAATACAGGTATAGATTGTTATTTAAAACCTTCCATACTATTTCCTAAGTGTAGGGAAATAAATAGAGGCTTTCAACTAGTATAAGATGAAGGAAGGAGAGGGAGAATGATCTTGTGTTGAAATGCGGAAAAGAAGCTACTTCTGGAGAAGAAGGAATTATCTGTCCTTGTTCAATATAATCTATGCCATTCCAGGCAGAGGGCTTTTGCTGTTCAAGAATATTTTCATGAGAGAGGTCTTCTGAAATTTTCCATCAACTAAAGAGGCAAGAAAGTCATAAATGTAAAAAAAATGATTCTATGTTTCTCTTAGATTCAGGTCACAACTTTTCACAGAGGTTATGGGAGCCTTTCAGCATAGCATTGATTTTGCATTCTCTAATTCCCCCTTCCAGACCTCCAGCTGTTTTAGATACTTGTGATGTGCTCTGCTTGAGCAGGTCTTCCCTGCCTAATAATGGGGAGCTCTGTTTCATCCCCACTTTGTCCTCTCTTGCCTTCACTGTGTGACATTTTTTCCTTTTGCTTGTCCAAGCAGGTTTGTGGTTTACAAAACCAGAATCCTCAAAGCTGTAATTCCCTGTTCCCTTTAATTGGCTTAAGCACACACGCATGCACAGAGACAAGTCCTACATTCAATGCAGCATGGTGTAACAAATGAGTTCTTCTTAAACATGGGGTCAGATTTATTGTTTGTTTCATTACTTATCAAAAATAGTGGCTTACACACCTTGCACTATCTCGACAGCCGTCCCTCGAGGGTGTCAAAAGTCAAGGTTACATCAGCTCTTGACTTGGTGCAGGCTCTCTGATGTACAATGTCACTGTAACAGAGCACTTCCTCTTTGTTCTGGGGGAACTTGATTCATAATGAGCCTGACTAGGGTGTACTCAGATTGCGATAAAGAGCTCTACACAGCAGCTCCTATTTTAGAGAAACAGGTGTTGGCTTTGATTAGAGAAAAATGACATCATCTAAGGGAGAGGAGAAAAAAATAAGCAAAGGAAAAGGAAGGCAAAAATAGAAAAAAGTGGCAACCAGACACAAATACATTTGCACATATAAAGCTGTTCTAATGAGAGCCAAATTGATTTGACATTCAGTGGCAGTTTGAAGCCAAGAAAAGCAAAGCAGCCTACAAAAGGCCCAGCTCATTGTTTATGGAGTGTCATACTTCATCATCTGTGAGACCAATAACAGTGATGGGAAGACCTTTAAAAGCAGGGAGTTTGCAAAGAATGGCTGTGTGGATACCGCTGATGTCAGATCCAATAGAATGAGTGTGAGCTATTTCCTGAATTGAAATCATGTTTGTCAGATGAAGTAGATGCTTGCTACAGATTATATCTTTGCGAACAGAATTTGGTGCATTGTTAGAATTCTTGGCCAATTTCTCCTAGGCAGCCAGAGCCACAATACCTTCTCCATGCTAAGTCCTGATCGTCAACCTGCCACAATGAGAAACAGAGAAACAGAAAAAATTACATAATGTGCAAATGCAGCTTCCCAATGTACTAGAAAACAGATCGCTTTATGAAAAAGCATTTTGCATAAAACCATGTTAATTAACATAGGCACCCCTCTCATCATTCAAATTTTAAAAAGGAGCTTCCTAAATATTTTTATAGACACTGTTTTAAAGATTTTTGTTAAAATAGTGGATCCTTGTTGCTAGTACATTGTAGAATACATTTTGTCCATCTCTGCTCTTTCAGTTAGAACACCTGGTGAGGAGTGACATGTTTATTAAATGTCATGCCAGCATGAATTAAATAGGCCTTCAAAGGAAAATGTGAGACACTGCAGCCTTGTGCAGTAAAGGATATGTATAGAAAGCCATCTTTCTCTTTCAGCCTTCTACCTATGAGCTCAATCTAGGTATCATAATATTGATATTAAATTCTGCTATTTATGTTTCTGTTTTCACTAAGAAAATCTGTTTCTTTCTTGGAGGAAAAGCAGGGAATTTTAGCCTCCTGAGTTTCAAATCTCTAATGATTTACTGAAATGCAAATAGACAGTAACCCTAAATTAGCAAATTCTCAATCACATTTTACATCTAGTATCTAGGATGCCTTTAGTTAAAAAGCAGTATCAGGGTGACAAAACTTATAATAGATGACACAGCTGCTATTAAAAATAAAAGAAAAATATAAAAGAAAGAAACAGGATGCACAAAGGTAATGATAAATGAATAAATGAAATATTTTCGGTTCAACATTTTTTGATATGCTTCATATTTGCTTCCCTTGAATATTTGAGACTGAGTTTATTATCAAAATAAATAAATAACCATAAGTCAAAATGTTTTAATAGTCACAAAGAGTTAATTCTACAGTTATAGTAAATATTGTATTCTGTGGTATATGAAGACATTTTATGTTTGTTATGAATTATATACACAGGTATAATTCCTGCTGTGTTAGTTATACATTGTAAATCATATGATTGAATTTCTTTTGTCATATTTAGAAGAAATATTATCCACATTGGAATAAATTACATATTTTGAATACTACAATATATTGTTCTAAATTCACATTGCGATCGCAACCTAGGCACTCAAGACCTATCTGTCCTACCTTGGCTTCTACTTCAGTTTGCAGGAGGAATGGTGTTGCTAAGGGTCTAATGCCCACTGGTGTAGTAATCGGTTTGGAACACATGCAGTGGTGACGTTTATATTTAAAACTCATCTTTCTATGGTATTAAATATTAAAATATTGTCAGCATGGCAAAACCTTCAACAAGTGGATTTTACCTTTTTTCAGGTTATACATTGGATAACTGTGTTGCAGAAAAAAACAAAAAGGAAATCAATTTAGGATGATGAAAGAAACACATGGCTACATAGTTTTGCTAAATGTTGTTAAATCATTTAAAATGCTACCTTTTAGGATTCAGTGTCAGAATTATAACACCACAGAAGTGAATGGGAGCAATTTACATTTCGCTCAGAGCTATTGTTTCACACTGTCTGAAGAATCAGGCTATGTCTTTCACTACTGAGAAATGAAGCATTTTACATCAAGCAATGTAAACTTTTATCAACTAGTGAAAACAAAGAAAAGGCAAATTTCCCTTTAATGTAACTAGTGAAGGTTAACCTCAGACCTACACCTGCCATTATTTTGATTGCATACAGAGATATAAAAACGACAAGTCTTGACATGGATTTTATATTGAGATAATTAATTGTGTGAAATGACATAATGTTAACAATGAAAATACAACCTTGTAAGAGAGCAGTCTATTAATTAACTTCTGCTCACTCTGGAATCTTCCCTTTACAATTCTACATTCAAAAAAAACAGAAAATACCTTGCATTTTATTTATGATTTTTCTTCAACAGTTGTGAAAAGGGATAAAGGATGTATGAAATTCTTCTAAAAAAGAAAGAGAAAAAGAAAGAAAAAATATATAAATTCAATTCATAAACTATTCGTATGCCTATTACCATGTATATTAGAAAAAAATGTTTTATTTATGTAAACTGCAATTAAATAGTTATACCAGTTATGGCCAAAATATTTTTTTCACTTGATTTATTCATTCTCTGTTTTCTGTGCTGTATCAAGACTAAATACTATTTGTGGAAAAAAATGATGTCATCGCAGAGAAAATTTCAAATTTCTGTTTTGGTCATGGACAATTCATATATATATATTAAATACATAAAAGGTGACATTCAAAAAATAGTTTTTCAATTTGATCTTTCCTATTAGTGTCGTGAGCTGGAAAAAAGAGATTTTTTAACTAGTAGAATTAGGGAGTTCATTCTGTTCATTCTGATGTAGATTTATCAAGTATGAAAAGGTTGGTTCATTCAGCGGGAACAGCAGATAAAGAAATTAAAAGCTAAAGGCAGATAAGATAGGATCTAAAGCTTAGTTTTATTTTGTTTTCCAAACAGTGAAGGTATTTACTTCCTGGATTAAATAAACCAGCAAGTGCTGATCTCCATTTTCTGAAATATCTACATCAGGAACAGATTTCCCTCTGCCTTCCCTGGGAGATATTCTTAACTAAACCAAAGCTGCCATTAAATTTGCAGACAGAGATAAAGATGGGAACTCCCTTGCTTTGATAATATAAACCTTCTGTGGCACTTCCTTGCTGTTAACGTTTGGATACTTTGGGTAGATGGCTGCTGAATAGTGCCTGTCTCAAATGACTTGTCTCACAAGTCTTATCTAGTTAAAATTTTACGCTCTTATGCTGTGTTGCAATCTACTGGCTACCTCTAGGACATACAAGCCTACCCAGAATTAATCCCTACAGAGGTAAAAATGTTTTGCTGATCTTGTCTGAAAGTTGTTCTTTATATTTTTAACCCCTTGTCATGATCGGTGATATCTGCTATTCTAGAATGAAAAAAATATATATTTTTTTCTGCATTCTTTCTGCTTCTAGAATCTATGTACATCTCTTTCATGTGGATGCCATATAGCTGAGTCTGACTATACCATATTTTATTCTACTTGCCTAGCTACAGGGGAATCATTTAGTAAATTCTGACCTGTTGCTCCTTCTACAGTATGGAGTCAGTGAATCTATATAGGAGCTGTTAAGTGCATATTTTGAAGAAGACTGAATTGAACAGCTTTATTATATATTCACTGAGAGAGGTGATCTTTAATACTGAAGAGCAAAAGCACAGCACTGAAGAACAAGAGGACCAAAAATGGGCCTATTTAAAGCAGACTAGTTTTAAGGCAGACATTATAGGAATACAGCAAACAGTTATACACACTTTCAGCATACATTTTCAATGTAAAACATCTCTTAGAGTGTGGTTATTGACTATAGGAGATAAACTCTATGCCTGAGAAGGGAGGTACTTTGTGAACAGAATATTTTTCTCCTGTTTGGAAATCTAGAAAGAGGTTATTTTCAAGACAAAAGGGAAAGAAAACATAAAGAGCTATCCTGCAAGAAAGGTAGATTGCAAGTCCCTCTTTTCCTTGTCTTTACCTACTGCTCTGCTTGCTAGTTACCAGAAGAAGTTTAGATGCCCATTTTCCATGCCCATTCTCAGGCAAGTGTTCAGCATTTGTGTCAAAACTGTGAGCTACATAACTGAGGCTGGAGTTAGCCAGCCTTATATAAAATTAAAAGAGTCTCAAAGGCGCTTCTAATATGTGAATAAATCCACCTGTTTACTCCTGAGTCTTTTTCTGAAAGCTGGAAATGAGGAGAAGTGACAGCATGGTAACATGGTCTCTCCTTGCATTATTTATAGTGAGAAAATGAGTAGCTTCACTAAAAACTCCTGCTATAAAAAGTTCATATGAAGAAGGAAGTCTTTTTTTGAAGAGAGGTACAGATAGATCTTATGAACCAATACAATAAGCCCATCACTTTCTTGAAGGGAGAGTTTAAATATACCTTACCCTGTAAGGTATATTTTTTATTTACCAAAGTAAACACTTTGACTAATAAAAAGAATTTTGCATAGGTGTCGCCATAACTATGTTTTTAAGATGTTGTAACATGCTTAAGTGCAATGCAAGAACTGAAAGCAGTTCAGTGGGCTATTCGTAGTTCAGAGTCAAAACTGAATTTAATTTCTGGAGATTCCTGAAGTTGGAGTTCTGAAGATGAGTGCAGCTATCTATTTGAGAATAAAAAAGAAGAAAATCAAAAAGACTACAGAAAGAAAAAAGAATTTAATTTCAAAATTATTTTGTTGTATTCTCAATTTTGGGAATTTTTGAATTTTCCCTGCTGTGAAAAGCAACTGATAAATTTGGTTAAACTTTTTGCATGGACAGAGATTCTTTCTTTCTTAGAATAGTTGTCTGCAAGCAGTAGATAACTATGTGCTTATAATGTGCTTTTTTCAAATTTGAGAAATCCATTTTTACTTGCTAGTCTTGCTAAGTATGACTGTTGAAAGAAAAGGCTGAAAATCATGCCTTTCAAATCCCCCATGGTGAGGAATCTGCAGCACAGAAGACTTAGTATTATGTATATTAAAGGATGAAAATGCAAAACGTAAGAGTATTTTCTGACAAGACACCTGAACTATAGCAAAAAATGATATTTACAATAAAATGTTCTATTAATAGAAAGTAGGGACCAGTGGGAAGAGTTATTACATTCCTGGCCCTGCCCATACAAAGGTAAATAGCATCAATACTGTGAAAGCACAAAGCAGAAAACAAACAGAAATCCAGTACTTTTAAACATATGTGGTTTCTTGTATTTCATTAGTAGTAATATGTATGCTGCAACTTGGTTTTAGTAATAATTTCATTAGTAAACAACAACAAAATACTATCAAAATGTATACAGATAAATCACTCTTTCTGGAGCAGGTTCTGTGGTGCTAATAAAAATAAAATGGCTTTATACTGGTTCAGTAAAAAGCTGTTTTCTTATGCAGTTACTATTTTCTAGTGGTATTACTTTTTAAAACACAAAGTGGAAAATAAAGTAGATGGACAAAATATTAAGAGTGACATTGTCTTTAGTTTGAATTTAGCTGTGCATTTTATAAGCACCTTTATTTTTTCCTGTGTTATACAATATATGAGAAAGAAAATTGAGTGTCTTTTGGTTAACTGTGAAATGCTATTTGCAAATGGAAGTATTAAAGGTTTATTACATATTTTTTCTCCTCTAATTCACTGCAAGTTTCCTCTTGTTTTTGAAAATAGATTTGATTGACTAATCAGCATGTAGAGGTAGTGTCCTATCAATCACCAATATTAGACAGTTTTTTATACTTCGTTGCATTTTCACTCTTGGTATCTGATTTACATAATCTCCGTATGGTCATTTCACAGTAACTGTATGTGACTCCAGAGACGCCAGCTAGTAATTGCCCTCAGCTATCTGAGAATATGTATCTGTATAAGGACTACACAGTTATTTCTTAATACTCATATTCTTGACTGAAAGCCCTCTGCCTGGATCCACTGCTCTGAATTGTCAAGCTGTTTGCCAGCAACAAAGCCGCTGCCTCTGTTTCTCACCCCCTGGAGCTGAAATAGAAAACACCAATGTTTAGCTAAAGAAGGGGAGAAAAACATCTCCTTCCTCCATGCTTGATCCTATTGCCATTGAAGTGAACAGTGGTCTTTGTCACTGACTTCAGTGGGAATTGCATCTGACTCTCCTTCTCACCCGTTTTATGCCTCATTCAGCTCGCACTTCGGGGGGAAGTACTTTATTTGCACAATAACTGTCATAAAACTATATTTTCTGTAGACCAGACTCTGCCATAATTCCCAACCCTCCGGCTTATTTTGGTTTTCCCGTTGTGTCTTGTGCAGAGGTAGGAGGTATATTTCCACATATGTGATCTTGCAATTTCCTTAGAAAAGTAAAGGGGAGAAAGAGGACTTTTCCCTTGGAGCTGTGGTAGGCCACAACCTGTGGATATTTTTACTATTACATGCCAGCTTCCTGGAGCTTTGGCCACTAGTTTCCAGCATTACTGTGACATAAAATGGCTTAAGGTGAGAGTATTTCCTTTTCTCAGAGTCAAGTCTGGATTCAGTGACTATGGGAAGAGAGAAAGGCAAATTATTAAAGGCAGGACTTTTTTTTCTGTCTCTCTTTCTCCTTAGCAATTGGATTAAAATGCCTCTCACTTTAATCATCAGTTACAAGATTTGGGAATTGTACAGGGTCCTAGAATTCGGCAGCAGGTATGGAAATTTCTAGATGTGGATAAAAAAAATACACAGAGAAACAATAAAACTCCTTTCTTCGATATTTTACAGAATAAGCAGAAATAATATTTGGATAATGATTAAACAATACTCAGAAAGAAAGAAGGAATTTCTCAGGGTTGTGTATGCGTGTGTGCTTTTTAATTGTTTGAGATTTTTGCTTGAGACTTCTTTTCTTCTCAAAAAGAATGATGTGATCTAAACAGAGAGGACAAGCTTGGTTCAGTTATAGCTTTCATATAATTACTACAAACTAATGCAAATTAGACTGTAGGTCTGCTCAATGTACATTTCTTTGCTTGCCAAATTATGTTTGGCAGTGTGGTCAAGCAATAACAGATGCACACTGTGCCTAGTTTTCTCGGGCTGTTCAATAATTAGGAGGGCCATGTATTATAATAAACCACATCCCCTTGGCTGAGATTTGGATGCAAATTGCACACTAATTCACTTCCAAGTTTTTTGGAAGCATACCAAAAGACATGAAAATTAGGGAAATATACTATTTACTTCAGGAAATGTGTTTAAAACCAAATAAGGCTCATTTGTAAGCAGTGTTCATCTACTCCATGCCTGTAAAAAAATTAACAATAAGTTCCCTTATCCTTTACACTATTTAGTTCAACTCCAGCACAGAGGAGCTAATGTGACACCTCTGCAATGTTCATGGCATCTCTATTATTCTTATACTGAGAGAGTACAATATAGAAGACGGTTACTCTGCTTTGTATTTCTCCAAGGTATTGCTGAGGTTGAGTGGATGATATCAGTTCAATGAAAGACTTGAATCACTCTGCAATCCAAATTCTTTGCAATCAGTTGAGCTGTAATGGCATGCTGTTTATAGCAGGAAATTTGTCTTTTGAAAAGGCTGAGGATTCTTTTCCCTCAGCTATTATAAAAAGGCTGAATGGACAGATTTAATCAAAAAAATAATACTTAATGAAGAGATTGCTAGGGAATTCTAGGGAATCTAGTAATGTAATCTAGTTACATGCATAGATTTAACTATAGCCATCTCCAAAGAATTGTTAAGCAACAGATTAAAGTAATTGAACTGATCGCTACAAGTATGAACAGGTAGTTAGGTTATCTTAGAAAATGTATAACAGAGAGCTGCTTTTCAGTAACAGTTAACAGTCTTAAATAGAGAAATAAAATGCAATGTAAAAAGTGGTGCAATAGGAGGTGCTTTTGTGTTTATTGCCTACTACTTGTATTGTGAAAGCACTTAAGAGACAAGAGTCTCAATTACAGATTGGAATCCTACTGTGCATAGTCTAGAAATATGCAAAAAAGATGTTAGAAAAGAGGCAGAAATCAGAATATTCTCCTACAGTTTTTTTCGGGGTTTTTTTGTATGTTTTGGTTTGCTTTAAAATGTGATATCAAGGAAAATAATTTGGTAATCTTTTTAAATATTCCAAATTTTAAAGTGATATTCAAAAAGTTCTTTGCAAGAAGACAATAAGACAAAACATCAGTTGTCAAACATACTCCCCAAGAACTCTTTCAACACACTCTATACTCCCGCCACAATTTTAGTGACTACAGTGGAGTTACAACACTTAATTTAGAAATACCAGCATAATGACAATAGGTAAGTGTCCTGGTGTTGAAACCACATCTAGGATGCTATGATATGTACACCTATGGCTAGATGCTACCTATTTTGAGATCATAGAGTTTTTTGGTAGCTTAGTGCTCCTTCTAATTGTTAGTTGTTGGTTTTTGATATTATCACAGAATAGCAGGCGAGGAACAAAACGCAGAAATATCTAGTTTCTAGCACAATGAACAGTTATAAATAGTTAATTACATTAAAGTAGCTTTAGTGAAAGTATTGCTGGAAGAAGAGGTTAAATTGCAAACTAATTTAAATTGGTTCAATTTGAGGACTATGAAGAAGAGCTCTAGAGTTTTGCAGGACTAGATGAACAACTTAAAAGTAGGTAAGCCTTAAAAGAGATGAGACTTCCCTAAAACACATTTGTGCGAACAGTCCAAAGTATTTAGAGGTAACAATGACTTTCAAAATAGTTGTAACCTCTCAGGAAAGAACAAACAAACAAATGTACAAACAAAAATATGTAGGGACTGCTGTAAACAGCTCAGTGAAGAAACTTGTGAAGTGGTGATTAAAAAGCAAATAAGATGTTAAATTGTGGTAAGAAGGGAATAGAGAAAAGAGAAGATTACAGTTCCATTATATAAATCAATAGCACATTGATTACTGTATTCAGTTAGACATCATGGAATTACAGAATCTACAAGGCTGGAAGGGACCTCTAGAGATCATCTGGTCCAACCTTCCCGCTCCAGCAGGCACCTAGAGCA
>JAUBOD010000208.1:9049797-9073718 GCA_032353885.1 Nothura maculosa | reverse complement strand
GACCTGCTGGCAATGCTCCTCCTGATGCAGGCCAGGATCCCATTGGCCTTCTTGACTACGAGGGCACTGCTGACTCATGGTTAACTTGGTGTCAAAATCTCGATCCACCGCACCGTGTACTCCACTCTCCCAGAGCTTCCATATGAGGTGAAACGAAGTACAATGAAAATGACAAAGGTGTTATTTTATAGTCACTAAATCATATCAGTCTCTTTAAAACCATAACAGTCTAACTGAAAAATCTTAATTCCTATCCAACAGAATGATCCCTAGAAAGATAGCCCTTTTCCTCACAATTATCAGAGATAAACCAACCTCTTCTTTAACATTTATGAAAGACTGTTTCAGCGTGTTGCCAGTGGCAGATTCAGGAAAATACAGTGATGGCCTGGGAAGGTCTTTCAACTCCAGTCATTCAACTGAGTGTGTACTCATTGTAGATATGGAGTGTATGTAAATCCAAATCAATTTCCATTTTTAATGAAGAATGTTTCTCAGTAATTAGTCTTTCCACTTAAACTTCTGGGTATCTCTAGTTTCTCTCTTTTTTCTTACAGAGGCTATTGGAACATTTGGAGTAATAGAGGTATTTTTAAGGAGAATTGTTAAACAGTTCTTTTATGATGATTTTGCTATTCTTTTGATAGAAAATAATGTTGAGATAAAGTAGAATTCATTCACAATTGCTGTGAATAAACGAGGGTTGTTACACTGTTGTGAAGTGCTAGTGGCTGTTACATCTTGCCTGGGATGCTCAACACAGCAGAATATATGTAGCATTTTCACCAGACTTGTAGACCTTTGAAAACATCTAATTTGTGGATATCTATGTCTGGTGAAACAATATGTGTGCATGTTAAACATTGAAAATAGTCCAAGAGCTGCCATTAATGTGAATTGATCTGAAATTATTATTTGGAACTGCGAGCATATATTAAAAAAAAAAAAAGAGCTATTTCAACAGCTCATATTGAGGATACACCATATTACTGAGGAATGCTCAAGAATGTCCGTAACCACTGCTGTTATTTTCAACAGAACATATAGTTCATAGAATATGAAAAAGACACTGATGATTACATGCATCCCCACTCAAAAGAGACATTTTGGGTATACCCGTATCCAGCAAGGTTCTTTATCTGTATGTGAAGAATGCAATACATGGAGAATTTTCTTTGGAGTGTTATTGTATAAAATAGTCTTTTAAGGACATAATGCAATGGATACATTCAGTTATTTAAACTTACATAATGACAGCTCTCTTAATAATCTTTGGCTATGGTACAGATCAAAGACATTAGCAACAATCTTGGTCTTTCCAGCTCTATTCCTTCCACAGTTGACAGCTTTTGTGATTTTTCAGCCTTTTGTGCTAGAGGTGATAGGGTTGCCCTGGCATATATCCCGTACCTGTTATATTGGTGCCTGCATTAAAACTGAGTGATCTCTGCAGGTTTCTTCTAGAGAGTATTCCTATGTTTCTTACTGGAATTTTCCTAGAATAACATCACCCAAACTGTAGTTACATAAACAAATTCCTCTGCATTTCACTCATTGACATGTCGATATCATTGAAATGATTGTTGTTGAAATGTCAGTTATTGTTATGCTTCTTTACAGAGCTTATATCAATATTCTTGGTGGCTAGACAACATTAAAGCTGAGTAAATTTGTAATTAATGAATTAAAATAGATTAGCATTCAAAATTTTCAAAGAAAAATGGAAGCATATATTTTCAAACATTTTCAGATGAAAATATCCCATTTTCAGACTACTCAACTGCAGATTTTGAATTACAAAGTGTTTTGGATATATGGAGATACAAATGGAGATGTTTTCTTATTGTTATTAGCATATCTACATATTGCTGTTTATTTTCCTGTGCTTTTATTTCTAAAGCTACAGTTCTGATTTGTAAAGGTGGGTAGCTGGTTTAAGTGCCTTATTACCTCTATAGACCTGATGCTAAATTTTAATATGGTCAAAGTTTAAGAGCTTTTTTTTTGATGTAAAAGCTATTTACAACATATACAGTAATATTTTTCATCCTCATTTTAAAAGTTTTTAAAAGGCTCTAGCAAATGTGGCATCTCTGCTTGATAAAATGGTGCCTCGTCTGCTCTGTTCAAGCCTTGGAGCACTCTAGGGGTAGTGTAACTCCTAGGAATAAGTTGTTGTCTGCAGAACTTGATGCCAACAATGTCGCCTGTTTTAGCTCAGAGAAAATTCTCAATTCAGACTTTTACAGCAGTTCCCTGAAAGAACCAAAATCCAACCTAGATGACTGACAATTCTAGTTATGAATTCAGCTGAAAAAGACTTTCTAATTTATATCCTTTCCTACTGGATAATGCAGTGGCCTGCAGGGAAAGATTACAGCCAAGTGGGAAGGAAATTTAAATTTAAATTACTCACTGGAGGAATGAAGTAACATTTGTGAACAAACTAAAACAATTACTGTAAGACACAAGCTGGTTCCCTTTAATTGTATTCACCGAGTAAAATTCACTGCATGCAGAGGGCCAGCAATGGCCCATGCACTACACAAAGCCGAGCAGATACAGGCTTATATGTGATGTGAATGACACAGAATTACGCTGCTCTTTGTACACTGGCATTTTCCCACTGGCATTTTCCAGACATGATGTCTCTTTTTCTCTCCAATGTGATGAGTTTAATCCCTCCATACGAGAAGTACCATTTCATGAGAAAGCATGAAACACTGTCCCTGTCACATAGCTGAGCAGCTACAACATTTATCTGAAGGAACTAGTTTTCCATCCCCATCAGGCAGGAGAGGTGATTGAACCCACAACTGCCATACCCTAAGTGACTATTGCTGCCAGCAAACTGCATTGGAAGAAATGGAAAGGAGATGTCCTCTACCACGATCTAGTGCAGCTTTGTATTTTCTCTATGAAAAAAATAACCTTTCAGGACAAGGTTCAGGGTAATGAATCTTAATGTACAGAGTTGTGCCCCTGCAATCTAGAGACAAAAATCTCAAGACTTAGAGACTTATATGACATCTCTCTTTTCAGTATTTCCCATTAGTTATTTTAGGCAGCTTTATGTAATGTTTTTTATGGATCCCTCCGTTGGCTTTATTTTCACACAGACTTCATATGAGTAACTAATAGTAAAATTCCACTAACTGGTAAAGTTGGTCCTGCAAAAACCAGTCAATTTCTTAATGCACAAATTATCTTATAGTAAAGCTTTATATCCTTAAGTTATTGATCTTTGCTACTTTAAGAAGTGGGATAAAAATATTCCAGTAGTGATTACAAAAGTTAGCGACTCTTTTGTAAACTGAGTTGTCATTTTGGCATGGTCTCAAGACCACTTGTGATAAAATACTACCTGCATAAAATAGAGTATGTTCCTAGCATGGAATATACCTAAGAATGTGCAGTCTACTTGTGCTTGTTATCTTCCAGATTTTCAACAAAAACAAGCAGAGGGTTAATTTAAAACTAAAAAGAATCTACTTCAGGCAGTAATGTTTTTAAAACCTTCCTTTATAATTTTTGCTTATCAAGGAGTGCCCTTCTGGTATATCAACTGAGCCAAGACTGAGTTCTCAAATACTATGATGGCTTCTGTTAATTAGATAGTTTATCTGTGATGAGTTGTTGACACTGAGATGATTTGTGTTAAATAATTTTAAAATATTCCGTGGGGCACTAACTTAGATGCATTGTTTGTTCATATTTCAGGCCCTGGCTTCAATCTTTTTTACAGTCCTCGACAGAAATGAAGTTGATGCTTCAGCAAACTTCTTTAAGTCAGAAAAAACAACGTTGCAAAGATATATTTGATTAATTGTTCTGTGAGTTTTTGCTTTTATTCTACATAAGTTTGTCTTATGAAGTCATACTCTGGGCTTTATTTTCATGGTGTAAAGACTGAAGAACTTTTATGGTAATATTAAATAAGTTGAATTTATCTAGTTTATTATTTCTTAAGTCTTCCTTTCATGATGCTTTCTTGTTAGCAAATCCTTTTCTCGATATATAATTCAGGGCAAAAATCAAGAAAGATTGTCAGAAGGTGACATTTTGCTCTTTCTGGAAGCAAAGTTTATTTAGAATGGTCTGTCTTTTTGTGGGCTTTACTTGCAGTCATAAGAAATGAGGACAGGCTGAGTTTTAACAGTAATGTGTACTATTTATTACAAAATCCCATTTATTGTACTTCAGCAGTACTTAATAGGTAGCATAGAGTTTAAAAAATGTAGGGATACACACTGATGAGTCAAGAGTAAGCTATTTATAAATAGGAGGTGCAGTGGAACCATAATAACAGGGGGCATATCAGTATTTGTCTTGTATTTGTTCTTGTTCTTCTACTCCATAATTTAGTTCTCCTCAACTATCTTTTTTATCTCTTTCTTGCCCTTCCTACCTTCCCACTTCTCTCTATTCTTTTCTTTCCTTTTCTTCCTTTTTCTACGGAAATTATACTTTTCTTTCTTACTGTTTTTCTCAACTTATCTCTTATTTGCCTCTACTGTCTCTCTAGTCTTTAAGCCCCAAATGCTCCCTTTCCCTTCTCAACGCCCCATCCTTCCTGAGTGGGAGTGCTGCCCATGCCGCTATAACACCTCAGACTCTGTTGTGATCTCCATTCTGCAATGCACATGGATACAGTCCCCTAATTGAGAGACTTTTTTTTTTTATTAAAAACATTAGACATTTATATGTAGGAATAACACTTGCAGAGACATTCTCTAGGTTAAAAGTTAAAAGGGCTGTCAATCATCATGCTTCAGAACATAAACAGATTGCCAGCGTGGGTTGAAAAGGAATTTTCCCCACATAAAATCATAGAAGTTTGCAATAGAAAAGAACTAATAGGTCAGCTAATCCATCTACCTGCCAATTCAAGTTTCTTTCCCACCATACATTTTGATGTTCCTTTGGCCTTATAAAAATCTCAAGCAATTGCTTTGCTAATACTTCCCAATAGAGATTGTACTGCAGCTTAGGGCAGCTCATTCGCTCTCCAGATTTTTGATAGTCAGCTGAAACTTCCTTTCTATTATCTCCATCTCACTTGTCCTAATCACCTCCTTATCTATCATATTAAGTAACATTTCTTTGTAGCCCTGTTCTTAAACTTTTTCAGTACATGTAAACCGTTGTTATAGACTGTTTGTTCATTCTTAGTCTATTAGTTGCCTTTATATGAATAAAAAATTATTTGCAGTGTCATCTCTGCTTAAAATCATATTCCTTTATGAATGTGAGAAGAATCACCTATACTTCCAAAACTGAAAATCAAATTGAGCTTCTATATATAAAGAAGCATATCCATATATATGACACATTTATGTCCATAAAAAAAAGGTACAGATAACTCTACAGATATTTCTTATAAGACAGTTCTTGTCTTATAAACTGTATGAACATTTTTGTGACTTTCTGTTTTGTGGTGAAATTCTTTGTTCAAGAAGGAAGCTAGCCTTCCATATGTTATTTCTATGTCTTCAGTCATGATTGATAAAACTTTGTGTGGAAAATCCTAGTGATGATGAATTTTCAATAAAAGAAAAATCAGAGCAAAGAGCTGCAAAGTTTGACAGATAGAAGAGTGCTTCATGTTCCTTACTGGGCCACTAATAAATCATCCTATAGACCACTAAAATTAGTCATGCAGAATGGCCCAGGAGATGATAAATTTCTCATATCCTATCTTGTAAACAAGGCAAGGATCAAAAATTGTATCCACAACCCTGAATCAGGCAGAGGAGTACTTTATCTGGGTCTTAAAGAGACTCATACTCTTGCAGTTTTGACAGAGGGACACAATGAGAAAGTCCTGCACTGCTGTCCAAATGTATTATAGATGAGTCTTCTGTTCTCTGTGGGATGAAGATACCAGAAGAGAGAACAAGCAGCGATAGCTTTCTTGAGCTCTGTATTGTTGTTGTAGTATCTAGAAGTCAATGCTAGGGAAGTCAATGCAAAGGGAAAACAAAATGGCAATCAAACAACTTACTATCTCCAACCTCCTTTTTTTTCCCCAAGTAAACATAATTCTTCACTCTTCTACGTCTCATACCACCATTTTTTCCAGTGCTATGGCTTTTGTAAATGTAATGTCTGATGATGGAAATATTTTGACAGACTTGTGGTTGAATTCTAAGCAGCTGTTATCAGATAAAAGCAGCTAGTGACCTTCACAATGTACTGCACTCCCTCACCCTCAAGGTATTTTCAAACTTCATTGACCTAAGGAGATCAGTGGTTTAAGCAGCTCATATAGCAAAAGGTGATTGCAGTGGTCCTCCAGTAAAAATGTGCCAAGTACAAATATGTAGCTTTCCTTTCGATTTTAGGTCAACTTCTATTATAATTCTAGCAAGAAAGAAGGTTAAATGCTTAAAATCCAGGAATGGTCATGAAATGGTTACTATAAAGTATACTAACTAGACAGATTTCTGTAACTGTATTTTTCATTTCTTTACATCCTTTGTAGATTAGCGTAAACATGATTAATTAATCATGAAAAGCAACTCCTACAGAGTAGAAGCAGGATTTTAGCTTCCAAAGCAACTTCCCTGCCAGACCTGAGAAATCTTATTCATTGTCAAGCAATGTCACTCTTCTAAACCAGCCTTTGATACCATGAGGTGCAGCAACCAAGAATTGCAGCAGTCTGCCTGTTTTTTGACATGGATACAGGATTGAAATATACTGGGCTATTTGCACCATCTGGTACATGCATTTCAGTTGAATGAAAGCAGATGAACTCCTGGGCACTTTGGTGATGAAACACCAGGAGAAAAGGAAACAAAACCCAAGAGACAAAAAAGTGTTAGTAAAGAAAAGAAAGAGGAATTGGTCTCATTTCTGGACTATGGAAGGGCATCCTCTAGGTTTGTTCACACTTGACATGTGACTATACATTTGACTTCATACATGTTTGGAATAGGAATGCATTAGATTAAGCAGAATGCTCTAATGATCCTTTTCAGTTTTAAAATCTAGGGATCTATAAATATGTATATATCAATGTTTCTGTGGCTATGATTTGCAGCTGTCAATCAGTTTGCATTTGTGGCTTTAAATTTTCATTTCACTAAATTTTTTATGTAGTCTTCTGAAAAGAATAAAAGTCTACTCCACATCTTGAGATTTTAGACAGAAGAGTAATGCATGATTAACAGTATGCTGAGAGGTGTCACATTCACATTAACACTGATGTGTGAACCAGTGGTCAAATGGCAGATTATATGTCTGTCACAACACATCAGGGCAGTATTCCAGTCTGCCAGCTTTACCCTGCCCAGCTTCTTCAAACAAAGAGTTCTTCAGAAAAATGTAGCACAAGAAAAAAAATGCCGAGCCTTTGGGGGAAAAAGAAGTCTGTGTCACGGTCAAGCTTTCTGAAGTCTGAGTAACATCAAGTGGCAGAAGGCCTTACTCACAGTCACATAACCTTGCAGGTTCGTGGAAGTCTATAACACAAATGTTGCATATGTGGCCTTATCAAGGATTTTCTGCATGATAAGTATATTACTGAAAAAGTACTATGGCTGGCATATTTCATTTTGGAGAAAGGATGCCAATTCTATCAAGGCTAGAAAAACTCTGACCCAATTCCAAGAGAAGAAGCAATTTTCTCGATTCACATTTCAAGGAAGAATTTCCAGTGCATTGGAAATGTCACAAAAAGTGTCCTTTTCCTTTTATCTTAAAGCCAGAAACTTTATTTTTAAAGGGGATAATTACCTAGCAGCTTGATTTCTTAATAGCAAATAGTCACACCTGGAGCTGAAGTGACTTTTAGTGGGAAATGATGTCTGAAGTCAATAAACATAATGAAGCTTAACATATTTTCAATCCCCTGGGATGCTTTTGTATATTAAAAGCACTATTTCAGACAATAACTGTAATATCTTTTGCACAATCAAATATAACTTTCTAGGGGTTTAAAAATGCTTTCTAGAGGTTTGTTGATATCATGCTCACTTGAACACTGGCTGGCTTTCTGTATTCTGTACATCCCAAAAGAGCTCCTGAACTTTTGGAGAAGTTAAATTACTCTTTTAGCAACTCTCTCACCACATTGGAAGCACAAAATGAAAGAAATCAGAACTAAAATGTTGACTGCTTTTAAGTAACTTAAGATGCAATTCCACTTTCAATAATACCAAAGCCATAGAGGTCTTCCTTACAGTATAAAAATGTATCTACTGAGGAATATTATCAAAATACTGTATTCTGACTCTTTTGCATGTGAGATAGTATTTGGACAGAACCCAAGATGAATAGCTGAAGTATTGTCTTGGCTCATCTCTTAAATGTTAATATGTGTTTACAATATATAATGGACTTGATGATTACCTCTCTTGCAACATTTTAAGTATTGATTTTAGTGGAATTACTCTTGATTTATACAGGAGCAAGAATGAGAAATCAATTCTATGTACAGATAGGAGAGTTATATGTATATGTATAGAGATAAATATATAGAATATTCAATATTATAGATAAAAATAGAATACTCCTTCTACCATTATTATTTGGATTTCTTCATTGATTTTGCTTGGATATACATTTCCTATATAAATTATTATAAAATTCAGTCCTTCATATCATGATTTAGGTTTTACTGAAATGCTTCTCTCTACTCAAAATTTAAAATATTTAAAAATACTTGCATAGGTGTCTGGAGCTCCCAATTTATGTAGTGCACATTTATTTTAAAACTAGTCTATTCTGATTATGGGCACTTTTTCAATTTTCCCTTTTGTAACTATAAATTACCCTTTCAATAGAAAAAAAAAATGACACTTTTGTTGCAGAAACCAAATTCAGATGAGCCACAATTCTGTTTGTCAGGCTTGGCTTCCTTTCATTATTTTTTTAGATTCTGACACTATGAACCTGCTGCTACTGTCATAAGATGTAAAGTTTATTTTTGTACACATTTTGTTTCTCATTTCTGTACGAATGGTTCCTATGTCTTAAGGCACAGAAATGTTATTTCCTATGGATTGAATGTAGGCTTCTCGGGAATGACATAGGTATGACATGTTACAAACAGAAGGAGTAGCCAGAAGGTCTGTGTTCCACCTCTAGCTATCTCCTTTCTAGTTCACTTAAAGTCACTTAATTACTGCTAGGCAAAGGTCTCACTATTAGAGCACTGTACATAAAAAGCAGCTGTAAGCGCTTTTTATAAAGCAACTATAACACCATAGCATGGTGTTACAAATGACAAGGAAACACAATATTTTATATTCAAAAAATATATACAAATTTGTGAACACAATAAACCGAAATGATTTTACTGACATTCATTAATTTGATTATTATATTCAAAGATGTAATCCTAAGGAAATGCACATTTGATCAATGTAAAGGAGGTATCAGGAAAGTCTAGGTATCTTATCTAAATATGGCAGCAATATTTTATTCTATGGTATTCATAAAATCCTTACTGAGGTTATGCCTGTAAATGTGTCTAAAGCAGCTCAGCATCTGCATCTTTTGCAAATAGTATTCCTGTAACATCTTGTTAGACACAAGCTGATCAACCTTTCACAACCACCTCTCAAAGCACAGCTTAAACTGTAGATCAATTTAACAACTCTGCCTGTGGGCTTGATAGTGCAGAATGCATAGTATACTTAGTACTGCACCAAACATGGCCCAGAGGCAGTAGTGTGCATTTATGTATGTAAGGGACTGAATCTGAAGGCATTGTTTACATATTGCTGTCAATTAAAGATTAAGCTGTCCTTGTTACAGGTTCCCTTTTGCGTGTGTGGTTCATTTCAGAAACAGCTTATACGCCTGGAATCATTATACTATATTAAGTCATCAGTTAATTATTCTTGACATCTAGGATGATAAAGATATACTAATGTTCCAGTTATTAATAGCATTGACCTATGTGTATGGTACAAAAAAAAAGCATAGCAAACTGCCATGATTGTCAGAAAAATTGGCTAGCAGTCACACTTTCATTTTTAAAACTACATAGGTATTTTCTGTATCTAACTTCTGTAAAGAAAAGTATAACCTTTCTTTATGTAACTGAAGAGAAGCAGTATTTAACCTACCTTAGCTTAAATGCCTTTCAGCAAAGTGCATGATGACTACACATGGTATCAAAAATAGTCTTCTACCACATGCTGCGTAAGGATACCAGTCAAATACTTCATAGGCAGACAGAATGTAAACATGCACAAACACACAAACCACTAATGCCATAAACAACCTCAAGTACAGTACAAACAAAATGCATGCCAAAAAACCTGCTTAAAAATTCATATTAAAGAAAAATACACTTTCAGTGCCTGAGAATTTGTTTGATTATTATACTACAAGCAAAACTCTGCAAAACGTACAATTGTCCTGGGATGGAATTTCTGCCAAAGCTCTAGAAAGTATGTGTTATCACTGTTCCTTGATCAGTATATGCTATGTATTTACGATAGGTGTAGGTAGCTCTTTGTGTTCTCCATGCACAAACAGCCTTGTGAAAACAGGCAAATTTTACCATGTTAAAGTGATAGATGATAATGTGTATCCAGGTGCTTATCACAATTAAAAAAAAAGGAGTAATTATTAGGTAAGAAGTTGAGTATTCAGCAAATACAAGCTCAAACAGTGAATGATTGTGAAAGGGGAAACTTCCATTTGAATTCATCCAATTTATTTTGGGTGTAAATCCACTTACTTCAAGGGACCCTACCACTCAGTATCCATAGGTAAATTTACTCCTACACGGAATTTAAAGCTAAGGAGTTTTGTCCTCATTAGCCTGATTAAAATGTAAATGAGAATGCTGAGGGCCTCACAATGGCATTACCGTGCTAAACATTTCAGGACCTAAATTGGCACTCGGCTATCAAATGAAACCCTTAGCTCAAGTTTGGCAGGCAGATCAGCTGCCAACACGTTGGACTGAAGAATAGGACTTATGTTACTGAGCAACCAAGCAGGTTTCTGCAAAGCAGGAAACCCATAGAAGAAAGTCAGCTCAGCACTCTGCAGCATTGAGGCCCTGCCCCTCAGCCCGAGGTCCCTCTCCCTCCATCACTGGAAAGAGTTATGAGTTAGGAACAAAACAGCCCTCAAGTTGAGAACAGAAATTGTGAAAGATAGAAACACAGCCATACAACAAA
Source organism: Nothura maculosa (assembly GCA_032353885.1). NCBI lineage: Eukaryota > Metazoa > Chordata > Aves > Tinamiformes > Tinamidae > Nothura > Nothura maculosa. The sequence goes on along the minus strand of JAUBOD010000208.1, from coordinate 9,062,571 downwards.
ACACAGCTGGAGAAAGAACCAAAGTCCTGGTAAAAGAGCAAAAAGACGAGCACGGGCTTTCCAGGTTTCCTAATCAGTGGGTGATATGGACTATTCTCAGATGCCTGTGCTAAGTGCCACCTCAACCAAGGTTTCAAAGCAGCTCACAGAAATACATGAAACTACAGTCAGAACATGACTATACTAAACCAGACAACTTTAACTGACAACTGAACAGACTGTTCTGTGGGTTCTGATTTATAAATTCTCATGATTAGGGCTATTTAACTTCCAGAGATCACTGCCCCCAAAGCAGAAACAGGATGTCCAATCCCAAAACACTGTTTATAACTGAGGATATAAAAGTAGCTGCAATCAGTTGCCATACAAAGCAATAAAGAATTTCATGTTTCAGACTGGTTGAGGGGTGATATGGCCTCTTTTAATCTGCACTGTCCCAGGAGAATTATTATATTATCAGCTACATACTCAGATTCAATAAGTGAATCTTCATTACCACTTTACACTGATTAAACTAGCTAAATTCTAAATTAATTCAATTAAGTGAATATAACTTTTGCACTACAATTCAGCCCTCAGAAAAGACACATTTGTTAATTAGATTACTTCCATTTCTTTGTTTTTATTAAGACTTTTTTATTCTGAAACTCAATAGATAACAGGAATTAAAGGCCTTTTGTATAATTTTCATTAAAAGAATCGGAGTATACAAGAACAAAAAAAAATATGGATACTACAGAAAATTTTCAAGAGATGGAAAATCAAACTATCACTGATATTTCAGAATTTAATAAATTTAGGAATAAACACAAAAAATATTTTTAGATGGGTAGGCATGGAAAGAGGTAGGAATTCCTAAGGCATTTTCAGATTTTCTGATAAATCAGAAAGCAGTAACAAAATAGTTCTTTTCTATTTTTTTACCCCTCAGATCATGATTATCCACATTTTTAAATATTCTCCTTTATTACCTATACATATATATAATCCAAATTATATATATATGTGTCCCTGGCTCTGAAGAATATTGATTAAGATGAACTGTGGATACCTGCTCATTCTCAGCAGATGCAAAGGGGTTTTTTTATCAGTCTTTCATTGACAATGACAAAAGACCAGTGTGGGACAATCAACGCTATTGCATACTTACAACTTGAGATTTGTGAATTTGCTGGCTAGTACAAGATGTAACATTACACTTTGCTGAATTTAGAAAAGATTTCCCACGCATGACTCTTGAAGATACGGCTACGGCATTCCCAATTTTTATACAACATTTACTTATTTATCCAAATTGTTCTGTAACGACAATCCTCTATTGTTGCAGTGCAGCCATTTTTTCTAATATAAAAAATTTAGAGCTGGGTTGCACATTTGGGATAGTTGAGTACTACCTGCCTGAGCCCACGCTTGATTTAGGAGGGTTTGGTTATGATGGTGCAACTCCCTCGACACCTCTCCAGGCTTTGGGCCAGAAGGGAATAGTGAAGAGCCTTTGCAATAGCTGAGTGTGACTCAGTAATTAAAGATCAGGTGACTTAGAGCTCTGTTGCTGGAAATAAAGTTGTGTCCAGAAGCCTTTTAAACCTGAGCACTTGTCTGTGTGTTTATTAATGTCAGAGCTAAAGGTAAGTGTAATATATAGTTAAAAACCCCCACAATGCTCTATTTTTTTTTTAAAGCTGGATTTATAAAGTCCAAACGTTTACTTAGAAATTAAACGTTTTGGTATTGAGGCCTCTAGGAAATGTTGGCAGTGGAAAAACTAACCTACACCAGATGGCAGAGGTTAAAGAAATACTATAAAATATGGCTTCTATTCATACAGTTCTCAGACAAACAGAACCCGAAGCAGCAAAAACCTGTGAAAGTGGAAAACCTTTTCATTTGCTTACATTTCTCTTTGCTACTCAGCAAACCTGAGAGGTATTGTATCATCACGTATCAAGAAAGTAATATGCCAGATTGTTGTAACAGGTGGAATATGTTTGTTTGTAACACGTTGAATCTGAAATAAAGAAAGGACCAAAGTTACTAATGGGTTCTACCAAAACATCCACAAAATCTAAGCACCTCGCATTTGCACCTGCAAAAGTAAACGGGTAAATTTGAGTAAGTGAGATTTAGAGCTAATGGCTATATTTTGAATACAAAATATAAAAATTGTACTTTTAAACTATAAAAGGTTTGAATACATTGACTAGGTGAAAATGTTTGTTGAAAAGACTAATTTGCATTAACATTATAATTAACCACTTCATAAATGTATATATAAAAAATAACATAGATTATATCTAGTTTTTTTCCTATTTTACTTAATCATGTCTAAATTTAATAAATTTAATCTTTTTTTCATTTCTAAAGGTTCTAACAATCACAATTCTTTTATAACTCTAATATAATAGACATTGCTTTCTTACATAGCATTTGCTGACTCTGTAATTATTATAACAAAAATACTTCATTATACTATAAATGCAGCATCTTGTATGCTTTTGTCACATCAAGATCCAACTTTAAACCCCAATATCTAAAGCTTAATATGTAGTAAAATGCATTTCTTATTACATAGATAGTTACGTGACTTTAAAAACAGAGAGAGACAGAGAACTCGGTTGTGAACATTGGGCACAATGGACCAAGCTGTCAAAAATATTCAGTTGTCAAAAATGCAGATGGCATAAAAGCACAGAATCAGATCACTGAGTTGCTTTTAATAGGAGATATTGTGGGGACTTTTAAGAGTGATGAGGTGCCTAAAATGTGAGTGGGCAGCCAGTAAGCTTTTCAAGGGGACCTAGATATCTCTTCAGAGTCCAGCTTGTCTTAGCAGTTAGGGATAATACCTAGAAAGACACAATCCTAGATCCGAGAGAGAAGTAAATGTGGTCCTAGATAACCAAGTTAAAAACAGCAAGGTATCTGAGGAGAGACAAGTTCCCTAAAGTCTAGTCCTCTTCCCTAAAAATAAATCAAAAGAGCTGACCCAAATGGAAATCTCTGCACAGTGAGAACAACTAGTGAGCAGTAAACATCCCCAAAGTATTTCCATACATGACGATTCTGAGTGGAAATGGCAGTGCTAATGAAATGGCACTAGTGACGAACATTCAGATGGGTTATGAGCTACGTGGCCGATGCAGTCGTGCACCCGGGGGCAGCTGAGGTGCCCAAGGCACCGAGAGGAGCCTGCAGATCCAGAGGGGCTCACGACTGCTACGAGTGCTCCTCTTCTCCCTGCCTACGCTGGTTCTGCCACTTGCCTGTAATACTAGTGGCATTTCAGCGTGAGTACAAAGCCCCTTTGCGATGGATAGAGTCAGTGTTCATAATAAACTCATCTCTTATTGCTAGGCAACACTGAGCAATGTGAATTTGTCACTTCTGTTTGGTGCAACTTTCAATTTCACCTCCAACTGTAACAATATAGCCTGCTATATTTTAGACGCCACTATGGTTGGATGCCATCCCAGGAAAGATGTGAACTACTACTGACAGGGAGTGAATGACTGGCAATGGGCATAAGCAGTTTTCTGATTTTTAAGCCGTGACATATAATTAATTGCTAGATTTAGTCTTCTATGAAAGTCATATTTCATGATTCCTCCTTGCTGATTGCCTTTTAGATATCGCAAATGTAGCATACCAGTCCCCAGGCAGGTGAATTTCTGTTTGCATGCTGACCTCTTGTCACCTGGTGCTTGCTCTGCATCATCTGTCTTTCTGAGAGATGGCTATGTGTAAAATTCAGATCTTACACAGACAATCTTACACAGATTGTCTTACACAGACAATCAAGTCGATGTATGATTATTTCTAAGACATGTATAATTACTTGTTGGAATAAATATGCTCCTTAGCTTAAGAAATTAAGGGTCATTACATAAAATATACCAAGCAACTGTTACACACTTCAGAATGCTTTTAGTATCCAACACCACTGACTGTTGGGCAGCTCCATTTACTCAAGAAGGAAGACTATAGGTTTTGGGGTTTTTTTTTTTTTACATGAAATCATTTCTTTATTCAAAATGTTTAAAGTCAAAATTTTGTGCTATTTAGGCTCTTTCTGATTACAGCACTGATAGTCCTGTTTTAAAAATGTGTACGTGATTATTCAACTTGGCTATCAGGTTACTGTTCTTAAATCTTTGAAGAATATTAGGTCTGTTTGGATGCAACAAAAAGGAAAAGTGAAAATTTATATCATTCCACTTAAGATATGAATAGAAAAAAGGGATAAATCTGAGATTTGAAAAAGAAAACACATTAAAAAACCATCTTCCTCATAAATCATTTCTCTAAATCTTTAGAAACATTTCACAATTCCATGAATTGTGCCAAATATGTCAAAAAAATAGGATTTTAATAATATTTTAGTCTTTGCATATTTTCACTGACTTGCTGAAAACAAAAGGTCTGTAACTGTATGAATGAACCGTGGCATGTGCGTGTTCTTTTAAGAAAGGCCAAGGGTGCAGTTCTATTTTCTTAGCTCTGCTTTCATATTTATGTGTCTCATTTCCAGCTCATTGCTGATGCCTTAGTTGCACTATCCATCAACACTTTTATCCTCCTTGTTCCTCAAAAAGAACATAAAATCCTTTTTTATGTGGTGGTAATATTATTGCAAATAAAAGCAAATACCAAAATCTTTATTAGTCTGCCAAAATAATAAACTATTTAATAAAAGCATGCTGTAAAAATAAGGTCATTTGCATCACTCAAGGTTCTTGCAGGAAATACAGAGAATTATTGGTCAAAAAGTACAAACTGACAGCAATTATTTCTGTTGTTGATCTAATGCTGCCTGAAAATGGGTTAAAAAATGCACTGAGGTTTTGCAAGTTTGCTGTCTTTAAATGTTTTGGTTTTTTTTAATGTTGATGTGTTCAGAGAAGCCTGGGAGAATCAAAATTTTCAAAGCTCTGTTTTTTAAGCAATCTTCTCCATAATTGAAGAAAGGAAAAGTAGATAGACCCTATTAGAAAGCTTTACTGGAAAGCTTGAGCTGACCTTCTGACTCCCTTACTGCCAACAAATTTATCATCCAAATATTTACCATTTTTATATGCAGTATTAATTGTATTTGGTTAGGATTTGTGTCAACTTTAGCTGTAATTTTTTTCACTATTTTTTTTCATTCTTATAGATAGATCAATACAAAGCTTTTATTTCAGAAGTTGGTAAAATGCTTAAAGTTAGTCAAAATAAGTTCTTTCGAAACCATGAATCTAATGTCTGATCCTTTCTTCTTATTGTATGCAAACCTGACCATTATTTTCTCACTCTACGGTTTCTCTGCCTACCTAGCAGTTCTGCAAGTCTGTTATTGATAGAGTGCAGAAAAATCAGTTGCCGTGGTGAGATTTAAACAGTGTCTGTGATATCCTTGTACACTTCCCAGGAAGAACCTGCATATAAATATTAAGAATAAGCTAATTACAATTTTTTTCCTCAGCTATAAAGTACTTACCTTGTTTGCCACAATCTCTGTGCTAGGGACGGATCCCTGCCAGAAGTGAGACTTTCTTTTTCTGTAATTCTTACAATGATATTTTGTAATTTACACAGCTGTAAAACTCTATAAATCTCAAAATACTCACGACAGTATAACTATGCCCACTTTACAGATAGAGAAATCGAAAAAAAGACCAGCTGAAGTTGCATGAAGGATCGTGCAACAGGTTACTGACCAAACAGAGAATAAAATTTCAAGATTCAGATTGCTGGTGCCATCTCATAATTTTGGGCTTTACTGCCTCTGCTTCTTAAGTGCTATAGAGATGCTCCACTTATTCTGAGGAGCAGACCTGTATAGAAATGAAATATTTTAAAAATACATTACAGATATTGAAATGAGTACTTCATAGAGCCCTGTTAGTATATCTGATCATGCTTCAAACCATAAAATAGCCAGCAGTTATTCTCCTTGCTTCACAGACTGCAGTATGACTGCTGAAACCTGAATTAATTCTAATATGAAATAATGTTTAGGATGTAATGCCAAGTGATATGTGTAGAGCAGGTAAAAAGATGTGTGTCATAAGCAGCAATTTTGTTATTTTGAAAGCAAGGAAAATTTTGTGTTTGCATTAGTAGGTTCAGTAAGTCTCTGCCTTGCAAACACTTCAGTTTTACACATTCTGGTAAAATTAGCCATATGTTTTCAAAAGCTTCAGCTAAATTCGTGGTTTCCAAAGTTGATTTGTATGGGTAGTGCTTGCAGTAATAGCAGTTGCTGGAGTAACAGCTTCCACATATAGGTAGGGCTGTGTTCATGAGCAAGAAAAGAGATTCAACTGTTAGGACAATTGTACAATAAAAATTGTACAAAGAAAAACATATAACAATTTAAGAAGACTCCACCTAAAGGCTTAGTAATCTGTTGTATGGTTGAAATTAAAAGCACTTGCATTACATGTGCTTGGTATTTACTGAGATTGCTCTGCTATGTATACATCATTAAGACAAACTGTACAGCTAGGATTTTAAAAGATTTAGATAATTGTATGAATGTTATGTAGAGCTTTATTATTATTATTCATGTCAACATATGTAATAAAATATCACAGTGTTAGGGTTTTTTTCCCAAGAATATAATATATTAAATTACCTGTAAAACTCCACAGATTTGCAAAGGGCTCTTAAGAATTGCTTCTGAGTTAGGTTGCTGAGGTACAAAAGAATTAAGTTGTCAATGGTCAAACAAATCAGTGGCAGATGCCTCTAGATGGTAATCTGTGATTCAGAATTATACAGATTATTAAAATTCATCACAACTTCGACCAAAAAAAAAAAAGAAAAAAAATAGGCAGTGGTAATTAATGTCCATATAGCAAAATCTATGGAGCAATTCATAACTTGGCCAAGTAAATCTCTGTAGACAGATGTTAAGCTTCTGCTCTTGCCTCAGTCCCTACTCATAGAGTGCAAAGATGTTGTAATGTTATTGCAGTGAAACAGTGACTTGTGTTTATTCTGTTTTAAATCTGCAAGTTTTGGGTTTTTTTTTACTCACAGTGCTTATATTAAGATCAGAGCCCAGGTGGTCCATTATAGAACCAGGGGGTCCACTAGAGATTTTTTTTTCAAAATCAATATGTAAGCACTACAGTACTCGGAAGTGTCTTTCAGACTATTGCAAAATATCTCTACTTCAGAGCTTAAACAACATAGAAGAAAGCACACAGACAAAGAAGTGTTAGAAAGGAAGTAATATGCCCTTATTTATAGCACTTGCCCACTTGTCACTCTCGAATTCTCATCTGCCTTTCAAATGCAGTGTAATCTAATTATGCATACTGTATGCTCGTGCAGACAATTTCCTCAGTTCAGAGTACATGGAGTTTGGTAACGGCTTTTGTACTTTTCCTTAACCTGTTTCAGAAATAGCTCTGTCACCATTTGTCTCAGTAATATATAGGATGATGGAAATTGACATTTTTCTGTATAGAAGCAAAAAGAGTATTAGTTTTATCAAAGACTAGATTCTCCCTTTCCCTCCAGTGAGATTTGAATTTGGTCACTTCAGGCCTTTCTGTGTAGGATGATTTTAAGCAATACTCGCTGTGGTTGCAGGCTCTATCACCTAATAATTGACCATGACAGGAATTATATGTCCAAAGCCAAGGGGTAGAGTGAATAGCATATGTCAGGGTCAATTATAAGGTGGAAGACCCTGCAACAAAAAAGCCTGCACTGATTAGAGCATGATGTTGACAAGGGAGCTGACACTTTCGTGTTATTTTAAAGGGCACTGTCACAGCCACCCCTTCCTTCAGGTCTCAAAATCTGAGCCATGGCTTAGGCTACACATGACGCAATAAAGTTTGGTGGGACATCGAGGTTTTTTGGTTTTTTTTTTAATTTTTGCAGAGATAGAATATCTTCTCTGTGTCTCACAAATATAAGCTTGCCTGCTTTGCTAATTATGTCAAAACAAGTCCATATTTAGAAGGTTATTTTTCCCTTGAAGAAATGACTGTGAGAAGAAAATAGTATTAAATATCATGCAATTAAGAAGTTGATTATTAAATTCATTAACATTATTTGTACAGGCCAAATGAAACAGGGTAAGAACAGTGGAATACAGAGAAAGCAGATATTTTTATTGCTTAAGCAATGCCTTTAATATTTCATGCTGCAAGATTTTGTAGAGCGACAAATGGGCTAAATAAGCAGCACGTTGATTATTCCCATGCAACACCAACACTTTTAACCTACTTGGGTGTTCTTGATCACTGAGAAACTGACATTTAGTAACTAAATAAGGATGCCAAATTATATACCATCACGACGGGATACTGCAGTTCCTTTATAGAGTGCAGTTTTCTGACTCCTGCTTTGAACACTGTTTCTCTAAACTTCTGTGGCTCTGATGACCTCAGTCATTGCTGCATTCAAGATCCCAGTGGTTTAACTAATAACAATGGAGAAGATAGTGTAGCTTAGCCTCATTAACTAGAGTGGGAATTTCTCTCTGTTTGCACGGGTTTTTATCCATGATCTCATTTTTCTTGAGCACTTTGTAGCTATCATAGTGGCGGCTACCTCTCAGTAAACTAAAGCCTAGAATTTTAGATTCAATGTTGTTAGATCATGGACACATTATAAAGCTTATCGAGTCTCAAATAAATTCATACAAGGGTGTTTACAAACACACACATATTCACTACAGGCTTTCTGGTGAGCCAAAGGGACTGGGAGGGTTTTGTTTGTTTGTTTTTTACTGAAACTACCGGAGAGGTTGAGACAAAAATACATTAAAACCACAATATCAAGCAAAACAGAAAGAAAAGGTAAACAAAGAATTTTCCAGTCACACTTGATAGTGTATATTGCTCATAATTGTTGTTACTGCTCTCACTAATAAATAAAAGCTTTAAACACTGAAAACAGATAAAGTGAAATGAAAAAATAAAAGTCTTCATCTCCCCACGGATATTAAATTTAGCTTGTGCTAGTGGAAAAGGAACATCCTAGTCATTTTGATGAAGGTGTCATCTCGTAAGATTTTCAATACAGGCTGCTTTTATTCATTTGGCTCACCGAAGACAGGTAGATCAGTTGATAAAAATGAAAGAATACATCAAAAGTTTAGAAAAACTGGCATCAGATAAGACAATTGCCTGTTACTCAGGAACACATATGATGCTACTGCAGGACTAAATTCTGTGTCTAATACAGTGGGAAATAAATATGGGTCTGAGAGGCTTCTTGAATGCTAAACAGAATTAGTAAAGTCGACAGATTTCATACTCTGTAGAAATAAGATAAATCACTTAGAAAACAACATTCCTTTTCATACTGGGAGCAGGAGTCATAGGATTAGCTGCATATATTTTAATATAGCATAATAAGAGAAGGAAGCCCATACTCCTGGTAAGTCCTCCTTCCCGTACCTGTGTGAATGGCTGCAGACAGATTCTGGTCCTACCTGCAACAGACCTGCTGAAATCTAGTGAGCTTAAAAAGTGGACAGAATATCCTGGAGTCCTTCTACATCTGGGAAGGGAGAAAGATGGTGGCTTCTGAGAAATTCCTTTCATTCAGCTTTTAGCAGTATGTCAATATATCGCATGCCTGCAAAAGTAATTTTTCCAAATTTTAATTTCGGTAGATCTCAAGGAAGAATTTATGATACCCTGTCTGCTGTGAAGTAAGTGAAAATTTGGGAAGTTGTCAATGACATGCAGCTGAGGAGCTCCTCAGAAAATTTCTTAATTTAAAAGACAAAGATATTCTCCTTTGAAATCTGAAAACATTTTCCTGTGTTGCACCAAGAGCTTTGGGTGCGAGAGGCAGTGAAAATTCTGCCACCTGTTACACAAGAAAACTCCTGCGGCTGCAGCAGAGGTGTCACTTAGGGTGGGACAAGAGCAACTACACCCAGGCAAACCGTAACACCCTAGTTTCAGATTTGGCAAGGCAAGTAAAGAAGGAGGCGATTTTCAAAATCCGAGTTTTAAAATGGAAATATTCTTCTAACATTATGTCTACCCTATATGTGCAGTATTCTGTTACCTATTAGTGATTATAATAGGAAATCTTCTTTTAATTAAGAACTTCAGGAGCTCACCTTTAACTGCCAATCATTGGATAATTGGTCCTTTTCTAATAGGCGCTGCAGCTCAGGTATGCTAAAGTGACTCTTTCTCAGAATAACTTACTGGTAGTAAGCTATTTTTGGAACTCATTTATGAGAGAACGTAATTAACTATTCCAGGTCATTAGGGATACTGCATTGCTTTTTTAATCCTCTGACAGGCTCCTCCAGTTATATTAATTCATTATTACTATTTTCAACTTTCCAGGCAGAAAGAAATGCTTGGCTGCTGCTGCCTTTCCACCCAAAGTATCCAGTACTTCTTGACAAAAAAAAGTCTTTGGTGATTCTTTATTATCACTATTCCTGCAGTGTAGAGCATCGTGGAAGGACACAGGGCAAACAACTTGACGATGCACTGACTTGCGTCCACGGCCACATCCTGGTAAGAGCGGTCACAGTCCACAAGAGCTCATCAGGTGAATTAGTGCGAGCAGACTCAGGCACTGAATGCACTAAAAACAAATTGAAACAAGCACTTTCAGAGGTGTAGAACACCTTTCTAAAAGCACTAAAGCGCTTTAAACACACTTTATTAATTCAATTTAGGCACATTTCATATTTCACTACTTTTGGTAATAGCTACTGAGGTCTCTATCACCAGTGGAAGAAAAAACGTCCAGTCCCCCAAGCAAATAAGGAAGACTTTGGTCCTGGAGTGTCTGCTTGAAACAGAATGTCTGAGTTGATTTTAACTGGGGATTGGGGTGTTTTTTTTTTCAGAACTGTAAATCTGAACACAATACAATCATCAGCTGGAAACCAACAGCATTGTATCAGAGCAGATTAATAATAATGGACCTTCATGAAGGCAGGCAACTTGAGAATTACTCTCCTCAGATCTTCTAACAACGTGCTATTTAGGAGAGAGCTTTACAAGTGTTTGAATTTGTGTTATAAAGCTGTCTGATTAGAGCTACTGATTTTATGGATTCTCTATTTTCCAAAGAGGCAGAATAACTTATGTGCATGATTTTTGGGCTTTCCGTGCATTGTTGCTAAGCACTTCAAGCCAGCATTTTTTGAATGTTCACAACTACTAGTTCAATTATTCTTTCTTGTCATAAATAAAAACACATCCATGTGTCTTTCAAGAAAAGCAAAGACATAGGTGATGTATGATAAAATAAGCCAAGTTTCTGCAACAAATCAAAATACTTTATTTTTTTGAACAGTTCTTCAGAGGTGCTGCCTATCAGCTCATTTTACTATACAGTACTGATTCAATGAACTTAGTAGTAATCTCAGCTAAAACACCTGAATTCCTTGGATTTACAGTTTTATTCTGAATAAGCCTCCAGGACAAGAAAAACAAATATACACACACACAAAAAAGAGCACCAAAATAATCCGTTGTTTCCTGAGAAAATATAAAAGATTTCCCAAGTGGAGTGTCAGTCTGAATCTGACAAACCTCAGTCTAAAATGCTCTGAAAAGCACAAAAGGCAAATACACTATTAATTATGAGGAGGAACTTACATTGTCCTGTAAGCAATTCCAGGCCTTTTTACGCCTAAGCACAAACTGAAAAATTATTTTTAAAAATACCTGATTTTTCATAATCTTTCCTGTATAGAAAAAAAAAAAATGTTGTGGTCACCTTCTCTTCATAAGTAATTATCAGATAAATATACATTGAACCTCAGTTCTTAATTTTGCAATGGATATTTAAAGTATTATCATATCTACCCATAATTACCAACATCCGTTTTACAAGTTTCAGTAACTTTCTGTACAGATCATGCATCCTAAAAAGGGATTTTTTTTCTTTTTTCCACCTGTATCTTGCTCCTCCTGGGATCTTCACAGGCCAATCAGTTCATTTGCAGCGGACCTGAATTTCAGACTCATGCGCAAGGCCTGGCTGATCTGGCCAGGATGACCTTGCCAGGCTGTGGGGATAACGGCCTGTCCCGCAGCACCCAGCTCCAATGGCACCCCCTCACCCCGGCTCCCTCTGCATCAGCCATCCCGGTGGCCACAAGGAAAGCTCAGCAGGAATGGGAAAGCTCATCAGGAATGGGAAATCGCGCTCCTGGGCCCTGTGACCAGCAGGCTGAGACCAGCGGCATGGAGGACACGGACAGGGAGGCTCTCCACAAGGCACGGAGAGAAGCGGCGTGGAACACATGGACAGGGAGGTTCTCCAGGAGGCACTGGCTGCAGCAAGATCTGCAGCTCAGCCCCAGGCCTCTCATCTGCCCCACCCTGGCGCCAAGCAGGGCGGGTGAAACTCCAATCTCTCAGTTTGTGGCCCAAAACAGAGCCACGAGGCTCCCGGCAGCACTTCCTCTGGCGGGATGGGGCTCTGTACATCCCCCCAACATCCCTTCACACGATAACACACATTATGATCCCTCACATTCCCAAGGTGAACTCGGGGGTTTCCTCCGGGCGCAGCAGCCGGCACCCGGGCCGGGGAGCTGCCTGCGGTGCTTGTAGCCGCAGTCTTTGGCCTAGGGATGTGTTGAGAGTGCTGGGTGTCCAGCACCCTGCCCGAGGCCGGGATGGCACCGGGATCCCCGCACGGCCGCCCTCCGCAAGTGGCCTGTCCTGGCTGCGGCCTACAGTGCCGCTCGCGCGGGGCACCACCGGCCGGGGCACGGGGCACGGGGCGGCGGGGCCGCTGCAGCCGCAGGGCGCCGCGTTACCGCGCGGCCGGGCC
>JAUBOD010000208.1:9002768-9049788 GCA_032353885.1 Nothura maculosa | reverse complement strand
AAGACGCATGCAGGGCAGCAGCTCCGTACACGCTCCCGAAAGCAGCTGTCAAACATCTCTGTGGGGTGCTGCGGTCGCTGCTGGGGGAGGAGGAGCAGCAGCAGCAGCAGAAGCAGCAGCAGCACGCATTGACAGAGGCAGCCGTGCAGCAGGCGGCCAGAGGCGCCGTGTGGGGTGCAGCAGATGCAGCAGAAGCGCATGCAGCAGAGAAACAGCAGCAGGCCGCTCAAATCGAAAACGCCTTTCTCTTCGTAGAGCAGCACTTATCCATCAACAGGTACACCAGTCTCTGTCATGCCAGTATCTATTACCCACGTACCTTCGTGTACACATATATATATATATATATACAGACACCCGTATATACATATACATACATATATAATGTATATAGACGGTACACCAGTCTCTATTATGCCAGTCTCTATTACACACGTGCCTTCATGTATACATATGTATATATATATATATACGTATATATATAAATACACACAGACACACATCAATATATACGTAGACATACATGTATATATATATATATATGTACATATGTATATATACACGTAAACTTGCAGGCATATATACGAGTATGTATAGGTAGGGAAGGAGATGATACAGTGCCTATTACGTCTCACTGTGAATTTCTTTAGATTGTCCCCATATATATATATATATATATATATATAGGAAAGGATTATTCTTAACACTACCTTCATTTTGAGGTGTAACAACTGCTTTCTAGAATCTCAATACATCGCAGGCTCTAGTGAATACTAAGCATCACTTAATAAAGGCCTCGCCTGCAAATAGGTGCAAATCAGTGCGGAAATGCTCCAAAGACAGAATTTGTGCAGCAAATGTTACCCCTGTTATTATTATTATTATTTTTGCTTAAATACAGACTAATAAAACCTCTTGCTTTTTCTTGCATAGACAAGATTTTGGCATCCAAGTTAATTTATTTTGATGTCCTCTAAGAAGAGGAGTGTGTTAAAAGGCAGGAGAAAATAAAATCCCTCAAAAGGTTGGTAACACAATTGCTATTTTAATGGGCAAGTTTACAAGGATGGATTTAGTTTCAGACAGAGTTTTAAGAAGAGTTTTAAAGAGACATCAAAGTGCCTAAAATCTTTGTAACAGAGCTAGTACCAAAGATCAGAGGGAGGGAAAAAAAGAAGTCTATTTAAGAAGTGCTTCTTACTTTTGAAAGGACCAGGATTATGGATGAAACTACTTTACTGTGTTTCTTTTTCTTCTGACATGTTGACCACGTGTAAAGTTGATAGTCTTGTTTTAAGGTGACATTTAGGAAGTAAACCCTGTAAAATACAACAGTAAAGTAGTAAAATACAAGTAAGTGCAGAAGTATTTTGTGCTAAATCATAGTCATTTTAAAGCCACTCTTCTAACTGAAATGTGATGCTTTTTCAACTCCTTAATTCTTGCAGAAATCTGTTGGCAACACTTGTCAATAGGGGGGAATTTTTGTGCCCAGAAGCTTTTGTGGCGCTGTAGCTTTATGATTACCTTATTTTTTCCTTTGACGTTTTGTTTGTTTCTGAGCCTACCTGTTACCATATCTGGGACGTTGTCAGAACTAATCCTGAGTGCGGCCCAACTTCAGACAGGCAGTTCTCTATTAAAAAAAAAAGGCCTTTGTGCTTTCCTGTATAAGGGCATTTGGGAGGAGTTCCCAGGAAACATTTTCAAAGCCACCTCAATATCTGCTTCTTTGTGTCTTCTAGAAGCTTGTTTGTTTTCTTTCCTTTTCTTTCTGTTACATCGTATTTGACAGCAGTCACGTTGCTGCTGCTCTGAGTTCACCTTCTGCAGTGCTGACTTCATTGGTCCTAACAGTGCTTTACAGTAAGATCACCAGCCTTGGGAGGTGGGCACCTTTTTCCTTTTTTTTTTTTTTGACACTTTTTTTCCTGCAATCCAATTTGCACAATTTCAATCAAGTCATTCGAATTTAGCACTGTTTTAAAATGTGGGTTTTTTTCTTCTTTGAAAAATGAGTTGGTTAGATTAGTGCCATTTTTATTTATGATTTTTTTTTAAATGCTGATGCTAGCATGCTGTGAACAGTACAGGCAAACATAAGCAAATAAATATCTGTGGACATGCAAAGATTTTTCTTAATTTGTACTTGCAGTTAAAATCAGAGTTACTGGAAAGTGTTTTTTTTTTTTTGAATAAATTCATTCTTTCAGAAAAAAAAGCCTTTGTCTCTATGATTTTGTTAAGCCTGTTATTTCACAGTGCGAAGTGGATGGTAACTACATGAGCAGTATGAAGCACAGTATGCAGTATTAATGAACATACAATTTTATTTTAAATTGTGTATGTGTTAGGAGAAGTTTGTAGATATGCATAAGAAAAAAAAAAGCCCAGTACAGATGGAATCTCAGATTAGAAATTATTAAAATATTTATATTTATAGTTTATAGTTTTAGGGCTATAAAAACTGCTTTATTAAAATCTGTTAAGCCTGAATTGTGCAGGATTTCACCTTTAGTTTTGAACTGTAGAGGAAATTAAGGTCATCATACAGAAGTTTCACATTGGTAAAAGCAAAAAAAAAGAAAAATGCCAGTATGGAAATAGCTGTGTGGCTTTATTGCTGTAACACACTTTGGAGCTCTTGCAAGGAAGGACCAGTTGGAGGAGTTGGTAACAGTGGGAACTTTGTCCTGGGAACGCTGGAGAAATTTATTAGTAGTAACGTGGCCTCGGAGCACCCACGGTCTGTTTAGCAGCAGCTGCCTCTTCCTCTCTGTTCCCCTGTCCTTCCTTCTGAGGCTGTAGGGAGGCAAGAGGTCCTTGCACAGAGCTCAGCCAGCTCCTCTGCTGCTGTCCCTGCCTGGGGCAGATTTCGGTGCTTTGGCTTTTTGGAAAGTTGCAAAGAATCCCCAAGGTGTAAATTGTAACATGGGTTTTTTTAAGTGCAGTGTACCAGGATCCGTCATCCCTTTATTGCTGGATGGAAATGTTTCTTTTGATAAGGATTAAAATCCATGACAAGGTTTATATTTTATTTACACAAGCAGAATCTTTTTTTTCTCTTATTGATGACGAAAAAAGGTAAAAGTGGGTCTTGAGTGAATGTCAAAATTAATGTTTTTCTCTCTGTTGTGATGTCATCTCTAGGCCTTAAAATATTGATCTGTTGTTTTATTCTATTTTTTTAAGCAGCAGTAATTATTTTTATCTACAGTATCTACAGTTATATGCAATATAAAACCATATGTTCCATGCAGAGCCAGCTGAAGCTACTCCCTGTGTAATTAAATTTTTTGTGAAGGGGAAGTACATTTAAAAAATCTTGTCAAGTATAATCCCTAAAATGAGGATATTAATTTAAAAAGATTCCTAATGCTAGTAACTCTTTGGAGCACATGCTGTCTTTTTTTACCCAAGTTATCTATTATTCATCTCAAAGGTAGCCCTTGTCCTGAAGGGCTGCTTTCCATATGGAAGCTCTCGGTTTATAAATAAAACATAGATTAAAGTATAGAAACATTTTCTGGATACTTTACCAAATCTTAACCAATTTAATTATACTTTCTGTTTAAGATGCAATATAATGAAGTCTTATCCTTTGCCACAATCACAGTTACTTTTTTTTTTAATTACTACCAACTAGAAAGCTTTATAACCATCTCTTACATTAAATTTAAAGGAATTAGGGGAAAATCATTAAAGACTAAAACTTTTGGCGGTGTTTTGTCTTAACTGTCCCTATTTTCATTTCCTTACAGTGGTGGGAAGGACAGCTGCTATAATATGATGCAGTGTGTTGCTGCTGGGCACCAGATTGTTGCTCTAGCCAATTTAAGACCTGCTGAAAGCACAGGTATGGAAGCCTCATTTCTCACAGAATATGTGTGTATGTGTGTGTGTGTGTGTGTGTGTGTGTGTGTGTGTATATACATATGCACAAATTTTGTATGTATATATATTTTTTGAAATAAGTAATAGACACACAGCCATATTTGTATTTAGTTTTGCATATTGAAGGGCAATCTGTAAATCATCTTTAAGAGGTGTAAGAAAGAAAATGATATGTATGTAAATAGATACAATACAATAAATGGATTTTTTCTTAAAAGGAAAAAAGGTACAAAAGGATGAAAAACAGTAAAAAAAAAGGCTTGCACAATTTGAAGACAGGAAAAAGTGAATATTTTTGGTATTATAAGCAAGGAATGTATGCATTCAGTGTTGTGAATAATAAAATGTTATATGGGTTATCATATAACAAAACAAATGCTTTTTCTAGAAACACTTAAACTGGGATTAACTATTCTGGCTGTCAAAAATAAGCAGATCTGCTGCTGCCTGCCTGCTCTTCAGTCCATGTATCCTCCTCCATTATTCTAGCCCAGCCCTTCCAAACTGCTTCGAGTTGCTGATCTGGATTAGAGCTGGCCTTGGTACACTGCTTTTTGAGCCCTGCTGAGTTAATTTGAGCATGGCATGATTTTCCATGCACCTAGACTTATTTCTGTACAAGTTAATGGGTAATTCTCAAGCATATCCAAGTCATTGCTGGGGAGACACAGGGATTACCACTTCTGTGCTGGGAATGAACTGAGGTTTTGAAAAGAGTGAGTTGTTTCCTAGTTGTTGGGGGCAGATTCCCAGTGTTGATATATGTTAACTGCTTAATGTATATTATCTTTGGGATACCTGGTAATGTACAGTAGGAAGATGTGCAGAAATAGTGAGGGGAAAGGTGAGCTGGCATCAGAGATAAATCATGGAGAGGACTAGCAGCTAGGGAGTGGGCAAGAGCATTTTATTGCCTTGGTAGATAGGCCAAAGTGATCTCTAATCGTGTTGAAATATGTTTGCCTTTAATTTATCCATGTCAGAAATGTAGGATATTGTCATTAAAATCATAAAATGATCCCTTTAAGTGTGTAGTTGGAATTTTTGTGGAAAGTTAATTGAGGTGCTTCAGGCAATAGTGGATTCTATGCCATTCATTCTATTTTATCTTGTACCACTGTTGCTTGGATAGTCTCAATTAAGAAAGAGACTGTGTATTCTGAAATGATGCTGAATATCAGTTTAAAGGGACCTTCTTGTTTTTTATATACATTGAAAAATACTGAGATTTATTTTAAATCAGGTCTTCATGTTCAGTTTGATTAGTTGTGAATAGGGCTCCCTGAGTCCATTTTGAGCAAATATGTAGTTCTATTCTACTGTATTGCATCAATTATGAAGTGATACAATGATTACATCACACATTGATTATCTTAATCGAGTTGCAGACCTTTCTATTTCGAAAATGTACAGTATGGACATACAGCAGAGATGCTTTATGTGTCTGGGTCTAAGTTAAGAGTTTGATGTTGCAAATCAGCGTTAAGACAATGAATTGTGTTAGTTTTTAACAGATTAGGTGGAAATTTCAGCCATAATGTGTTGCTTTATTGATCTGCTATAAAATCATTCAGATAGATTTTTTTTTTTAATGTTAACTGTGCATCAGAGAATTTGATATTGTCGCATGACTAAAAAAAACAGCATCAGGCAGTTGGTTACATTCTGAGATGGTTTTTAAAGTGAGTGGAGTGGAATAGGACTGCATATTTTAACAGATCTCCTTTTCTTTTTGTAGCAAAGTGTTGTAGCAATCTACTTTTATTCTACTTAACTACAATAATCTACTCCTCACTCTTGATGACCATGATAAGTGTTTTAACAGTAACATTTTTGGAAATTTTGGCAACCTATTGCTTTTTCTCAGTGTTGCAGTGTGTTCCAAGTTTCTCTTACTGAATATGTTGAAATGTAGTTGGGTTTGTGCCTCTCTCTGAATTATTGTATAAATAGGACCAGGATTGGTCCTGTAAAAGATTTTTTTGGGGTGAGACAGGGAAGAACAGTAAAGAAGAAGTAGATGCAACAATTTCAAAGTAGGAAGCAGGTTCATGACATGCATCTTCTTGTCCATAAGTCTGCGGGGGTAAAATATTTACTTTTTATTTTTTATGTTTATTTATTTAAATTTTAATTTTCACGTTCATAAGGATTATGTCATCGTCAACTATGAATGAAAAAATACTATTATTTTTTCTTGGTGCTCTAGGATGTTATGATTTTCTGTAGGTATTGAAATAATGTACTTACTATCATGCTTATTTCATAATTTTGACAGAGCAGACAGATGAGTTGGACAGTTACATGTATCAGACAGTAGGACACCAAGCCATTGACCTGTATGCAGATGCGATGGATTTGCCACTCTACCGTTGCTTCATCAAAGGCAGCAGTGTGAATACCGGACGAGTGTACGTCACGTGTGAGGAGGATGAGGTCGAAGACCTTTACCGCCTTTTGAAACTTGTTAAGGTATGTTGAATAAAAGAATGAAATACTTGGGAACAATTGTGTTGCCTTGATACATTGCACTGACCTGTGCATTTAAGTAAATATTCCACTTGTGTATTTATGAAGTGCTGTGGAAAAGTTTTTGGACATTCCTACTCTTCTAAGTCTAGTTTCTATTCCTTTATTCTTTCTTTGAGTGTGAATAGGCAGCATAACTGAATTTATTTCCTTTTCCCACGTTTTAAATCAGATTAATCATTGATTAATCTTTATTTCAAATCAAAGCCTTGTTCTTATTCAATAAATATACATTCAATAGGTTCTTGGCAGATAACACAAAAAACGTAATTGTGAAAATTATCTATAACCAAAATGCCATTTAGTTTCATGTTTGAAATAATATATTGCTTGATTATTTTGAATATAAGATCATACATTATGAATATACTGAAAGTAATGTCTATACATGCATAATAGTGGGCACTTCTTTTCTGTAAGCCTTTTTTCAGTTATTGGTATGTATCTTGCAGACCATTTACAAAATATTATGGAATATTTTACAGTTATGATTTTGATTTTGGTGGTCTTCTAGCTAAATCCTACTGTATTGTGTAATAGCACTAACGTAAACCAATCGTTCTAGCTGTAAAAGCATTTTGAGAGGTAATGAGCGCATTTCCCAAAACACGAGAGATTTGCTCTTTACTGTTTTCCAAAAACTTCATAAGACACTTGATTTCAATGGAAACTGAATTACTTCTCAGGAGAAATGAATAGAAATATTCCATCTGACTGCAGAGGTTTTAGATGAAGTTTGAGTAAAAATAGTCTATCTTTGCTATTGTCCTGTGTCTTCTGGCTACTTGTGTCAATGATTATGGTGCACAGTATTAAAAAAAAAATAGAAGATCATATTAATTGCTACAGTTATTAAAAAATAAATACATGTTTAATTTAATATATAAAATTGGTAGACTACTTTCTGAAACTTCAGCTAAAGATATTTCTAATCTTCAATTTTAATATTGAACAATTTCCTGCCCCCTTTCTTGCCGTTCCATTTTTGCCCCCAGAAATCAGAAATGAGATTCATGAACTTGAAAGCTTCAGGCTTGTTCTTTGTTCAAGTAGTAAGAAATAACAGGGCTAGGAATATAGTTTTTAGTGCAGGATGTTTCCTGAACTATGTTGAAGTCAGGCGTTGTATTTTCTAAATATTTTTGACAGGGAAATCATGCTCATCTGCAGTATAATTGAGGAATACCACCGGTGTTGGAATATGGCACTGCTCGAACAAACCCCAGTGCGTGTCGGCTCTATTACTGATCTCAAGTCTTTCACGAAGTTTTAAAATGGAATATACATATTGTGTGGGACACGGTGAAGCAAGTACGGTGCAACGCTCTTAAATGATTTTTCGAGCCATGATAATACTAGAAATTGTAAGGACTAGTATATGTTAAAGCTGCATGATAACAGCTTTCTGAGGCTGAGTAAGATAATAAATTACTGATCAATTTAATTAAAAATGGGCAGATTAGTCGCAATTAAGATGAAATTTCCCTTTCGATCCTTGCTGTCTTTAGAGAAATGGATGCTTTGACATAAATTAATGCTAATGTTGAATCTTGACAATTTCTGCTTCGAAAGTTCATACATGATAATTATAACTGTGGTTGAAAGAGATGTTATCGAGTTGTCTGGGGCTGGATAACTACTTCTTTCTTGCATAAAAATATTAATTCCACTATCGGATATTTTAAGGAGATAAATAACATCAATATGTTAGGCACTGTAAAACCTTGTATATGTTAGACACTGTATAACCTTGACCTTTACAGTCAAGCCTATTTATGAAACTTTGGTGCAAAAGTTTCAGTAGATATCTTGCATATTCTGGTGAATAATTGAGTAATTATATGAGGGGAAAGTAATCTGCAGGATCTGTAACTCTTCATGTTGATCGCTTCAGTTTTAAGAAAGGAATGAAGCATTTTTTTTTTCTTCTCATGTAAACATTAAATTTGAAAGCTTTATGATTTTTTCACATTTATCTCTAACTACATTTTTATAGCTTTGCCGCATGAGTCATAATCTCTGGTTATTTTTCTTTAGGGATTCTTATTTTTTTCAGATGATGCTAATAGGTTTAAACAGACCTCAGTGCTGTCTGTTGAAGCAGGGGGAGAAACCAGCAAAAGGCTTGTAAAAATTCAAATTGGCATGATTTCAAAACAATGGTCAAAGTACCGTTTCTCTGTATAATATTTTGAGCCTAGGAATACAGGTACATCTAGTGGTTCTTATTTTCAGTTTTTAAAGACTGTTTATATTTCAGTTTGTAAAGAATATTTATATTACAAGTAGTTATTTAATAATAAATTAAAGCAAATCACGTTTGAAAAACTAGGACGAGTTCAAAAAGTATTTGACACTTTTAAGAGCAATTTTATGAAGGCAAAGATTTTTAAAAGTTAAATATTTCATGATTGTGAGCAAGCCAGGACAACAGTCTTGTCCTGGTTCGCAGGACTCAAAGCGATATTGACTGCAGGTGGATGTGAAACTGGTCATTCTGTCTTCACAAACCTCGATGCTGCAGTAAAGTACATTTAGTTACCTGATATCCTGTTCTAGATTGTCTATGTTGAATAGGTATTGGAAAAACAATCAGAATTCTTAATATGTTGTTGAAATGTAACCATGCCGTTCTTAGATGCTAACAATGTTTCTACCTAATATAGGGCATTTAAATCCTGAAATCTAATAAATTATTTGATCTAATACTGGTGTTACTAAGTAAGGATTACTCAGATTCTGGGTCTGTCTGTGCTTGCCTATTTGCAGGACTGGGGCTTCGTCTAGCGACACAAAGCATTATTCTTCCTCAGTTATCTATCAGAAATCAGAAAAAAAAAATGTATAGGAAAACTGTGGTTCTTAACATGTAGTGAATGGAAAGAATGGACTAAGGAGGGCTTTTATGAAACCTTCCTGCTTCTTGCTTGTCTCTAGGTGTGTTTTACCTGCTTTCTCCTTTTCCTAGATAATTACGATCATGTCCGAATATGTATATATGGGCATTTAATGCAAACACGTACTGAAGTGGTGCTAGAGAAGTTGAATGTTGGGTTGTTTTCGGCATCTTCTGGAACTGCAGCCTAACTTTTGGTTAGGGCAGTGGATATAGTAGCTTCCAGGTGGCACAAATCCCTGCAGGATGTTTTCCTGAGGGGCCTGGTGTCACCTGTCAGTTCTGTCCTCTTCCAAGTTTCTTGCTTTGCCTCCTCTGCCTTGGGAGAACTTGGCTTTCATTTGGGAAGATCCCACTGCTGGGACACCTTGTAGAATTCTGGATCTTGAAAGAAGATTTTTTTTCCTTTGAGCTAGTTCATATTTTTCTGTAATAATTTTTTCAGTACTTGCTTTTGAGAACAAGTATGTCAGAAAAAGTGTATTAGTTCTGTTTCTAGCTCTTTATAATAGATTTACTTATGCTTATTCTATCAATAAAGCATGAGAGAGCATTTCTAGTGCATATTCAGCATGAACCTGTTAGTTTCTGTTAGCCTTCTCTTTGAGAAGCACCTTCTGGAGTCACAACCTGCAAACCTAAAGAAACAGAACAGCAGTGCCTGAAAGAAAATCACACACTGGATTTCAGAACGGAAGGATTAATTGTGATGTCATTGCTCATCAGCTGAAAAAATAGGTATTGCTGTTGGGTGTATTGGATATATGAAATATTTTAATAATAGTGCCTTTGCATGTGGCACTATTTCATTTTATCAGTATCCTGGGAGGGAAAGGAACTGTAATTCTTTCAAAAAATAATGTCCTGGAGCGTCCTGGAGAAGTGATCTTATAACTCAAAGAATCAGTCCCCGGGAATAGGTAACATGCCTTTTAGTTACAGCAGCAAAGAGCTTATCAGTATGGTGTGACTCTTTCCGTTAATAATTATTTTTGAAGGACAGGATCATGATTTTGGAATAAAACCATAATGATGTTTACTGAAGAAATACTTCTGTCCATGTTAAAGTGAACATTGTGGTAACTGTAATTTTTGATATTATTTCACATGGTACATAATGGAAGTGTGTCAGTCCATGCAGGATCATGTGAGAAATAAGGGAACTCTAGGTCCCTTAAGTATTCCATAAAACTTATTAAAATTTTGAGTTTTTCAGGAATCAATGTCAAGGCTTGAGGGGAATGGATGAAATACAGGATTACTCTACAGTCTTTGTGTAGGGGCATTTCTCCCACAAAAGATAAAGCCTTCAGTCCAATATTATTCCTAATAATATTTCTTCATGTGACGGAGGCAGCCCTTCTTTTTCCTTCTTAAAATTTTGGCTGTTGTAAATAATAGGTAAAAATAAGTTCTCAAATTCAGTCTTTCCTGTGTATGTGTCTCTATGACGCTAAAATAATAGTAATCTTCACATTAAAATTGACCTTTGAAGTAATGTTTCTTTTAAACTCTCTGAAATTTAACTTTCATTCAGAGTATAGTTGACTTATTTTACATTAATCATGAAGTTGCTCCGACAGCTACATTTTTGTAGACTTCTCTTGCTGCATTGAAGATATTGGCTTCCTGTCCATTCTATATGTAGTAACATACTTGTACAAGAAAAAATGTTAATTGTGTACCTTTTCTTAGAACACAGATGTTAGGATTGTATTAAATAACTTCATTATAGGTCTAAACTATTACTTAACTTTGCTTTTCACTGTCACATTTTTGTCTAGTCAAATATTAAAAAATATTTTAGAGTTTAATTTAATCTTTGAATCATCTAGGAATGACTTCATTTAAAAGCATCAGTTCTACTTGTGAATTTCATTGTGACTTGGACATTCAAAATAAAGTAATATCTGACAATCACTATAACTTTCAGAACAAATACACTGCTGCAATTAATGTGGATTTGAGCACTAAGAGGGACATAAACTGCAATATCTTTACTTGGGCGTTAGTGAATACATGTAAAATGAAATAGAACGTTCAGTTTTTGGAGGCATATATTAGTTCAATATTGTAAAGAAGTTTGTAAAATAGCTTCTGAAATAGAAACAAAACTTAAAGAATCTTTTATCTGACTATTTCAACATGGTGATAGATTAATTTTGCTGTTTATAAAAGTTCAAACAGGAGGTACCTTCCCTCTTACTGGTGGTATTGGCAGGCTTCTGGCTCCTGTAGAAATGTTCTCTACCATAGTCATCATTTCCACTTTTTGGCTGTATGTGTTCTGCTGTTTTCCCTATTAATGTTAAAATTGTTTGGTCATCTGTCAGCTGATTTCTCTGCTTGATATGTCTTAAAAATGAGAATAATTGAAATTACAGAAAGAGGTATATTTCTTTATGCTGTATTTTCCCCCCCCAAATATCCTCTCCCTTGATTATTTTTTTTCCATATTTTAAGGTTGTTGCAAAATAAGTGCAAATAATTATTGTACTAGCTATTTTGACAGATAAACCTTCTATAGTTCAGCACTTAAAACACAGAATTTATTTGCAGAAAACAGAATTGTAACATCACAAGTGAACAAAGATCCCACAACTCTTCAGTGATAGACAAAGAAAGTGATTAACTCTTCTGTGGGAACAGTGATAGACAAAGAAATGGACATTACTTTTTGGTCCTACTAGTCATGTTATACAGGTGAGAATTTGGACACTGGATCTCTTACAATCTTTCTTTTTTTTTTTTTTTTTTGCTATTAAGCTTGAATATTGTATATGTTTTGGAACTCATGAAATGACTGCATAGGCTGACAAAAAATAACTCTTTCTTTTTAAAGTGCAGGTTTTTTTGAAGACAAACCACTTTTTCTTTTTACTGTCCTATGAAGTTTTTCCACTTAGTTAATTCTGGAGGGGAGCCCTATAGCTTTTCCCGGCCAAGCTAGAGGACGACCATTATCATCAGCAGTGAACAAGATGTCAAAATAATAAGGCTCATGATATAACAACATAGTTGGTTGTGCTTTGGTCCTTGTAAAAATGTTGTTATGTATCTTGTTCCTTTCGCGAGATTTTTTTTTTTCTTGGTTTGAATTTTAAGATGAGATGGGAACAAGGAAATTTACTGATGAACAGGATGCCGGTTGTTCTGCAGTTCTCATCTGAACTGCTTAGGAGGGGTCAGTTTTCCATCCAGAACGGGATGCTGAGCAACATCTCGGCGGTGGCTTCGCACCGTGAGAAATGTTGGGCTTTGTGTAAACAACAAAATCACTGTATTTCTCCCTGTTAGGTGTGTGGAGTTGTTTTCTTTCCCGCTCAGTCTTATTGTGCTTATACTGAATAAGCAGAGACGGTCTGGTTAATGGTGAGAGATGGTGAGCAAGCCCTGGGGCTTGTTTTGGTCAGTCTTAAAACCCCTGATTGCCAGGTTTCCCTAATTTCCCATTTCCGGGGCATCTCTAGTGTGACCTTGCCTGCTGAATATGATGTTCTGGGTTGTGGGATTCTCACATGCATTTGGAAACGGGCAGCCAGGCATTGTTTACAGGATGCCAAATGAACTGTGCACTCACAGCAAGTTTGATAAACACACATTTCCTCCTTTTATCAGGGAGATTGCAGAACGTGAAGTATGAGTTTCCAGTTTTACTCATTCCCTTCAAACCTTTTCCTGTTTAAAAAATGGAATCTCACTAATTGGATCATGATCTGTCCTTAGGTTTGCAGGGGATGGGGATGGTTTGCTGTTATTTATATTTAACTTCTCCTTACTGGTTAGCAACACTTTATTTTGGTGCCTACCTTGGCCAGGTTTGGCAGGCTTTCAGAGAAAAGCTTTCCATTTGCTCAGTAGGAAGAGGTTCATCCCGATCAAAGTAAAGTGAATGCTAATTAACAATAATGACTTCTAATCACTTTGCTTTTATACTCCTTTAGGAGAACTGCTATTATCCAATGTATTTAAGTGAAATGCTTGTATATGAATCAACAATGCTGTATTTCTTCTAGCAGCTATTGCTCACAATCAAGCTTTGAATAAATTACTTAGGTAAAATTGGTTTTAATATGCTGTATTGCATGGGGAGAAAGTAACCTCAAATATCTTGTTAAATACCTTGAATATTTAGAGAGTTATCTATTAACATTTTGGCACTCATATTGTAGTTAAATGGAAAAATACATTAAAATGTTTAATCAATTTTGAAAATGTTATCAACACATTTTTTTTCTTGATTTTGATTTTTTTAAGTGACTTGCATAGACTTGGCAGCCTTGGTAACAACCCCATTCAGATCCTGTTGTGAATCGGTGAGAATGGGCTGTAACACTTTTGAATTAAAAATTAGCCAATTTTACATAGAAGGGACTTATGTCCTAAATTAAGAACTTTATTTTTAGTCCTGTGTCATAGTGTACATTCTCAGTGGTTTAATGTGCATTTGTTTTATTAATACTGTGAGTGCCTTTTAGTTTTATTTACATACATACGACCTGTGTTACAATCATGGAAACTTCAGGAGTGTAAGATAACAGCAGTAATCCATTAATACCCAGAAACAATAAAGTATCTGAAACTTTATTCAGAAAAAATGCATTGTTAATCAGAAACAATACTAATTAAAAGCAGGGAATAAAATACATCATCAGAATAGGAGCATGTTCATCAATTTAAAAAATAATTGTAAGTTAAAAATAAATTCAGATAGAAAATGCAATTTCAGATTCAGTGAATTTTCCCACTTAACATTGCACCTACAGGGGCATAGCAGCTGAAGATGGCAAAAACTAGATGAAAAATGTTTTTTGTACACAGTTTAGCTTTTGAAAACAAAATAAAAAATAGCAACAACAACAACAGAAGCTTGAAATAATTACATCTGAGAGAGATTCCAATAATTACATCTGAATGATTACATACAATCATTCAGAAGCAGTCCCAGGTCTGAGTGTCTGTGAAGGACCTGGAATCTGGTGTGGTAAATACATTTTTGTCATTGGCTTGTGCAATTCTTTTTTTAAAAAGAGGTTTGTGTTTTGTGTGACAGTTTCTTTCTATGTGGTACCTGTATCTTTGAATGCTGAAGAGACACAATTCCTTCACAATTCCCATCACAGCTTTTATGCATGTGGATGTGAGTGAATATCCACAAGCAACACCTATTGTTGTTGGTGTTTTGTTTGTTTGTTTGTTTGCTTTTTGGTCATTCCTGCATGCAGTTTAGAACAGTTTCTTGGTACAGGTTTTGCAATGACACATCCTTGTCTTATTCATTTATTTATTTATTTATTTTAAATGGAGCTATTGCATATCTTAATTTGCTGATACTTCCCAAGTGGTCTTTCCACCTTAAATGTGAATGGAAGTTAATGTTCATAGGAGTCCTACGGTCTTTGTTATATTACTGTAAAACATGCCACTAGTGCCTTTTATCACCAGTATGTTTAAAAAGGAGCAGTAACTTTCTCTTTACAATTCCATTTAAATTTACAGTATTTTGATTTCCTGCTTGGCAACCTTTTGGCATGCTTTTTGGGGATGAAAAATGAAAAATGATGAATAATTAGTTTGTGCTTAAACAACTAGCTAGCTTATATTGTTTACTCTTCTCATTGGAAGCAGAAGTATGTTTTAAAATTTATTAATGTTTAGTGAAATGCATTGGGACTAGTTCTAATAAAATTCAATCAAGGACATGAGAGCAATAGCTAAAGAGTAAAACATTTATCAACTGCTTTCTTAAACATTTTTATTTCCTAAGCTCTTTCTTTATATAAAAATAATTTTTCTTGCTCATACAATTACTGATTTATAAAAGTTGATTTATTTAACATCCTCCCCATTTGATATAAAGATTATAGAGCATTGCAAACGTAAATTATTTTCACCTGTACACTTACTGCTTCTCATCAGTATATTTAAAGATAATTTTGGAAGGCCTAGGATTTCATTTGCTATGTATTTCACCAACATTACTGTTTTCAAAATAGAAATGATTGATTTGTAACTGACAATACTGAAAGGAATAAAATAGAATTGGTCTTTAAAGCAGAACTGTGCAGTATAAAGATATTCTTTTTGTTGATAAATTCTGTCTATGAGAGAATTGCATAACAGTCACACTCATTTTGATATTGATTATGACTAGGATTCCAGGAATAGGCTGCTGTTTGTAAAGGATAAGAAGGCACTATGATTAGTTACCTTTTCCACGGAGAGTGCTACAAAGGAAAATGCCAAATATGTGCACTGCAATATTCCTATCAGCCTGACAGTCTGCTATGCAAACTTTTTTTTTAAAGTCCATTTTCCTTCAGAAATACAGCTTCAGTCGCTTTGCGTTTTTGCCTTATTATTGTATTAGGTTTAGTGCATTTACATGCTCTCCTAACTCTGGGGTTTTTTTTCCTGACAATGTTCTCTTCTCGGGCCCTGTCACCATTGTAACACTTGAAAATTGATACAACAGTGCCCTCTGTAGTTGCTCCATTAATGGTTACTCCATGCTGCTGGCTTTCAGCGTTCAGGTAAAGAGCAGGATGTTTAGGTTCATTTTTAGCTCAAACAAAAGCCCTTTTTCTTAAGAAAACATTCTGCTTTTCACTGACTCCTTTGCATTCAAGAAAGGGAACAAAAGAGACTATTCTGAGTCTTCTTCTAGGTTTATGAGCTATCTCTTGTCATCATCTAGTGAAAATCTGAAATTTTGTAATGCATTAAGGACAGCCTTAAAGCCACATAGAATTTTCTGAGTCATGTAGGCTTTCCTGCATTTTGTGTTTGAAGTGGAGCCTCAAAATAAAATAATTTTCAACTTACTTCCTTTGCCATTGCTGCTTCTGCTGCTTCTCTTGACCTAGGTCTTGCATGATCTGCCAGGGACTTCAGACCTGCTCACGAGCAGAACACCTAAGCTTTATTAATGACGCTGTTCTAATTCACACAGCGACTGAAGTAATTGTTGTTCATTAGAATTGATTTGTCTCTAAAGCTCATTTACAATTTAGATTTCTTTTTTTTTTAACCTCATTATAGCTTAATATGCAAATCACTTTTTATTCTGCATTTTGTGCAGTCCTTGTTGGAGAGCTTTGGTATTGAACTCATGTGCTCCCTGTGTTCTCATACCTGCACATGGGTACGTGCCTGCTCCTTTTCTGTCTCACACGTGCACACACACACACAATGCCATTTAAATATTAGAAGCTACAATAAAAAAGCATGACCTTTGAAAAATAAATGTTTTAACTACAATTAGTTCCTTCTATAACAGCATCATAAAAGTCACTCCGTGAAAAGTTAAATGGCTTTATTTTATGATGGGGAGTGTTAATGTAAGTGTAGAACACACTCTTAATGCACTTCTACGAATTGAAAATCATAAGTCATTGCAGTAAATTATCGTTAATGATGTAACCATTGATGGCAATTCAAAACATTCCTGTATCTCTAATGATTTGTGTTAAACACATGACTGCCCACATCCCTTAGTACTTTTGGAACAGTAGGTGGATAAATGTACCAGCCATCTACTTCTGATGACCGTGTTTTTGCATAACAAGTAAAAATGTTATTATAAATAGTGTTCTGTATCCCAAGGCATTGTTGGCACCAATTGAGATCTGGTAGTAAGTGAACACTGAAGTAAAGTGGACCCTTCTGATCGGAGGTGTTTTGAGTGGTGTGTAGAATCTTTGATTTTTATCTACTTAGTTTATGGATAATCTATTGTCTTTATTTGTAGGAGGTCTTCGCTTTTGCTAGCACATGACAAAAATCACATATACTGAAGTGTTGCTGCAAGGAGTATGTACTATCTTATGTAGTATGTACTGGCTAGTCTAGCAAATATGTCCATTAAGATATAAAGAGTACTGGATTTAAGAAAGCGATCTCTGTTTTTTCAGAAAAGCACAATTATTGCACCCACAGAAAAGGCTAAATTTGGTCAAAGTCGCTTCATTTTAAACTTAACTAAAATTTAACTGTGAAGCATGCTTAATTCTTGCATTGATTGCACAATTAATGCTAATCTTAACTATTGATTTTTTTGTTGGTTTCTTGTTGTTAATGAGCTACTTTGCACAGCTAGCTTCATAACACCAACACAAGTGTGTTGAGCTCTCTTTAATTTATTTCCTTTTTTTCAGAGAGCAAGGGGTTGGGTAAGACCAGTATCTTTTTTTTTTTCTTCCTTACAGTCCTATCATGATTGTCATGGATTATTCTAATTTTTAAAGTGTCTTTGAAGGCTTACCATATAAAGAAATGGCAGAAAATAGGTATTAGGGAAAGTAGGTGATCTGGGTTTTATTTGTAAACAATAAATGCCCGTTTTACATATAATTTTAACCTTTTCATTGGAACATCATCAGTGTTCAGTCTTCTTAGACAAACCTGTCACTCAGTTTAGTGGTAATTTTGCTTATAAAATGAAATCTTGATTCAAGAAGAGCATTTTAATGATGAAAACAAACATTGGTCCTTTATTAAAAGTGAAATTTGGTTGGCAGTAAGAGAAGGGCTGAATTTTGAAGTGCATCCTTTAGGACAGATGCTTTCTATTTGGAAAAAAATGAATAAGGTATATTTTCTTGCAATGAAACTAGCAAATTAAGGTTCAACTTAATTAAAATAGTGATAAATGTAGATTACATTATTGGAGACAGTGAGTTATGGCTGTTCTGTCTACTGAGAGCCTACATAATTTACCAAGCCCAAGCAAAGCACTGACAGAGCAGCCAGTGCAGACAGTTATAGGAAAGGTTGTGTTTATTCTGCATATATTTCTTTTTTTTTAATTAAAATGTCAATGATAATTTTAACCCACACTACAACTATTACCTCCCTCAAAAATATCACACTCCTTTTCATCTAGTTTTATTGTTGTATTTTTTTTTATTAGGATTATGTGATTTCTATCCAAAATATATAATCAAGAAAAATATATTTAGATTACATTTTTAGTTTGCAGACTATTGAACACTTGTTTTCAAGTACCTTGCTTAAGAATGACCACTGAAATATTTTCAAATACCCTTTTATGAAAGCTGATGCATGTAAGGGCATCTTAATTTTAATTTGCAGTACTACTTTATTAAAAAAAGGAAAAAAAAAAAAGCTTTGGAGGTACGTGCTCTGGTATCTTGAATGCAGACCACTGATTTTCCCAGTAATTCCCAGTAACAGTAAATATCAGCTATAAGAAGAAAAATAAATAAAAATTAAAAATAAAATAAACATTTATTACTGTGTTCAGTGATACCATTCTCTTTCAGCCAGACATCAACATGTTGCACAGTCTGCCTGCGAAAGAGATGCAGTAAATTATCTAGCCTGGCTTTGTCTTCTTGGCTTTCTTTATCTTCCATGCTCTCTGGGCCATGTACCAGCACAGCAAATGTATGTGTGTTTATTTGTATAAATCCATAATATTGTGCAGAGCTTAATTTTTGTGATTTTAGAGTGCTAGATAGCTGTTGCTTTATAATTGTTTGGCTTAGTATTAGTCTTTGCTGTCCATGTATTCATATTCCATTCTACTGCAGTTTGATTTTCTAAGTAATTTCTTTTCCCTCCCAGTTCTCTTAATTTTCGTTAGACTCATACAAATTTCCAGTCAATGTAAATTTTTTTAAACCTCTTTTTTTTTTTTTTGTTTTTGTTTAACCTCTCTTTGACACCTTTAGCATTAACCTTACCCTTTGGAGACCAATGCTGTGTTCTTAGGGAAAATCTGTCAGTCATTATTTATTACCCACTTGTCATTGTGACTTATTCATTGCTTACATCACCATTCTCAAAAGTATTGCTTTACAGAAATGGTGATCGCTGCTGCGAAAGGAAGATCAATAAATGCTTTCAAAGGAAGATTTACCCTGAGATTTGGATCTTCTTTTTAATACTAAATCTCTGCTATTAGCTATGAGATGGTTTTAATATTTTGACGTTAAGTACTTTTTTTCACTCCAAATGGAAAGATGCTACTGCTAACTAAATCATTTATGTAATAAATATTAAAAAAGATTTCTTTGAATATCAGTGATACTATCACATATAACTGCGTCAAAATAAGAGAGTAGTTGTTTGAAATCTTCATCAATCAAAGAAAAATTCTCTCCTCTCACTGTGCCTGTTAAAGTCTCTTCAAGAATATGATGACCTATTCTTGTCATTGCCAGAGTATTCAATTCTGTTTGATATGCTGAATATTGACACCTTTTAAAATATGATTTATCTGGAAGCTTAGATGAATATATAATGTTTAATTTTGCTAAATTAAAGGTTAAATTAAAGTTAAATTAATTGTATTAGTTGCAAAATCAGGCAAGTTCAGAATTTACAAATAGCAAATGAATGGTTCATTCTCTCCTTTTTATTATGTTTTTTTCCTTTGAGTAAGACATAAATTTTGATTGTATTATTAAAGATGATATCATGAAGTTCACTATATTGGTGTGGTATTTTCCTTATTTTTTTGTTTTTGTAACATTATCAAAAGTCTTCAATGTTTTCTGAAGTGAAGATTAGAAAGATCTAACACAAACATATACAGATCCCTTTGGATAAGGCAAATGAGCAAGTTGGGAATGTAGAGGCTCCTTTACAGCAGAAAATTTTGCCACATGGAATACAGAACTACCAAGCTTAATTGACAGTCGGCTGCTGTTTTGTAAGCAGGAAATTTGTTTCATTATTTTTGTATTCAGGATTTGACTGGGACTTCAGTGGGAATTTTTGTTCTGTTGATTTGTTCTTCCCTTCTTTCTTTTACCTTATGGTTACTATTCCATGAGTTTGTTGGAACTGATTATCTGCTGCTTTCTAGTATGGTTGTGTCAGCATCATTGCAGCCTTGGAGTACTCCTGCTTTCAGTGATTATTTTACCCAGCTGTCAAAATTTTGTCTGCCAGCATATTCCTGGAATATACAAACTAAAGAAAGGGCTTGTCATGTAGCAATATGTGGACACTATAGAAAATGGGTGCCTCATAGAAATGAACTAGTTTTTCCTTGTCCACTGTCACAGTGTTAGCAGGCTAATAATGTAGCCTGCTGTTTTATCTTTTTATTTTCTATGTCTGTAGTTAACGTAATTGAAAGAAAATTTACTTAAATGCAAAGAATCCTTTCAGAAATGCTGTCCAGTCCACAGAAACGCATGTATTGTATTTTTTGTATGTCTTTTTTTTTTCTCTCCACTTTGATTTGAATACAGGCAATTTTGAAAGGTATCAGACTTCCAGTATTTTGATCAAAGAAATATATATTGGCAAAATTTTCATCAACATTTGAATCAATAAAAAATTCAGAAGCCGAGGGAACCTTGCTCCCAGGCTTGGTTTTAGTCACAGCTCCGGCATCTTGGCTTGCAGCGAGTGGTGTTCAACTCCATCCGCTTCCTGGGAAGTTTCCTTTTCACCATTTCTGAACTCTGCCTTAGGTTTTCTGTGTTCCCCCAAGCAGTGTCTTTCTGAGCATTTATTTGTACACTAAAGAGATTTGTACACTAAAGAGATTACAATTGAATTTTACAATTACAACCTGTTTGTAAAATGCTGAAGACATGAGATGTAACTGCTGCTTAATTAAGTAGCAAGTGCTGAGATTGCACAGAGGATAATAAGGTTTTTCTTTCCCACTTCCCACCTGCTCTGTCACTCAGCTGCAATTTTCTAATAAGGTGGCAGGGTGTGTTGTTGGCTCTTAAGAGAGAGCACCTGTTTAGAACAACTTTTAGGAGAGGAGCCTATTTCATCATTGGGTTCCTAGGTCACAAGGTCTTGATTCCTTTCAGGTGGAAGGTGTTGGCTTTCACAGTCAGCCTTCTCTCTGAACATGTGACAGTGAAATGCCATCTAGATTTAACTTTCACCCCAAACCTACTCTTTTTGTCCATGCTTAATGAGAACATCATTTTTCACATATTTAATTGTGCAGATGAGCACAATTAAAGAAAACAGATGAGTATTAGATAAGGGTCATCTCTAATAGGTAAGTTCTTACTTTGGGAAAGATAGAAGTTATTTATCTCTTTCGTGACTAAGTTTTGGTGTCTTTAAATGCAGAGATCTCTGCATTTCTTACTGATCTGCATTTAAAATGTATAAGATGCATTTATCAAAAAAAAAGTCAGTTTTTAATCTCAGAAAATGCTGTAACAATCTGTTTAGGAATTGGTGAAAAGGGATAGTAAAGGAACTCATTGCAAAAATTTGTTCTCTGTAATGTAGTTACCTATAGGCAATGCTAGTAAACTTCAGAAAATTCATCTAGATTTGATAAAAGTTCTTCAAGGTGTGGAAATGAGATGGGAAGAGGAAAATGTTACTAGTCTTTAAGCAGAGAAAGTAGATGAATACCTCACTTAGCCTGCTTTGTCTTACTATATGCTTGCTACCATAAGATGATGTTATTTTTAATGTTGTTAAAGTATCATGTAGAGGAACAGTTTCTTACAATGGTTTTTTAATCATATTGCAAATCTAAACTTAATATTTTCAATTATATCAAGTCTCAAAAAAACTGAACAGAGGAACAGAACAAAATATGTAAGCTATCTTAATGTTCCCTCAATTTTCTTTCCTATCTTTTCCTCTAGAAATAAAATATGTTACTTATGGTGGGTTGATGGTAGAAATGGAACAGATAGGAGAAACTTTGGAATTCAATGATGAAGACTCATGGAAATGAAGAAACACCAGGCTTTGAAAGATACTGTCTTTACTTCTCCATCATCTTCTCTTCTCTACCTTTTACGGTAGTTTGTTGCAAATAGTTATCCCTCTGGCAGTGTTTCCAGTTTTTTTGCAATGTATCTTGGCCTACGGCTTTTTCTGATACTTTCTTTTTTCCTTCAGATTTCCCCCTGATTTTTTTTTGTGCTAAATTTAGTCTCTATGTGTTTTCTCTCTCATGTTAAATATTCACCTGTAGTAACCTGATTTTTAAAAGATTGCTAAACCTGCCAAACTTACATTTTCAGTCACTGGGATACCTGGGTATTCTCTTGTACTTTTTGCTGCCCTTGTGATGACTAAGGGCATGTCTTATTCCTCAAAGAAGCAAAGCCTCAATTGCTCCCAATTGGAAGCAATAAGAGGTAATTTCTTCTTGACTGTAATCAGCCTTATTTGCAAATGCTGAAGGGATAGAACAGCTGCCATTCTGAAAGCAACTTGAGGCTATGGTGCTGTTGATGATAGGAGATGTCAGAGCTTCACAGGATGGAAGGTAGACTTTATGTTTATGACAACTGATAAATAAAGCAAGTTATTGCAGATCTTATGGTAAAACTAGGAGATTTTGCAGTTTAGTAATTTTCATTTTCCTAACAAATTTTTCATGTTAAGATTCAAAGGAAGGCAATTTTTCTGTATTTTTTTTCATTTTATTACAAGTATTCTGAACCTTTTATTTTGCTCTCTTTTTCTCTTTTCTGCTTTTTTTTCTGAGCTGATGCTTTCCGTTTTTATTTTTTTGCCATTTCTTTGGCATGTTTTCATCTGCCTTCTCTTTTCTCTTTCTTCCAGTGTCCTTCTCAATAACATTCTTTTCTTCCTCAAGGCAGACCCTTGAGCCTCCCTTTCTGCTTCCCAAATTCTCTGTGCCTTAGAGAAATACAATTGTAATCATCCCCCAAGGTGCATGTTTGTCAGCCTAGGTTGGTGCAGTGTTGCTTGGATATGTTGGCATTTCCTGAAGTATTGCTACTTTTGGCTTTGGATTTAAAATGGGTTAGACTTCACGTGAATCTGATCTTATAGGACCTGACTCTTATTTTTCTCATTCCTCATATAAAGAAAAGCTATCATGTTTAGTTTCAAAATCATTATACCTGTGTAAAAGAGGAAAATTGGACCAGATTTGTCGAGGGACATGGAAATATGTTGTATACATTGCCTACTTTAAAATTTAATGATGTTTATAATTCTTTGTATACACATTTCAAGTGTATACCTCGTTATGGCCTTGACTTGAACCTCTCTGAAAGGCAGAATTTCCACTTTCTTGGGAAAGCATTTCTAGGGGTTTATGTTGAGAAGCTGGAGGAAAATTAAATACTTACAATTGAAACTTGTCTTTCTTCTGAAATTCAAACATCTGGTTCTTCTGAGGAAGCTCGGGGCATTTGCTGCTGCTTCCTACAGTTGGATGCCCTAAGGATGGGGGATATCTGGACTGAGCAGGTACTCCTGATGTCTCCTGTCTCTGGTGGTTTTCACCTGTTGTAGCTTGGTTTATGAGCAAGCACAAGTGTTCTGCTGTCATGCTCAGGCCGCTTTGGCCAGGATTAAATGGGCTCTTTCTGACTGTCTTTGATTGGCACCTGCAGGTTGGACAGGGCAGGACCGTGTTGTCAGGCTGTGGCCCAGCAGGTAGGGAAAGCCCATGCCCAAGTTCACAGCTCACATGGGAAAGCTGTATTCAGAGCTGTGGGCCATGAAGACCCAGACTCCATTGTGGCTTGTTAGGGGAACTGCCAGGAAACCAGGAAGAAAACGCCTTGTGTGTTACCTGGAAACTTCCCAAAACCAATATGTTCTCATAAAACATTTCAGCCTTAATGGACTGACTTTTTAATGAAAAACTGTTCTGTTAGAAAATCCCAGCCTCTAAGTGCTACTCTGTTACTCTTACTAAATAGCAATTATTGTGTTTTCTGCCTATCTCATGTTCTTGTACCTGGTATAAAACAGTGAGGTTGCTTATTCATAAGGTTACTGTATTGTCTCATCTCTTCTGCCCAGCATTTTAAGGACGTATTTAATGGTGATGTTGATTAGAAGCAGTTGAAATAGCCTGGCGGAGGTGGTGCCATAAGCGTGGTACCGAGTTGTGCACTTCAACATTCTCCTGCAGATATTTATTCTCAAGTGTTTACATCACATCTCAGTTTTCTGTCCTTTACTAAAAACAGCTTGTTTTACTATTATATAAGCTGATTGCATAACCCCAGCTATGATAGAGAGTGTGCATTTATTATTAGACTTGAAGTGGATTTGGCATGGAGTGTAGGCTAACCTAAAGAACCTGTCTGCTGGTAGAATCCTCAAAGGAAAGAGAGGATTCCTACTTGTGCACTCCTGGAAGAGTCAGAGCGCTCTGTCCTCTCCTGCCAGGAAAGGAGCAGTGCTAGTGGTAGGCTGGGAATGTTGCTTCCAACATTCCCAAGGCTCTTCCTTGAGGATGAGGGAGGAGAGCTCTGGGTGGCCTTGGGCTGCAAGGGAGCACAGAGGAAATGTTGCCTAGTCAATCTCTCTCTGAGGAGAGCAGTTTGTGATTATGGCTAAACCAAGGACTGCAGAAAGATGGGGAAGATAAATTCTTTCTTAAGGTTGGACTTCACTGCCTCTCATGGGGGGGGGGGGGGAGGGGAAAAGTCCATGGAAATTGATAAGACTTTATTTTTTTGTTGTTGCTGTAGTTATCTCTGCTTTTGACGAATATGCCTGAATCTGGCAGAGGATATTGCCAAGGGACTTTTCTGAAGATTTCCTGAATGAACTAACTAGAGTGGAAAGTTTCCATGTTGGGAATTTGGTGTCCTAAAACCACAGCATTTAAGCAGTTAGCAGTATTAAGATCTCAGCTGTTACATAAAACAGAGTAGAAATGTCATACAGCATGAACTTTAGTTATTGGACTTGATGTAGAAATTGTCAATTGAGGTTTTGTGGCCTGTATCATATACATTGATTAGGTTAGCTTATAGAATAGCCCCTTTCTGATCTGGAATGTCTACAAATCTTTGCAGGAGCGGGGAGCAGGGAAGACAGTAAAGAAATATTTGTTGGGCTGAGAGAGATTCAGATACTGGATATAACTGGGAATTTTGTTGAGCATTTGTTGGATTTCACTTTTTTTGTAGTCACAAGAAATTTCAATTGTATTATATATTGAATGTCGTGATGTTATAAATGAAATACTATTTGCAGTATTATCCCTAAAATGTTTTTTTCTTTCATTATTATGTAAGAGGAGACAAAGCAACCTCATACAAAAAATTCTGTTTCAAAATACTATTGTAAATTAAAAGTTGTTTTTTCCTTTGCTCTCATGGTTTCAGTCCAGTACCTTTGTGCAAAGCAACTCATTACTAGCCTTCTTCAAATATGTTAGGAAGAAATTGAAGAAAAAATAGAGCTGGAGTGTTTGCTGTGAAATAGATGGTGTTCCGATTAAACTTAGGAGTGGAAGGCACTATCACTTTTAATTTGATTTTGTTTGCTGAAAGGTATTATACCAGATCAGTATCTGCTTCTATGTTTTTTATTTTTTTGTTTGTTTGCATATAGCAGTTACTATGTTAACTCTTTTACATCTAGTATTATACTTGCTAGTAATCTTTGGGTTTTATTTCCTTCTGCATCAAGGACAGTTGCAGTATCATCTGTCTTTGAGGGATTTGCTTAAGCATCTATTTCATCTTTATCATTGGACACTTGCACAAAAGCTTTTAGGCAGATTAGTTAGAAGAATCTGTGGGTCAGAAGCCTAAGAAGAATTTTTTTTTTTAATGTTAGGTTTTAACCTGCTGGGCTTTGTCTAATGTGATAGACCATGATTCTGAATGCAGAATCAGCTCAAGCCTTTCTTTACAATTCATCTCACTAAGTGGGTTTATTTTGTCCTTTTCTGTGTGCATGTGCATTTTTATTTCTGCATTTTGTGTGCTTGTTTATGCGGTGTCCCTTCCTCTAAATTGTTACCGTTACCAAACTTTATAAGCAGCCCTGTCTTTTAACATTGAGAATTGGAAACTCTTAGGCTAGATAATTGTGTATAGTTGCTTTTAGAGTTGACTGAGAGAGTTAACATAATATTGCCTTCCATTTCTAGAAATAAGTGCTACAGAGTATTGGGAACATTTCTTTCTTCCCCCCTCCCACCAAAGAATGAGTCTTATTTCGTAGCTTTCAAACATTCCAGAGATGCTGATTCAACATGGGTTACTTGAACAGGAAATATAGGAAGAGAGTAAGGAAATACACTGGTGAATTTGCATGTTATTAAAGAATAATATTATTCATATGTTCAGGTAAATTAACTACTGTGCCTTAGTTACAGTGGTTTATGATAGTGCTCTGCAGGGAAAAGAAATAGAGGAAATTATGTGTTGTTTATATTCGTTTTTTTATTCATACCTGCCAAAGAATAGTAAATATTAGCACTAATGATGAAGTCATCTATATAACAACAATAAATAATTAGCATAGAACCAATTCCACAAAGACTTCTCAAGTATTTACACAACACTAGTTATTAGATTTGATTAGTGCTTGCTGTTAATGAATGCTATTGTCCATTGAAGAACAGAGATAGTAATCACTGAAATTGATGACATCCTCCAAAAATTATCCGATAATTCATGTGCAGTGTGGATGGCAGTGACTAATCTGCATGTTCCAAGTCTGATTTTTTTTTTAATCTTGTTATAATATTGTTGTTTTCAATAAAACACCAGATAGCCCAGTCATTTGAACACTATTCCTGCTGTTTTATTGTATTGTAATATAAACATAAATGCAGTGTTAAGTACTCTGCCAGTGGTGGCAGACTCCTTAAGGTCTTGAGAAAATTGTCATAACTTCTAAAATAACTGATAATCATTTGTGGGTCAAAAAGAGCAGCATGCTGTATTGCTTAGCTTTCTGCTTTCTTTTTCTCAAGGTTTGTCTGAGATTTAATTTTATGTGAAGTACACAAAACACTGTCAGTGAAACATTATCACTTTGTAAAAGCTGTTTATAATATGGTCTGGCACAAAATGTGCAGAAAATTAAAAAAGAATATTCCCAACTTTATGCATAGAGTTTAGTATGTGTTATTTGAAACTGTGGCCAAAATCATTATGCATGGATGTGTGGCATCTTCATACTTGCAAAAAAAAAAAAAAAAAGTATAATTTAAATAATAAATTGCCCAGAGCTACAAATCTAACTTTTAGGATCTATAACCTTATTTATATAACAATTATAAATATATGTATAATTTATTAAAAATAAAATTTTGTGTGTACATATGTATATATGAACACATATATCTTTATATATTTGTAATTCTGCTATCAATTCTCAAATTTTTTTGTCCTATCCATTTCTCAGTATTTCCTTTTAAATATCTTTTTTCTTTTTTCCTTCCGCTTAGAACTAGATAGAATGTCTTTCTATTACAATACTAAAAGAGTAATCCACTTTAACACACCATTTCTCCTTAAAGAGATCGTCTTTTCTAGTCATATGGTATT
This sequence comes from Nothura maculosa, assembly GCA_032353885.1. Lineage (NCBI taxonomy): Eukaryota > Metazoa > Chordata > Aves > Tinamiformes > Tinamidae > Nothura > Nothura maculosa. The sequence continues at coordinate 9,022,212 of JAUBOD010000208.1, read as the reverse complement.
ACTTCTCTGAGAATGGTATTAACATATATGGTGTAGTGATTTTATCTTGATTCAAAAGATGTTTTGTTCTACCAGTTTAAAAAAAAAAAAAAAAAAAAGATTAAGGCATATCTCCTGAATCCTGTTATTAAACAGTACCCAAGTTCAAGAAAAAACAGGGAATTTCTCCAAAAGGCAGGACTATCTGTATATACCTTGATAAAGACAAAGTCTTAGTGCATTATTTAAGAGTGCAAAATTTAAAAGTGACAAAGATATGGCACATGTTTGGAGAGTGAAGTAAAATGGACTTCCATTTAAGGAAAAAAATACATACTAATGTTGCTAGTTACATTATCTTTCAGCATTCAGAAACAGTTATTTTTAATATGCAAGCTGTCAGGAGGTATGCATGCACGATGCATCGGTAATATTGAAGGATGGAGCTGCTGCTAAATTTCCCTCGGAATACCCCAGCTTTTAGCTTTGTTAAAGCTGCCGAGGGATTGAATTAAATGAAGATGCTGTCAGGAGGAGTGGCGGGAAGGCAGTAACAGCGCGTAGGCCGACCTGGCTGGCCCGTGGAGCCCTGCGGTGCTGCCTGAGCCCTGGGCCCAGGCCCAGGTGCGGCTGCTGGGCTCGTGGTGCAGCCCTCGCTTGTGGCCCTGTCCTGGGGTGGGAAATGCACAAAGAGGCTTTAAAAACCTCATTTTTCTCTCTCTCTCTGTTTTTTTTTTCTTTTTTTTTAAATAAAGAGAGGGGGCTGTTGAGGGGCTTGCATCAATAATGTTTTGGGTTTTTTTTATTCCCTAGGCATGGTAGGTATTCACCACATGCCGTGCAAATGAGGGGCTTTGTTAAGCGTAAGGGTCTTTTTGCTAGCATCTCTATGTGATGTGAGCAGTTCTTTTCAGCCCTTATAAAATGTTGTTTGGTTAATTATATTTAGTAATCTGTTATTTGTTTTGTCTGTGGTTGATTGAAAGCTCTAATTCAGTTGGTTCTTATATCTGAAATTCTTATGGTCAATTTTTAACTTTTTGACTTGAAGTTTCACACTATTGCAAACACTTTCTGCTTTTTTATATATATCTATAAGTATATATTTATATATAAGTATATATAAGTATACATCTATAAGTATATATTATATATAAGCTTGTGTTGTAATTTCAACATTTAACATACATTAAATGTATCTCAGCCTGCAAAAGCTTCTCAACCAGATTTATCAGTACTTTGTAATCATGAAACTCTTCCTTAGTGTATGTTATACTGGATATATTAACATGAACTTTAAGATATTGACAAGATGAACAAAGCTGGAAGATTTGCTAAAGATTTGACCAACCAGACTTCTAAAATTTAACTTTGTCTTGTCCAATGGTTTCTTTAAAGTAGCAAATTAAAAAATAATAGCAATAGTATAATGAAAATGATCATTAAATCTTTAGTAACAGGTGCATATAGAACACAAAATCTTTTACTGTTAGTACCACAATTTAGAGGGTCTCTAGTGAGACCTGCATAGGTGACGTGCCACCAGAGGGGCATCCTTGATTCTTTAGAATTCTAGGGTTAATTACACTCAACTGGAGAGATCATTCATCACATGTGAGAGTTTTAGAGCTAAGAGGCTATAACAAAGCTAACAGAATAGTAAAGGTAGAAATATAACAGCACTGAAAATGTGTATACACATCAGAGCTCGATAGTCTGATCATAGGTGCAGGATATAATGACCACTCTGGTGGCTTATGGGCCACCCCTCTGGTATCATTTTCCCTGTATTCTCTTCCCTGGGCTGTTGACATCAGGGGCATCCCCACTGAAAGGTGGATCCTCTGGTCCTCAGGCCAGCTGAGTGTAGGTCATTGAAAGTAAAACAGATTTAAGTGATTTAATGGAGAACCAGCAGAGAAATAGACATGACTTGCTCAACAGAAACAGTTCTCCTCAGGTTACAAACTGCTGCAGTTTCTACTGCCCCGTTTCTCTTCTGGTTGGGATCCACACGTGATTGTTTTTGGTTATTGCTGCTACTACCTTTTGTTTGTCTGGAGAGCTACATAGCAGTTCTCTACTGCTTCTGAAGTATTCCTTCTCCACTGATAAATTAGAAACTTAATTTAAATTTGCATAGACATTTTTACTTCCATGGGCTTCTATGGTTATCATATGAATCAAGTGGATTTTTTTAGAAGTTAGTGTAACTGCACAGTTCTTAGGACTCTACAGTATGCCTGGCTGGGTAAGAAATTATTATGAATCTGCATTTCTTACGTTTGTGGAGAGCCTGTTTTTTTATTTATTAATATATCTTTTAGTTTCTATGCTTATAGTGTACTCTTATCTGAGCTCTTTCTTCTAGTCAGGCCTAAGCCAGTGCTTCAAGGCTGTTTAGGAATTTTCAGACTACTTAGTCTATTCTGGTTTATTTATTAGGAAGTTAGATGCTGTCAGCAGATCACTTTGATCTAGAACATCTAGTGAGGATTGTTTTCCCAGGGTGTTACTTGTGAGTCAAAATGACCTAGAGATTAAAAAAGAAAATGAGGGTCTGTTCATGGGAAATAGCCCTGTGTCTTCTAATTAAAATATACGACTTATTTTACAGGCTGCATATTATAGGAGGAGACAAGGCATAGACTAAGTGAGATGCTGCCCTATTGCAGAAACCTTACCAACTGGAAAATATTTCATAGTAGAAAATGAAATGCAAAATTAATGAGAGCTGTCTGTTAATATCTTTTATACAATGAACTTAGAGTCATCATCCTGTGGGCATTAACAATCCAAATCGCTGATAAAACATATTTTGAGAAAATAGTCAAAACGTTAATAGAAGCTTGATAAAATAGATGACTGTGTTACAAGGTTCCTAGTATGGGCTGTTTTGGGAGACTGGCTTTTGGGGAAAATGATAAAATGAAGAAGCTATGACGTAAAATTGTATATATCTGCTCTTCTGTGGTAGAGGTGATGCAATTGAGAAGAAAAGTCAGATTAGTGACAGCCCCAGCGCTTGCATGTGCTTGGTTGGAGGGTTCTCCTGTGCTTCCCAGCTTTCACCATAATTAACAAGTTTTGGACACTTGAGGTGCAGCTGTGGACCTGCATCTATGCCACTCTCCTATCCTGTGCTAAAGTTGACTAAGGCTTGTGTGTTAACTATTGTGAATGAGACCTAACCTGGTCAGGTGGTTTTGTCAAACATCATTAAAATTGAAAAATCCTGTAAACTTTTTTTAAAAAATAATTTAAATTCTGTTAAAATCTCATAAAAATGCAAACATAGAGGATTTGTTCAAGGGTGGTTCTGATTGTATGTCCAAACACAAACTTCACAGCAGAACTGCAATGTTCTTCAGAAAAAGCACAAACAAACTGAAAGCAGAGGGAAAATGGAACTGTTGTTCTGAGCACAATGAGAGAGAGTTCCAGGTAAGGATTGCTCACTGAATCCTATTTCCTGAGCGAAGCTCACATTGGACAGTTCATTATGAAGGTAAACAAAGCAGTTTTAAGTACAGGAATAAAACAGATTGTAAGCCCTGATGAAGCCCTCTCTCGGCCATTTCTCTTTATTATTGATGGAATGAGTTTGTTCCAAAGCATGACTGGTGTTAATTGCGGAGCCTGCAGAACGTATCTGGCCATTATCATTAGGGATGAGTGACAGAGCTGGTGTCATATTTGACTTCTGCAGGCAGACACCAATAAACGGTGTTGAGAGATGTGAAAGAGAATCCAATGTAGTATAAATTTCAAGAATATAGCTGCTGCTGCTCACAAGATGTGAGAGTAGAGACTTTTTATATAACCTTGTTAACGAACCTTCTCAAACTATATGTTAAAGAATTGAGGGGAAAAAAAAAACGTTATAGAGTGAAGTTACATGACCAAGCTCTCTGTAGAGTGAGAATCTGTTTGTGTTGGGTCAATGACAGACCACTCTGAGGAAATGAGTTACTTCATCTCATCATGTGGCAACCACACTTGCTGCAGAGTGGTCCTGTCATTCAAGTAGTGGACACACATCAGTTTAATCACTGCTGAAGACACAGAGATCTGGTCTTACATTCAGGAACAACACACCTGTAAAAATTATTTGGTATTAAAAACATTGAATGTGCTCCTGGATTAACTGTTGCTTAGAACAGCTTACTAATCTTCCAGATATTGTGAGAAGTGGCAATTTTAGTCAATTAAAATAAAAGCTGAAATTCCTTAATGCGAGTGATATTATTAATTGGGCTTTTCAAATCTTGGACCAGATTGGGAGCTTTTATCAGACCTATTTTGGAAATTACAGAAATTCGCAAGCTGTTTGTCCATACTTCTAGCTGACATGACTGATGTCAGAACTATGTCACAAGTTATTCTGTGCTCAGAATTGAAATTCACTTTAGTCTGCGTCTGCTGTGCTAAGTCTTGTTTATTGTGGTATACTATGAGTGTAAGGCATAAAATGTAGGTAGGAGGAGTTTACTGCATCAAATATAGCAAATTTAAGATCTAAAATGCTTTTGTAAAGGGGAAACGTCATTTTTTCAGAATGTACTTAGTTCCTTTTCTGTATTAAGGATTTCTTCTGTAATTAATTAGATACTAAAAGCTTAATGATAATCTAAAAATGTTTGCAGTGTTACAATATAGCATTATAATGAATCCACGAAGAATATATTGTTATTAAACTATTGTTCAACCACATTTGTATCTAAATAAAGATAGACATGAATGATTTTAAAAGCATTTGTGAAACTGAATGGCTGCTGTAGATAAAGCATCTTACACAGACTCAGTGTATATATAGTTAGAATACAGATAATAGAAAAATATGTCTCTTTCTCCTGTGATAAGTAAGCAAACTCTTGATTCTTGCTGCTAAGCAGTCCAATGGAGAGGAAGATTTGATTCTTCACGTAAGCTGTCTAAAGCCCGTCAGAGAGTACGCTTTTATATTGTTTTAGAATGTTTCTTTTAGGAGTGGGCATCACTTTTGTCATTTCAGAAATGTGACCTTGTGGGTTCCCCCTGCCCCCCCTCTCCCCATCTCCACAGTGATGGAAAAATAATCTAAACCAAGTCACTTTATAAGTGAATCGAACCTGAAAATCATAGTGTGGTGTCTTGTGCTTCACTGGAATCTAGAAGGGAGCAATGTAGAAAGCTGTGATATTTTCAGCAATAAAAATTGATGATGTTGTAGATAAGCATAAAATATCAGTGTTTTCCTCAATGACCTGCAAAATTCTCTTTATTTTGGTGTATGTGTTAGAATTCTTAGTGAATTCTCACTGTGCAAAGTTCAAAACAGAGATCATAGTTTTAGAGAAATAATCATCAGGAGAAGAGCTGTGTAAATGCTTAATCCTGAGTAGGACTAAAAGGATTATTAAAGATGGACAGAAAATGTATCCTATTTTTTGAAAAAAATTATTTTAAGACTGTATCATCATTGTTTTTGCCTTTAGAGACTATAGAAGAAATTTGAAAATTGTGAATTAATTTGCATAGATTCAAAGTGACAAAAATGTGCAATGTAAGTGGTATATCTGAGGAATTAAAACTGGTTTTCAGCCACTTCAGCAACAGTAAACTTAAGTCAAATTAAGAAAAGTAAAGAAAATGTGCAGATAGTGGACTAGTATAGTCCAAAAGCACAGTGCAAGTTAAACTGGTGTCATCATAATAGAAAGACAAAAGATATTTGACAAGAAGCAAGTTATAGACTTTGAGAGATTGTGTGCTTTATTATGAGGTGGATAACTACCTGATCTAAAGGTGGGTGAAAAGGAATGGAATGACTCCAAATTGGATTGAGTTAATTTTGTTTGCTGTATTTTGAATGCCAATTGTGAGATTAATCAATGTCATTTAAAACAGCTGTCTTGTTTTTCCCCTCTTAGAACTGTGACTTGTAACAGAAGTTGCCTGTCTTGCAACCTGTTTCTTCAAGCCGTGTAGAGAGGATACCTGTATTCTTTCTGATTATTTCATTCTACTCTGTTCTGCATTTGCCAGACAAGTGATGGGATGATATGTAAATAGAAGGCCTGCAGTAACTATTGCATGGGAGAGAGGATGTCAAGAATTTACTTAGCAGTTAGCACTAAGCACATGTTTAAACTCTGTTTCCATTGCTTCCTCAATCTAACTCAAAAGCTGTGAGCCATTATTTGAAACAAAAAAAAAAATCACTTTTACCCTCCTCTTAATGTAAATTTGTCCAGTACTTTGATTCATTTCTGTAGCTGCTTGGAAAAGCTGCTAGAAGTGAATACTTCAAATACATCGCCAATTTATTTTGTGGGGTAGCAATTAAACAGAAAATAAAATTCTGCTTTAGATTATTTGGGATTTGAAGACTCAAACAAAGTGAATATTAGGCTTAGGCTTGGGTTTCTTCAATATCTTTAAATGACAAGAAAAACTTAAATTTATCAAACAGCGTTTGGAGAAAGTAATTCTCGACTTCGAATATAATGTTTTATCATCCTTATATGTAAAAAGATATGCTACTAAAACTTTTTCAGGGGAAAATTGTGCTGCTTTCCGGCCAGCTGATTGTTGTTTGTCCATTGTGGGTGACATCTGCTACTTGATAAATGTGCATTTCAGTAAATCATGCCAGTGCATTAAAGTCCTTCTATAAAATACAGCATGTTTTGCATTAAATGTCAAAAATATAACATTTTGAGAAGAGAGATCTTCTGAGCCAGTAATCCTCTACTTTTGAAGGAAGCGCAAGCAACAGGATTATTTTTGTTCCTTTTTGTAAATTGCTCATGAACAGTGAAAAACTTTATATTTATTAATCGGAGTTATTTGACATTTACTTTAATGGATTCTTTTTGTGACAGTTTCAAAAATAGTTGGCACCAAATGTTTTTGTGCAATAAATTGTGCATTAATTATATAAAGCAATGCTTTTCCACTTTCAGGTGACGTGGCTCAGCTCTTTAAAATTCCGAGTTAAGAATTTTCAGACTTTTTATTCACTGTCGAAATCTCAGCTTTGTTTTCAAGAGATTACAACTTTGTTTCTTCATGGCTATATATCGGGTTAGTTATTGCTTACTCAAGTGTGTCAAAGTAAATAGAGTACAGACAATGTGAATGTGATTAACATCTTAGGCAAGTAGTGAGGAACACTTTTGACAGTGTTTGCGTAGGTCTTGGCAAATTTAGTCGTGCAGTCATGGAAAGAATACATGCAATATCTTGTTAAAATACTGCATTGAATAATTCTGGATGTCAGTCAACCCTAAATGGAAGTTCATTTCCTCTTGCAAAATGCAGTATTTTCTTTCAGTATGCTGTTATCTGGTACGTTTCAGGTACTGTTTCTTCAAGGCTAGATGCTGTGATAGTAAGTCTGATAGGTAAATTTTGGTGGATATGCATATAGCTTGTGAATTCTTTTAGTAATTCTACCCAGTAAATACTGAAAGCCCTGGATACTTAGTATTACAAAGAAATGTACTTTAAGAAGCAGAGGTCTTTTTTGTTGTTGTTTTGTTTTGTTTACTATTCTTTCATGTTAAGGTCACTAGCACTTTCTATCTGTTACCATGCTACAAATTGGCATATACTTAACTTTATTTTAAAGTAATCAGATTTCAATAGTGATATGACAGTACGTGCATATCTATGTGTAAATATCTATTAAATGGGACACTATGAGATGTAGTTTTGAAAAATGTTACTCTTAGCAGACATACATAGAAGAGTAAGCTACCTAAGCACATATAAACATACTCATCTACTTGTCATACTTGCTAGTGCCAGTAAAGTTGTCTGATTTTCTCTGAAATTCCTACATGATTTAGAATGGGTTAAAATGACCAGGGTATTTTACTTTAAGAATATTGCATACTGCATTATAAATGGAATGATTTTAGGAAAATAAACATCTTTTAAGTTTATTAAGCCTGAGATAGCTACAGTCTTTACAAAGAAATAAAGACAAAGAACAGAAGATTATTAAAAATGGAGAAAATAGCTTGTTTTCATGTAAGGCATGTATTTTTTTTATGACTCTGTTTCTTATCCTTTAGTATGTGATGGGATCTTATTTTGTTTTGTAGATGATTATACTGTTTGAGGGATTGTTACTGGCAAAGTTTGTGCAACCCTGTATGCCTTTCTCATTTTCCCACAACTCCAGCGTAGTTGTTTCTGTGGTGTCAGTGGTTTCATAAAGACAATCCAGTGTCTAATATCTTGGTTTCAGATATTATAATGAGATATATTTAAGATGTATTTCCTTTCTTCAGGCTATCCTTTCTGTTAGAGCGGAATTCATAAGACAGGAACTTGTTGAGAGGAGAGCAAAAACAAAACACTATATGTTCAGAAAGTCTTTAGCAAATGGTTAGTTTTCGGCAAGAAGACATTATCTGGAATATAATATTATAGGCCAATAGATACTTTCATAAAATAGTCTTTCATTCTGAAGAAGCCACTCATAATCATAGAGGCTGCAATCTTAACACACTTTTAAAAAAAATTTTGAATTACTTCTAAATGTTTGAGAAGTGCCTAAGAATTTGATCTAGACCTTTCACATACGATATGACTAGTGATAGAATTGCTGTTGGTTGCAGAACAGTTGTGTTCCTAATCACAAACTTCTATTTTTGATACAGCATGAGATGAGCAACGCACACGGTTACCGAACTGTGTCAAGTAGGCGTTCACTGACGTTTGGTCCTTACGGTGTAATGTCTTTCATTCAATCTGGAATTGAGTGTTCGTGCTAAATTTCTGTATCAAATTAAGCAGTCGGTATTTGAGGTAGTATTATAAATAAAATTTCCTGAAAGAAGTGTCAGCAGATAAGCTTATTCTTTAATTTTATGAGCATCCACAGTTGAAAGTCCCAATGAGGAAACAGATGCTTATGTGAAACCGAATCGCTGCACAGAGGTATTTTTGTTTAGCAGTGGATTGTTGTTTCTGTGAGAGAGATTTTGCTCTTTCTGCTATTTGTGCAGAGGCCTCATGGATGTTCAGTTGATTTATATAATCAAAACCTTTACTTTTCTATAGAAAGTTTCTTAGTTAACCTTTTCAATATCTAGCAAGTCAGTATCTGGATTTCATATTTTAGTTCTTCTGTCATAGCTTTAACTATACTAAATTATAAATGTGTTATTTTACTGGTAATATATATTTTTCATTGTAAAAACAAATCTAAAACTAAAATACTGGAAAAATATTTTTCATTGTAGTGTTATGATAACTACTTAAAGCTCTTTTTATTCAAAGCTACTTATTTCTTATATATGAAAATGGTTAATACATGAAATTTAAAAAAAAAAGAGTGATTCTGCTTAAACTGATTCATCACTGTTTTTTTTCATTTTAGTTGCATTTACAGTATATCAGTAAAATTGCAGTTATAGTTTGATGAGTTTACTGTAGTGAAAGATTTTTCTGGATTTATATCACTACCATTTATGACACAATTTTACTGCTTTCTAAGAGCAGTATTTCAGTATATTTCTGTGTGATACTAGATTTTTAGCATGCTATTTCACTCTCTCTCTCATTTATTTATAGTGGTATAGATGCATGCTCATGTGTTTCCAAACACACTCCTGCAGTCTCTCCCGAACTTTGGAGCTTTTAGGTAGCAAGAAGACCATATACCAATTAATGTTGTTATAACTTTGCCATTAGATGGTGAAAGCTGTGCCTAGGATCTGATGAATGCTCTCCTGTACTGAATAGTTTATCCCTGTCTGTGTGTGTGTATGCAACATTTCATTAATGCATTTGTAAAAGTTATGTTTTCAGTTATATTTAAAAGCACTTTTGTATCTGGGCCATATCCATGGCATTCATAAAAATGAGTCTGAATTAGCTTTTTAAGTGCATTAGTTAAGCTATATCATCTCCTTTCTCTCACACACACACATATTTATATATATATATATATATATATATAAAATACATATATGTGTGTTGGCATATACACCCACACAATTACAAGTTAAAATGTGTTAAGCTAAATGCATTTAAGGCTACTGCAGTTCATAGTGAGAATGTTTGCAGAGGGATCTGATGTGGATCTCTATTAGATTCATCCCTCCACTTTGAATTCCTTCTATCCCATGGCTCCATGAGATACTATATATGTGGTGAGTTCCCTAGCCCAAGTATTCTCTGTCTTGAAGATTTTATAGCAATTCCTTTTAAGGAAGGATAGGCAGCACTCTTAAATAGAGTACAAAAGCTGAAATATTCAAGTAAATGATCTAGTAGCCCAAGTTGAGATTTTGTTTGCTGTGGGATAACTCATGAGATTTGACTTTCTATAAGGTTGGCATATTGGAGATAACTGCTTTGAGTTGGAAGAAATTGGGGGTAGAGTTGGAGAAACATCCAAATCCCGGCATTTTGTTTACATTTTAATCAAAGGACTAAAATGTAGGCCCCTGGAGGAGACGAGTAGGGGATAGTTTGGTTTCTTCATGACCTGATGGCGTCTTCTCCCTTGCCTTGCTGTGGGACAGTGGATGTGGTGCATTTCCACTGCATAAAGGTTATTCTGGTGATAGTTAGCAAAGCTTCAGGAATACAGCAGTCATTTTTTGACTATATTAGCATATAGATGTATTCAGTTGTGTTGTCAAATATATTCTTCTGAAGTCTTTCTGCATTATAGTGTAAGATGTGCAAGACATGCTAAGTTTTAGAGTTTTAGATGAGGAGTCTGCCAGAGAATATGATTTAGTACTTGGATGTGGCTGTTTGGTTGGCTTTTTACACTCCTACATTGTGTTATTTCTATGGCAGATCTCTTCATATTGACATCTCTATGATGCAGTAGTAGAGTTGCTGTTGTCAGTGTGGCTGTGATAGCAGGAGAATTTTTTCAGAAAGCAGCTGTTTCTTTGATCTCCCAAACTTGATTTCAGACAAGAGCTTACCTGGTTCTTTACAAAATCAGTTGCCTACATCGAATTTCTTCCTCCCCTTCCCCTCCGCCCCCCCCACAAGATAGTAAAATCATGATCTTGATGGAAACTTTCCGTTTATGTTTGCTTTTTTTCCCCATCCTTGTCCTGTTAAACTGATGGTAAGGTCACTTTTCCTATGTTCACTGAAGCTACCAGTTTGTCTCCTTTTCTGCCTTTTCTGCTCTGAGTGTTAATTAATTTTTCCTCTCAAGTGATCTGTTGCACATAATTAAACTGCTTGTATAGTTTGATGTTTCATTTTATCACTTTTTTTCTTAGATAACAAAGTTGATTCAAGAAACTACTTTTCTCCCTTGCCCTTCACTGCTGGTTCATTGCTGCTCTCTCAGTTGAAAAATGTGACTATTTACAAAAAAATTCTTTCAATGAAAATTAAACTTGCTCTCTTCTGAATTTGGCATCCCATTCCCCTTGGAGTTCTGCTGCCTGCTGTCTGAATGCCACGGGAGTTTTCTGCTTGGGGAATAAATGCAGTTACGGACACTAACCTTCAGTTTTCAAAATAACATTAATTGTGAGCAGCAATGCCTACACTCAAAGGAATAGATTAATAAGTTTTTCTCCTTTTGGTTTTTTTTTTTTGTTTGTTTGTTTTCTCCCTGCTACCTTTAGTTGAAGCATGTATAGCAGTTTTGGTTAATGCAACAAAACACTTGCTAATGTAAGGGTCAAGGAAGATAAACTGCAAAGATGATTAAAAACTAGATTAACTCTACGTATTATCTTTGCCATCAAATGAACTCTATTTTGGCAAAACTGTTAAGGAATTGCTTTTCAAAAAAAAAAAAAAAAATAGCCTTTCCTTGGATTTTGGAGAATGTTCTCCATTTTTCCAAATTGGAGTGTTTACTTTTTCTTTTAAAGCATGGGTGCAGGCATATATGGTAGCCTAACCCTTTGCTTTCTTCTTTGTTAATATTTTAACTATTGTATGCAATGTTTCTTTATTTGCTTCTTAAGGCGGTGAGTAGTTGGGTGCAGTTATGCTTAGCAGTAACCTTTACTCATAATGTGATATTGTCTGTATGTCTTATTTCGTTCAGCTTCTGCTGGCACTGATGAGGCCTAAGGCTGCTGTTTCTTTGGGCTACTGATAATTTTTTTATCTGATTAACTGACATATTTAGTTGAAATCAGACACAGCCCTTAGGCTCAGCATGGATTTAATTTAAAAAGTATCAAAGGTTTGCACTGTGTGCTGTTTAATCATCATGTTTATCAGATGAAGAAAAATTACCGGAAGGACCATAGGGAGAGGGTTATCTTAAGGAGCAGTAGCTTGGGAAATTGATAATAACTACGAGGTAATTTACTGCTAACTTTTATATTCATTAATGTAACATTTTGCACTAATAATTATAGTGCATGTAATAAAGTAATTAAATTGAAAGCATTATCACTAATCTTCTTTTTCTTGAACTCTGAGAGGGTCAGGTAGAGACGTTAAAATGTGAAGTTAAACAAAACTACTGTACTCATCTGTGATAAATATTTTGCTTGCTAGCAGAATCCTTCTGCCAGAATGGTATGTTAAAACCTGTATTTAGACATTTTGCTCAAATTATTATCAATCTTTAATTGAATGTCAATCACTAAATAGAGGCCAGTGAGTAGGGTGGAGGCAATTTTGAAATCGTGCTGCTCAAACATATTACTTTAAAGTTTCTGCTTATATTTTATATAAGCTATGTACCATTCTGTCAATATTATTTATGTATGTTATATAAATACTTTGAACCATTGGTGAAAAAACTTACGCTTTGCAGCTTTCGCAAAACTGTTTATTATGCATTTTCTCATAAAAAATATGGCTGAAAGTTGTCTGATATGAGTAGAGCAGTAACTTTGAATTGTGGTATTTGTTACACTATTTTAAAATAATATAATTTGAACTTGCACAGATGTATTTATTTTTCCACCACAGTTCTTCATGATGATCATTCCTCATGAATTAACATTGATGAGTACAAATGTGTTAATGGTTCCAACAAGAAAATCTAAAAATTTCACTCAGTCAAAATAGTAATTATCTTTTGTTTTTATAAAAAATAAGTGCTGTTATCCAGAGTTTGTATTAATTAAATACTTCTTAAAACTTCATTTTTAAGTCTGCCTTTTAAATGAGGAGTTTTGATAGTTCTGGTGTGGAAAAATGAAATTTTCAAGGTCTTACTGAAAGTAAAAAGTTGTTAGTATCTTGTAAATATCCATGTTGAGTGTCTGTGTCTGCATTATACACGCATCAATTTTTTATGCTGGGAAGTATGTTGATGTCACAATGGAAAGAATGCTTTGTATATGGTATAAAAGTACTGAAGTAGTAGCAGTTTATTTTTATTTTAATATATTTCATTACATTAGCAAAGCATTACTAGTGTTGCATAGTTGAAGTTCTCTTTGTTAAAGAAGTTAAGAATTTTTCAATTTTCTTAAAATTGAAGGAGAGGAACCCTTCCATGTTACTAAGCAGATTTCTCACACAGTTTTCCCAAACTTGCATCTATGTTTCTTCATCAACTGCAGGTATTTAATTTGCAGATGTCAGCCTACCAGCCTCACACTAAATATGTTAATTGGACTTCCTTACTCAAGGCCTTTACTAGTTATATTGACATTAGTTTTACTACTACTAATATTCAGTAAAACCTTTAAACCATTTGCATTAGGGAAGTATTTTAAGTGAGACCTTTCCTGCCGAGTCCTTAAACGTAGGTAATTTCAAAGTGTTGTCGCCTCCGTTTATTTTCCGGGGCTAGAAGATCACAGAGCTCCTGAGGTGCTGTGGTGGACACTGGCATTTGCCAAAGGGTAAAATTCAGAGCTCTGAGAGGAAACTTCACTGCAGAAATTGCTTACATTGCTTAAGCTTGTTCTCAAAGTTTCTTAATCTTTTAATTTGTGGGTAGGTAGAGATTCTTCTGTAGGGTGCTTTTAAAGTGCATTTGTTTTTAACAAAGCCTTTTTTTAGTTACGGAACATTAATCAAGGGTATTCATCCTCTTCTTACCTGTTAAATATATCCTCTACACTTCAGTGCAAATACTGTGTCATAAATAAATTTCTACCTATTCTTTCTGAAATGTATCACTACTAGAATTATTGTATTCTAGGACTGTTCTTGTGGATCAATCTGCTGCCTGCAATGCCCTGTAATGTTAGAGTGAAGTGATTTGATTCCTGCTGTACCTCCAAGAGATGATTGTGCTGGTCACAACCATGATGGAAGGTTGTTAGTTGAAAGTTGCGTAGACAAAAGAGCTTTCCTGGGGGACTCTCTCAAGTGCCAGTAGGTGCTAAGATGTGCAGAGCAAACCGGTCTGTGTGTGGATGCTGGGCTGCAGTCCAAACTAAAACCAAACCGAGCGCAAATGCTCCCACTGGTCCTGCTGCACCTCAGCATCTTCTAAATGTGCCCTGAATTTTTCTGGCTGGATAGTTTACTAAAGTTAAGTGTATTACCTCACCAGAGAAGTCCTGGAATACTTTGAGAACACCAGCTAATGGAAGCCAGTTGCATTTCATTTAACCAGGGAGCAGATGATTTTCCCAAACTAATTGAAGGTACATCAGTGAACCACTTGTTACAAGCAAAGACCTAAGTTGTATTTCTTTAGGGTAGCATCCTACCCACTTGATTCGGTGAGACATGACTATAATTGGTATTTTATAGAGGATAGAAAGGCATGGTTACAATGGTCAGGTGAGCTCGTGCTGTTTCACAGTTCATTTGTTTAAACTGCGGTACTTGCACGTTGCAAATTGCTTTATGAGCCAGTAATTCTTGTAGAAGTTATTTTTTTTTCCTTTTACATAAAAATATGAACAAACATTAGCTGCTGTGCTTTACAGGATTATTAAGGGTTTCAAATGTATAATTTTTTAAAAGAAATTTAGACCTATGCGTAGAATACAAATGCAAAAAGATGCTGGGAGCACTATAGGGAAACTGCCTGCCAAAATTCCATGGAACAAAGAAGTATGTGGGAAACCTTTTAGGTGTATTGGAAGACCGAAAGACCCTCCATGAATTATTTTGAAATAGAATCTGTTTAATGAAACTTCTAGTTATGTACATCCGATTTTTTGTAAATACAATGTTCTGTTGGAGAGCTGAGGGAAGTGCAATAATCATATAGTAGGCAGCCACACTGCTCTGCCCTATGGAAAATCTGTATTCCAGGTGTATGTCAAAGAACTTCTTAATTCGTCTCAGAATTAGTAGGATTGTTAAAACTAGCGTATAATGTCAACTTTCTCATTCTCTATATTTTTTCAGGAGAAGGAAGGAGTGGAAGGTGTGTCTGTGGGAGCCATTCTTTCTGATTACCAGCGAATTCGAGTAGAACACGTGTAAGAAAATATTTCTTTATTACACAGTACTGCTGAATCCAGTTACTCTTTCTCCATTCCAGTTATCAACTGAATCAACCAAACTCATGTCTCATTATCAGGAGTTAAATGACATTCCCTAAAATCTATTACAGAAATAATATAGTCAGGAACTTTGGTTTCTCATTTCTCTCTTCCTTAAGCCTAAGAATCTTGTTAAGCGAGTGGTTGGAATTCTGTGTTTATGTAGGCCTAGATTTGATTTGAATTTGAAAAAAAAAAAAAAAAAAAAAAGTCATTACCTACACCTGAAATGCAGAAACAGCTTAATGGTTAGAGTGCATTCATTATCTGTTGATAATGGAATAAAAAAATCTGAAATTGTAGCAAGATTGAAGTTGATGCTAAGTCTACTTCCTTCAATGAGTTATATCTGATGAATGTTTCCTTTTCATCTTACAAAGGTAAACTTTGGTTAGAAATAGCTTATTTCTTTTTCTCCTATGATTAATGTACATGTTGAAATCTTGAAAGAATTGGACATTTGAATAAATGCTTGATCGTGTTACTAGATATTTTTAAAAAGATTATTTTTGCTGATTGTGGGTCTCAGATCTATGGCCAGAGCCAGAAGATTGGTAGCGAGTCACAATGTTGCCGACTGAACTGGCTAGTTCCAAGGGCACTCTGGTAAAAAAATTGACATTGATCTGAAAATTACCTCTTGCAGTGAAGATCTGACACCTAAGCCGTCCTAACTATGTAGATTCAGCTAATCTGATAAAGGGTTTAAAACACTTCGTTCTGAGGTTTCCTGTGTGCTTGTCCTCAGATCTGGGTTTAATACTTTCTGCAGTTGAATAGAGATGAGTCACCTGTCTCTTTGGATAAAAGGAGACACCAGCCAGGTAACAGAGGGAACAGGCACCCTAGAAGGTGAGAAACAGGCTGCCCAGAGAGGTTGTGGAGTCTCCTTCTCTGGAGATCTTTAAAGCCCACTTGGATGCAGCCCTGTGCCATGTGCTCTAGGTGACCCTGTATGTGCAGGGAGGTTGGACTAGATGACCTCTGAGGTCCCTTCCAACCTTACACATTCTATGATTCTATGATAGGCACATAAATGAATTTACATGATGTTCGAAGTTATTAGATATTTGTTAATCTTACAACTGCTTTCTTAAAATATAAAGAGTTCTAGCAAAATGAATGAGGTTATGTGCGTGCTACATATGTATTTAGGTGTCAGCTGTAAGCATGCATTTGCAAAATCTTGTTGATGTAATGAGAAATTGCATGTAGTAGATAAACATTTGTCAATTCTCATTTAATGTGATATGAGTGATCTGACCTAGGAATTTAAATCTGTATTCTATCGTCAATCTATGTTTCTTGACAATTTGCAGTAGAACTGCATTTCAATAGTGTAAATTGGCATGCTCTAATATGATAAATAATTAAAAGCTATATATCAAATACTGTGTAAATTTTGTATCAAACTGAATCATCAAATAGTCATTATCAAGTTGTTATTTCACAAACTGTACACTTTTTGTTGAGCTATCCTTTTCTTGGGTGTTGATACTAATCACAGGTTTGCCAAGTGTAACAGTCAGCATATTGCACTGGTGATCTGTTATGCTTGTAACTCAGAGTGCTAACTCTTGCCTTTAACTGTGTATATAAAAATTGATCCCCACCTAAGCAGTTAATGGGTTTGTGTTCCTAAAGCTCTAGAGATGGATTTTTCTCATTTTATTCCTATGTAATTCTATTTGAGTGAGTTACAGCTTACATAGGTGAATTATAGGCAGAGTAAACTTTCTTCCTTTTAAGTTATGTTAGACTGTATATAGTGAAATCTAGGAAAATATTTTAACTGAAATTATAGTAAAATATTTAATATTTTACTTAATAAAGCAGACAAATTTCTTTAGTTTTGAATGAATTATGCTGTGTAGAAGCTTTTTTTTTTTTTTTTTTTTTTGTTGCTTTGAACTTTTTTTTTTTTTATTTTAAGATGCAGAAGGCTTAATCTTCAGCCATTAGCTTATCTTTGGCGCCGGAACCAGGAAATTTTACTTAAAGAAATGATATCATCCAACATTCAAGCCATAATCGTAAAAGTAGCAGCTCTTGGTATGTATCTAATTTCTGAGTAGTATTGTAGGTTAAAACTTCAGTGAACAAGTCCATAGTGCATCTGAGAGTAAACAGACGTTTTGCTTAATGTTTTAGGATTAGAAATGATAAACATGCACATGATTTTTTGAGAATTTTAAACAGCTATATGACAGTCATGATGTTTGAATAATCATTTTACCTGTTTGTAATTCTTACTTTTCTAAGTATAGACACTGAAAATCTGGAAGTAGTAACATAATTCTTCCTAGCATAGCCATTAAATTCCTTCAGTAAGTCTTTTGTTTTGATTTGGTTTTGATACTCGGTAAAAATGCATGCATAATTCAGAAGTTCACAGTATTGTCATTTGTAGATGATACAAACTGGTGGCTAGACAAAATTATAAAACAACTGTGAAAGTTTTAATAGAAACCTAACAAATTTACAATAAAACTACATTAACTTAGATTATTTTACCTTAAATTAAAAATTAACCTAAAAAACCTAATGAATTTAGGTCAAACAAGATGTAATTATGGCAGACCAAAACATTTTGCATAACACCAATCTTTTCATTTGGTAGAGAGTAATATTTCTTTGTTGATTTTTAAAGAGAATATTGCAGTGTAATTGGTTAGTCCATTAGAGCTCAAAATCAACATGTCCTTTTATTAGTAAATGTTTAAAATGAGATTTTTATAATGAAGCAAATCATTAGACAAACTGCTACACTATTTTTCAAGGTAAAATCAAGTTTTTATAGAAAGGCTTGTTGAATGATATGCTCTGTAGCCCTGAGATGCATGTAAGAAATGGGTTATACAATATATTGATACTGCAATGTATCGTTTCAAGCCTCTATGTAGTTTTTCATTTAAAAGTATCAGATGAGGCTTTAGGTTATAAAATGTGACCAAATGACCATTAGGTGGGTAAGAGTGGGGAAAATGACTAAGATATTTTTGGCTCATTAGATCAAAAAAATGGCTAGTATAATACAAGCTACTTGGATGACCAAAGATGTTTATCTGAAAAATTGTTGTGTAACCTTGCGTTAAAAATCTGACTAGCTTATTTGTGCAACTTTCACATTGCATTCTCAATGTCTGTCCTTTCTTCTTTAAAGCTGGCTTTATAGTGAAGACTATACTTACCTAAGTTACTGTACTTAACTATTAGACAAGAAATGAATATAGCTGTTTGAATTTTGTATGAATCCATCACATGACTTCTTAATTTATTTTACTTTTTGCTCAGCAGAGAATGATTAGAAAAGCCAAGTTCCATCATTCACTTACAGATTACAAGCAATATAATTTTAATAGTGTTTTATTTTCAGGAGAGCTAGTTATTAGTACAGGGGAATAAACTGCTGCATGTTGTTCTCTACAGCAGTTCATTCTTAAATTGGAAAAAGAAAATAACTCATAATAGAATAAAATTTGCAAGCAGCATCTTTTTATTTTCAAGAGTAAGGATTTTGCTTACATTGCTTATGTGAACAGAAGGAAAGAAAAAGTCCGAAAACACATGTAGCTTGTTATTCCAAACAGAATTATTTTGCTATCAAAATAGTTTCAGTTTTATTGTTTATTTTTTGTAATTCTATTTTTAATTATTCAAAATTTAGTAAAAAAAGTTCATTTGAAGTATTTTAAAGAACATATAAGATTTAGATGATAGATAAAACCGTTTCATGAGTAGACATCAGTGATGATTTCACTCTTCCAGAAAGGAAGATAAGCTTGTCTTTTGTAACTCTACAGGCTTAAACCTTAAAATGCACCAGTTGATGCACAAAGAATGCTTTGTGGACCGTTCATTTATGAGCAAATACCATAAATACTTGTAGACAGCTATTAGGTAGAAAATCACTGCAAGACTCTTCCCTTTTTCTTTCTTTTTTTTTTTTTTTTTTTTTGGGGACAGGTAAAAGAGAGTTCTTATCAGAGTCAATTTCTCACCTGCCTTAGGCAGATGTAATTAGATGTAAGCAAATTTAATGGAGCTTATGTGCTCTG